>OZ024740.1:343887457-343907457 GCA_964016885.1 Eledone cirrhosa
ATGGCAAGGGCCGTAACTCTATGCGTCAAAGCATGGCGTCCGACCCTCTACCGATACTGCCTATCCACTGTATAAACAATTCACTTAGTTATCTTGCAAGAACCAATTTTCTAACGTTTATATTCCCAGCTTCAACGTCGTCGTATATTGTTCAACTCCTTAAATTTGTTGGACACCACGTAATTTTTTAAATGGAAGTTAACCTTGTAACCTCACAGAATACAGTTCAAGAGAATTATTTCTATATTTAAATGCTTTATTTTTGAAAAAAAAATACAACTAATAGAGGCAAAATTTCATTAATGTCATATTTGCAAAATGTTATTAAAAATATTTTAACAACTATTACAGAATAATATTTCCATTTTTAAGGACGAAATCTGGTGCATATGATTTCTTCTCTAAATGTCATGTATATACCTGGATACACATATACTTACATAAATCCTTCAACATCAGCATTGAAGAGGCTGTAAAGAAAGCTGCACAGTAACGTTCACAAATTTAAATTGCTTCCCATTTAATCAAGATCGAATTGTATGCAAATGATCATCATCCGTCGATGTTTTATTTGCACTATATGCAAATGAGCAATTCCAGCCGATGTTTCATACGCCCCAAAAATATAAAAGTTTTAGTTTTGCTCGCCTCTCTACAGTAAATATCCCCGATAACGCATACAAATCTAGAAAGGGCTGTCTGTCATTTTCACCAGCTAAGGAGACAGCTGTGACATGATCACAACTTTATCATATTCACAGTGAGACTCTTGTATATTCATTATACATAAACATACCGTATATGCTTTCATATACAATCATATTGTGAACCATAATATGTTTGTACTTCTGCTAAACATATCGGTATCTACAAAATTTGTATATGTGGTCTTCTTGCTTCTAGCTCCTAATCTTGGATTTTCACATAATACCATGTGGTATCTTATTAATGTGATACTGAATCTATGGTGTAAACATTGACACAAGACCAACGATAAAACATTCGATAGAAATATAAAGTTAATGCTATTTCTACATATATCTAAATATAGATTAGAAAAGGCTATTTAGTACAGTTAGTGCGACTTTCGAAATTCTAATGTATGGAGACACTATCTATGTTAAGATGATACAATCAAATTTATACTGAAGTAAATAGAACTTTGGAGACAAATATTTATGAAAACCTCCGTTAGATAAATCAATGCTGAGGCATACTTAGAATATTTATAATACCTCTGTTTACATTAATATATCATTTCTCATCAGCGTGCGTTTATTAATTATTCACGAAACCCTTGGCAAGCAACGTCAGAACTTAACACCTGTTGCTTGATTTCTCCTCAATGATAACAATAATAATAATATTGATTTTCAACTGAGATACATGAGCACAAATCTATACGAGAAAGGAATAAGTTCGTGTACTATTAATACTTTTCTCAAGGGATTTTAATGGCATAAGTTAAGAGAATTTCAATTCAGCGGAAATCGCAGTTTTCCACTTGTCCTATATGTACAATAATAATATTAATATTGATTTTTATCGAAACAATAACATTTCGAAACAATGCAATGTAAAAGATGAAATAAGCCCATTGTTCAGTGTCATCAGTAATTACTGGTAACACCTCTTCTTCTTCTTCTTCTTCTTCTTCTTCTTCTTCTTCTTCTTCTTCTTCTTCTTCTTGTTCTTGTTGTTGTTGTTGTTGTTGTTGTTGTTGTTGTTGTTCTTCTTCTTCTTCTTCTTCTTCTTCTTCTTCTTCTTCTTCTTCTTCTTCTTCTTCTTCTTCTTCTTCTTCTTCTTCTTCTTCTTCTTCGTCGTCGTCGTCGTCGTCGTCGTCGTCGTCGTCGTCGTCGTCGTCGTCGCCATCGTCCACTTATGCCTGAGAGGGCCGTAGGACCAGGGTCCTTAAACACTCCTTCCAATGGGTCCTGTCAGAAGCAATGTCCACAGCTGAAGCTGAACAGTTTCGACTTCGTTTCAACGTCCTCAGTTTGCTCAGGTACTTTGTACGGTGCATTAACTTACACCACCCACAGAGACCTATTTTTGAGCCTAAGCTTCAAATAACAAACCCTCCCTCCTATTGGGATCCACTCCGTAACACATTCTGAAAGCCGGGGGCTTGTGAGTATCCCCACTCCTGCCTGTGCAGTCACTTCTGGCGTCACACCCGATTAGTGAAATTTCCATCCTGCGTTTAACAAATTATCTCATATCGATATCCGCCACCTGTGACCCGTTCTCTTATAAAACAACTCTGTTAAAAATATATGCAACAATGTATGCCTTCATTAATATATTTCTAAAGAATGTTTAGGCTATACCAGCTAAAATTTAAATTTTTATCTTTGAATTATTCTTGATCATTGACAAATATAGAAAGTAAAACTAATACTCAAATGTTTATGGAAGTTAGAGAGGTTATATAGCAGAAGGTAACCCTCGAGTGTAATTATTTACTCTCGTTCATGGAACTAACGAATTTTAAAAAGAGATGAACATTAAAAGGAATCAACTGGAAGGATTAACTATTAAACAGTACCAGTGATATAATAATTGTTTCTACTTTTGGCACAAGGCCAGCAATTACCCAGTACATTACTGGGACTTTATTTTATCGACCCCGTAAGGATGAGAGGCAAAGTTAACCTCGGCCGGATTTGAACTCCCCTCGAGGTACCAGTGATATAATAATATCGTACAATTGACTATATTAAAATTTAATCTTCATAGCTACTCTCAGTAGTAAGACCGCATTTTCTTTGCAATTTTGACCCGATGCCAGTCGTGAGTGAGCAGTGTTTTGATTAAAGGTTTTCTATCAGAGACCACGTCAAATTATCTTCGGGAATAATGTATCTCCGCCTATGTCACTCAATATGTTCATCTTTCCTAAAATATTAGAGCAAAATTTGAGGGGATTTGACTGTCAATTTTAGCAGATCGAGAGATATCAAATATTGACTTGGCACCAGTATATTACACTTATTTTATCAACCATTAGTAGATGACAGTCAAAATCTACCTCAGTGGTTGGCAGCTGTTTTCCACATTTCGTTGATCTTGTGAAATCTCGTAACGTTTAGTTCAGGATCTGGAAGGAGGTATATAAGACAGACGAGGTAGTTGGGTTGTAAAAGGTGGTTAGTAAATACCTCAAGTTATTTTTTCAGGACCTTTACTGCTTCTGTCATAAAAAAGCTGTTATAAAATATTATTTATCTATATATTAATTTCAACAATGTCATTATTCTGTCTGTCATAATTGTCGATTATCATTGGTTCATAGGTTTCAAAATCTCCGCCCACCTCAACGACGCCAAACTTAAATTAATATGCAAATGCCAATGAGGGAGTGAGAGGGGAGAGAGAGGCAAAGTGAACATTATGTATATGTATCAGTGTAAAGACATGTGTGTGTGTGTGATGTGTGTGGAAAAAAGAGGGGAAGGAAAGCAATAACTATTAACATGTGTGCGTGTGTATGTACGTGCGCATATGTTTGTGTGTGTGTGTGCGTGCCGCGTTCGACAGAAAGTAAAATCTATCAACATGTGTGCGTGTGTGTAAGTTTGCGTGTATCTGTGTGTACCTGCGGCATCCCACAATCGCCACGCAGTTTATCTGTCTCTGTGCCTGTCTGTCAGTCTAACATACATACAGTTGTGAAGGGAGTAAATAGGGACCTTTTTTTACTTTGACGGACATTTTTTATATTAATTATCTATATCTATATCTACATATAATATAAAAGATTGGAACTTCCATCATCCTTTTGAGAAACGTGGAACAACCACGTCTATGCAATGATACATGTTATACAGTCAGGCAGAAGATGAACCATCTCCTACAGGTCACTATTCTAGGTGGGAGCAACTAGAATTGTTCATGTACTATGCACAAATGGTACAACGAAGAATCTGGTATATCTGGAAAATATTTTTTTACTGTTTTTTGTATCACACAGACATCACGGACTCGCCTCATACTGTAACCAGACAAACATCCAATACTGTCATATTCTCTTAACCTGTCTTCTCTTATCATCTGTTTACTCGGGCGAAGCTGGGTACGTCAGCTAGTCTATATATTAATTTCAACAATGTCAGTATTCCGTGTGTCATAATTCTCGATTATCATTGGTTCATAGGTTTCAAACGACTCCGCCCACGTCAACGACGCCAAACTTAAATTAATATGTATAATGCCAATGAGGGAGTGAGAGGGGAGAGTAAGAAACAGAGAGGCAAAGTGAACGCTGTGTTGGATACACTATGTATATGTGTCAGTGTAGAGACAAGTGTGTGTGTGATGTGTGTGGAAATAAGAGGGGAAGGAAAGCAATAACTATTAACATGTGTGCGTGCGTATGTACGTGCGCGTATGTTTATGTGTGTGTGCGTGCGTGCAGCGTTCCACAGAAAGTAAAAACTATCAACATGTGTGAGTGTGTGCATGTGTGTAAGTGCACGGGTGCGTGTATAAGTTTGCGTGCGTCGCTTCTGATTGCGGTGGTAATAAAACCTCATCATATGCTGAGCGTGGCAAAACGGTTGGATCCTATGGCCGGCCAGGGCTAGATTAATATTGAAAAACGATTCTAGTTCCGAAGTAGAAGGATCTGCCATTTGGTGTTCAAACCAAGCCACCTCCCCGAGTTGAACTCTGGGCAACATTCACTGTCTATTACTCAGTGGCTAAGAGCCTGGAAATTACTGAATACATTTTTGTGTCATATAATTTGTTGTTTTATTATTATAGCTGACCACTTATAGATAAACATGTTATCCGTATCCATATTAATTTTGCATTTGTATAAACCATTTCAAGTAAATAGGGACCTCTTTTTACATTGACGGACATCTTTTATATTAATTATCTTTATCTATATCTACATATAATATAAAAGATTGGAACTTCCATCATCCTTTTGAGAAACGTGGAACAACAACGTCTATGCAATCATACACGTTTTATAGTCAGGTAGAAGATGAACCATCTCCTAGAGGTCACTATACTAGGTGGGAGCACCTAGGATTGTTCATATACTATGCACAAATGGTACAACGAAGAATCTGGTATATCTGGAAGATTTCTTTTACTGTTTTTTGTATCACACAGACACGACGGACTCGCCTCACAGTTTAACCAGATAAACATCCGATATGGTCATATTCTCTTTTACCTGTCTTCTCTTATCATCTGTTTACTCGGGCGAAGCTGGGTACGCCTGCTAGTAACTATAATGCAACAATCTTATAGAGAGGAAAATGAGGCTCTTCGATGGTCATCATTTTCCAAATGTTTTTACGAGTGATAGATGTAATATTAATATGATTGAAAAGCGGTTAAATCAAAGAGCTTGCAGGCTAGAGGGCGTGAAATGTGGAAATACAAGCCCACCCATTCTGGACTAATATGTGAACGTGTCTAGTTGAACGCGTGTCACTGTGTCTCTTAGTGTATGTGTATATCTTAGCGTGATATCTATAAAGAGAGATGAAAAGGGAGATATATATAGAGGTGTGTTTAGCGTAACAAAATACCGACTACGGAGTTTCAGAGAGGCGGAGTTCATTGGGTGGTGGTAAGAGGTTATTTACATTTTTTCAAACATTTGAAAGAAACAATGAATATGGCTACACGATATATCGTCAGCGATATCTTATTCTCGTTATGGAAAAAAAACTATATATATTATATATATATATTTACACACACACACACACACAGACACACACACACACACACACACACACACATACACGCGCACGCGCTCACGCACGCACGCACACACACACACACACACACCCACACCCATACACACACACACACACACACACACACACACATGTATATATATTCAGTCCCAAGGGTCTGACAGTTTAGCATTGAAGATCACTCCAGAGCATATACGATATATTATACCAAAGGAAAGATCAACACGAGATTTAGAAACATTAACCCGAAATACTTTATAAGAAAATATGTTATTTTGTCGAGTTGTGTGATATAAAATGAAACTAAATCCTACGCATAACTTTATTTCCTTGATGTTCGTGATAGGAAAATCAAAATCATAAATAAAAGGTAAACTTGACAAATTGCTTGTGAATATATAGTATTACTCCTTTTTGTTTGAGAACACGCGTTATGTAAGATGAAAGCTGGGAAAAGTTATTAGTGTTCGCCATTCAAATATAATAAATAAACGCATAAATAAATACATAACGAAATAAATATATAAGTAAATAAACACTGAAATAGTAACAAATGGAGTGAAGAAATGTAGTTCATTGTTGTCTTTCTTGTTATTTAGCCAAGATCAGATCCGATTGAGCAGACCCATGATCAAATGCTTTTCATGCGTGACCATTTTGTCATTGCAGGTGAATATAGTTCTACATTATTTAATATATTCTTCATTATATTAGAATCATGTAGATTCTGCTGTTGTTTTAGCAGCTCAAGAGACTTAGTAACTACAACAACCGTTCGATAATATATGATACGTTCATATTTTATCCCGCTCTAATGAAAATGAAATCAAACTCTAAGCAAGCGAAAGCCGAATTCAGAAACCTACAAGAGCAAAAAGAGATGCTAATCCACATATCTTAGGACGACAAAGGGCGAGTTATTCTTTATAAATTAGAGAAGCACTCTGAATATGTTTCAGTGCATCGTGGATTATTGGGTGGCAGGGAAGAAGTTATCGTTAGTACAGAGACATAACCTGAACGTTTAGCACAGAATGCACTCTTCTAATGCACATTCAATGGATGTGCTAGGCCTGGTGACTTATTAGGCCTACTATGCAAGGAACAGGGACGGCTTCTACAGAGTTTTCGTCTACCAGGCTTTGTTGATTCAACATATGGTAGAAGTAACATGTCCAAGTTTCAGCACAATAGGATTGAACCTGAAACCACAGAATGTCTCTGAATAATACTAAATACTGCAATAATGAATATGTTTTGCATGTTTTTCAAGATATGCTTGTATTATAATGATGTAAGTAACGAAGCTACGGATGCGTTTCCAAATTACAGAAAAATAAGGATTTCTGACCCTGAGAGAAGGGGATAGATTTGTGTGTGTGAGCGGGTGTAGTGTGGGTGGGGTGTAGGTGGTGTGTCTAGTCCATTAATTCGATCCCAATAATTTAATGTGTAATACTTTATTGCAACGCTGCTAAACGATTAAAGGCAAAGTTGACCTGGATGGAATCAGAATTCGGGACTTACATATCGCAACTAAATGCTATATGTCATTTTGTCACACTATTACGTATCAGCCAATACCCAGCCTATAAAAATTATTTTCTCAGTCCCTAGTCTAATAATACTACTTAATTAATCTATCCAGTAGAGAAGAAAACAAAGTCAACTTCCGAGGGAATTTGAAGTTAGAACATAAAAGAAAGTAATTTAAGAAAACAAATTCAAGCATTATCTCGTTTCTGTTCAACTAAGGAAAGAAAAAAAGATTTTAGTTTGATTTTTTTTGTTTTAAAGATACAGTAAGGTGAACATGGAAACAGTATTTTTTTTAAATTTTCTTTCTTCCTTTCTTTCTTTCTTTCTTTCGTTCTTTCTTTCTTTCTTTCTTTCTTTCTTTCTATCTTTCTATCTTTTTTTGTTCCTTTTCCATTCACCCTTTCTCTCTCCTGCTTTCCTCAGCTTATTTCTCCTGTTTTTCTACAACTAGATCCAACATTTTAAGAGATTAGTCTTATCCGATGACCCTGTAAATGTTCAGAAAAACCTCTAATGCAGGGGTCGGCAACCTTTTGGGGTATGCGGTCCACATTGCTGTGCAGTGTCTCGTCAGCGAGCCGCATAGCTATGCAGTGTCTCATCGGTGTTCCATGATATCAAATAATTAATGAGAACTTATGTAAAAACAAATACAGTAATATCATAAAATACTATGATATTTTTAATAAACTGTGACAAAACTACGATACCTGGCGGTGAATTTAGATCAGAGTTGCCATTTGTTCGATGAAAAAATTTACTTCTAATAATACTGAACACTTTTAACAGAAATATAATTAAACATTGATTTTTATCGAATATAGTCACTTACAGTGAATGCGCATGGCTTAGTGATTAGAGAATTGGAATTGCAATTGAAAGGACGAGAGTTCAATTCTTGGACCGGGTGATGCGTTGTGTCCTTGAGCAAGATACTTTCTTTCACGTTGCTCCAGTTTACTCAGATGTAGAAATGAGTTGCGACGTCACTAGTGCCAAACTGTATCGGCCATAGCCTTTCCCTTGGACATCATCGGTGGTGTGGAGAGGGAAGGCTGATATGCCCGAAGGGGTCTTCAAGACACTTACAGATGTTTTACTAGCAGACATCATAAAATAATTCAGAGCCTCTTTTCAGGGATCGCTTAGCCTAAGATTGAAACTTGTTCGCGGGCCGGAAAAAAATTCTTCGGGGCCGGGGTTTGTCGACATGATATCGAGTGTGAAGAGAAGGGGTGGTGAGCCAGATTGGAAGATAAAGGTGTTAAAGAAGTGGAGACTTAGTTGGGGTCGGATATTTGGGATGTTCACACGCATATACACACATATAAACATATAATGGCTATGTGCGTATATTATATGTATGTATATATATATATATATATATATACATATATAAATATATATATATATATATATATATATATATATATGTCTGTTTTTCACCAATGAGATTCAACCTGCGTAGATTAGTTTGTAGAAAGCTGGATCGGTTAATTGTGTTAGCTTTACCGTCTCTGCTATTAAATCGATCTATTTCTTCTGATTCACCGGGTAGCTGCTGATATTGTTAATAGCCCCACCATACACCCAACAGCTTTTTCCTGTCTAATCCCGTCGATACTTTGGGCAAAGGGTCCGTTTATGCAACGCATGCAGTGCATGCGTTATAGAATCTTGAGTTGATCAATTGCGTCAGTTGAAGCAAGCAGAATTTTGGCTGCTTACTAATACCTATAGACACAAAAAAGACAACACACACACACACACACACACAAACACGCACACACATACACACAAACACATACACACAAACACACGACAGCTATGGGACAAGCAGAATTTTGACTGCTTACTAAATCGTAGACACATAAAAAGATAACCACCCCACACTCACACACACAAACACATGACAGCTTTGGGGCAAGCAGAATTTTGACTGCTTACTAAATCGTAGACACAGAAAAAGATAACACACACACACATACACACAAACACACGACAGCTTTGGGGCAAGCAGAATTTTGACTGCTTACTAAATCGTAGACACAGAAAAAGATAACACACACACACACAAAATATAAAACACTACATGCGGCTTTGACCGGGAGGGTCATTTAGAGAGGCGTGCATGCGTCAACGACACGAGGTCCAAACGGGAAGTTGTCAAACCGGCCACTTATTTCACCGACGATTCTAGAATATACACCTGTCGCCTTAGCTGGGGAATTTTCCTGATTATATAGGTAAAGTTTAAATTTTCCTGATTGAATAGGTAAATTTTCCAGTCACTTATTCATTCCAATGCTTTAAATTTTAATTTCAAATATATCAAATTTTTTTTTTAAAAGTTACGCAAAAATGACATTTTCCACATTTTCATTCATCCACATCATGGCAAAATAGTCAATTAGTTCAGTTTCTTCTCTACTTTCTCGATCTTTTGCATCAAGAAGCTTTGAAGAGAAAAAGAATATTATCATTCTTGGAAGAGAGAAACCTAAGCTTGAAATTAAGACAAAGACGAAAGTGAGCGGCAAGGAATGTTATCGTTATTTTGATTCCAAATATTATGAACAATGTGAGTGGATGACGGGATGTCCCATTCTAAACAAATTGTTCTGTTTCCCGTGTCTGTTGTTTTGTCACCATAGGAATACATAGACAACCACCGGTTACTGTGATTTGAACAATTTGATTACAGCTTTGACAAGACACAACATATCTCAGAATCACTTGAGTTCCGTAATTGCTCTGAAGACATTTGGGCGACATCGAATTGATACAGAGATCGATCACTGGAAAGCAGCTTCGATTCAGTTGCATAATAGAACTGTTGAGAAAATTCGTGATGTATTGACAAGGTTAATTCATTGTGTTGAAATTTTGGCCTGTCAAGAATTATCAATTCGAGGACACGATGAAACAGAAGACTCAAACAATAAGGGTAATTTTTTGGCTATATGTGAAGCAGTAGTGGAATACGATGATTGTTTCGTAAAGAAAAATGCCAGCTGTATATTTTCTGAACTTTCAAGTGATATTCAAAACGAGATCATTAATTGTATAGCTGCTACAATTAAATGTGAAATTAAAGCAATGATCGAAAAAACATCCTTTGTTGAGAAAAACATGTTTGATGAGAGGACGGATTGTCGAATGAAATCTCAATTATCATGCGTTTTGCGATTTGTAGATGAGAAAGAACAGCCTCAAGAAAGGGTTTTGGGATACGTACGTCGATGTTAGTAAAGATAGAAGAGCTGCATCGCTGACAGAAGTTCGAAAATTCGTTAATGAATTCAATTGTGGTAAAAAATTCATTTCACAAACTTATGATGGAGCGAGTGTGATGGTTGGGCATTTGAACGAAGTGCAAGCAAGAATAAAGGAGATTTTTGGTCCAAACGCCATCTTTGTTCATTGTTATGCACATTCACTTAATTTGGTACTATCTCAATCAGTTTCAAGTATTCGTGAATGTCGAACTTTCTTTCAAACTTTAAAAGGAATTTCATCTTTTTTTTCTAAATCAACAACTGGAATAGCTCTATTGGATGAAATCGTAGGAAGGCGATTTCCAAAATTACTTGAGACACGTTGGAATTATTCATCCCCGACAGGTATCTATTTTATCCAATAAAATTACTATGTTTTTTGAGCTATTTTCAACAATATTAGAAAATCCAGAGGATTGGAATACTTCACAATTTAGGCAAGAGGGTTTGTTGCAATCCTCGAAGATTTTCAATTTAGATTTCTCTTAGTAGTTTTTGAAACCATATTGTGTGGGTCAGAAATTCTGTTTTCGATTCTTCAAAAAAGTTCACTTGATATTTTGAGGTGCATTCATGAGGTGGAAAACTTCCCAAAACAATTAGTTAATATCAAGAACAACAAGTTTGAGGAATTTTACTGCCGGGTTCTGGATGATGTTGCTGAATTACCAGAGAAGCGTAGTCGATATCACGAACCATAAGGTGTTTTAAGAACACTGTTTAACAACATGTTGGATGAAGTTATTGTTCACGTCGAGCAAAGATTTAAGAGAATAGGAGATTTCAAATTTTTTGAATTGTTGAATCCGAAGCTTTTTCACGCTTATGAAAGAAAATTTCCGGCGGAAGCATTTTCATCTTTGGATATCTATTCAAACATATTTGATTTGGATGGCTTGAAATGCGAGATGAAATCAGTTTATGCTGCAGATTTTGCAAAGCAAGCGTCAAGCATCCAGAAAATCGCAGACATTATACTGGAACTTGAACTAAATGAAGCTCTGGCAGAAGTAACAAAATTATTGCACCTAATTCTGACCATACCTGCTACATCTGCTTCATGTGAGTGATCGTTCTCTTCATTAAAGAGAGTTAATAATTATATGAGGTGTTCTCAAAGTGAAGAGAGATTGAGCAATTTGGTCATAATTTCCATGAACAAAGACCTTTTGAAGAAGATGAAGGTAGAGTGAGGTCCTGATACATTTTATAATAAAGTGATCGATGAATTTGCCAAAAAGAATCGAAGAATTGAACTGATTTACAGATGAATTTTAATAAAAGATCCCAATAAGTATGTATACTATTTTAAATATTATTTCAAATTTTTATTATTTACTCATATTTCTGATGTAATCAATATCATAACAGGCTTGCTGCTAGGTTGTTATTAATGGGGAGACATCATGTTTAGTGGAGAGGGGTATCAAGACTGAAGATTAGTCTGTTGGTAGATGGGCATTTTCTCATTAAAATTAGCTCACATCACATTTACAAATGGTGGAGAGGACTGAATAATTTTGCGAATTGGGGTAAGGCTGCACAGCCCCACTTTCCGCCATGGCGATTGGATTGCATGCCCTGATTTCCAGGTTACCATTCACCACTAGTCGATACTCGTCGCAGTTTATGCCACTGCTTAGACCCGACATTAATCGCTGTTATGTACGACAACTGTTAAAAAGTGTGGTCCTAATTTGCAAAAAATCAACTTTTAATGCTGGTGGTTGGCAGATTTTACCGGCGGTCGAAACCTCGATATTTTGGTTAACATGAATGTTTTGGTCAGCCATTATATTCTGGTCGAGATGATTAGATCTGTAAGTAGCCCAACTCTTTTTTTTTTGTTTTTAATTTAAGAGTTGGAATCCTTATATGTCTTTTGATGGTTATCCACCTGTTTGTTCTATATTGGTGGATCTTTCCTATAAAAGACTCGATATGATGTGCTACGTAGCATGTTTCTCACCAATGAGATTCAATCTGTGTAGAGTAGTTTGTAGAAAGTTGGATCCATAAATTACGTTGGCTTTACTGCCTCTGTATCGATCTAATTCCTCAAACTCTCTCTCTCGCTCTCTCTCTCTCTCTCTCTCGCTCTCTCTCTCTCTCTCTCTCTCTCTCTCTCCTCTCTCTCTCTCTCTCTCTCTCTCTCTCTCTCTCTCTCTCTCTCTATATATATATATATATATATATATATATATATATATATATAATTGGTGTGGGATGCTTAAAGCGTCCGTATGCGGTAGGCAGTTTGACCACTCGATGCTTTTACAGAGCAGAGTATAATATTACATAAGAAACGGATCTGGTCGCCAGAGAAACGATTATAATATGTCTAATAAAGTTTATTCGTCGCACCACTGATTCTCCGTTTCTTATGTGTTATATATATATATATATATATATATATATATATATATATATATATATATATATATATATATATATTCTCTTCACTTAATTTGCGAACAGTTTCTCCAAAAGCTGTCTGGGTGTTTGGTAGTTACCCCATATCGGTTTGTATTTATTTTCTTGATCTATTCTTTTAAATTGAGTCAGGCAAACCCTATTGTTTATAGTTAGTATTCTTTTCAGACTAGCGACCTGGTCCCTTACGATTTGAACACATATATGTATATATCTGTGTTTATCTCTCTTTTATATTCAATTATAGTATACGGCTCGGAAAAATCTCTTTCCTTGAGCTATTTAATTGTAAGAGACTATTTTGAGTTCCTAACTCAATATATACCTTTGGTATATATATATATATATACATATATATATATATATATATATATATATATATATATATATATATATATATATATATATATATATATATATATATTTAGGTTTGAAGGTTCACCACTGGATAGAGCTGGTCAATTCCTATGGTCAATCTTGATGTAATAATATGGAGAGTACTCAACGTAAAGCAGCTCAACCGTCTTCGTTTTTGTAGTTGGTGGTGCGAGTACGGAGTTAAATATTCTAATAAAATAACAGGAGGCTGGACTTGTGTAAATCCTTGAAAGGTTTATTATACTATGATCATTTCAATGACCGGGTTTCCGTATGAATCCGGTGATATCATCAGGTTTTCGAAATATAATAAATGAATGTAACAGATAAAATCCATGGGGCTGAAAATCATAGACCCGAGGACGACCGACCATCTAGCATCTTCCACTTTAGCCGGTCGCCCTCAAGTGCTGCCCACTTAAGGGTATCTAATGCGGGGCTAAAGCTTATAGTGTGCTACTAACAGCCCAGTCAAAGAGAAGAAAAACAGAGGAAGAAAAGTCAGCGTTAATGTCATGCTACAAGAAAAAAGACAGAAAGAATGAGGAAGAAAAGTCATCATTAATATCATGCTACACTCAGGCCAGGAATTGCCGCGAAACAAGTTATTTTAAAGGACCCGTATCTTAACAGAGGTATATATTATAACAGAGGTATATATATATAGTGGGGATCTACGTGGTATAATGTGTGAGAAGAAGATTGGAACATTAAATTTTGTTTAGATTTATAGGATGAAGTTAAAAAAAATTAAAGATTAACATTATAAAATTAAAAAATTAGAAAATTGAAAATTAAACAGTTTAAACATGTTTTAAGGTTTTGGGTTGCGAGGTTTAGTTAAAGAAAGATTATTTTATGAAGAAACTTTAATTGTATTATAGAGATCCTGTACAAGTTATCCGAGTGGGATGTAGAGTAAAGATTATGTCCTTGTTTAGCAGTCAAACAGCATGCGGTGACTGCAGACTCCGGCCAGCCCATCCTAACCACATATCAGCCATTCCGAGTGAGATCGCCTAGCGAAAGATATGAAAATCTATTTTTCCAAGCACTCTAGGAATGTATTCCAGGCTTCAGGTGTGCTAGTAGGAAGTCAGTCATCATCGTTAGGCCAGCGTTATACAACGAGTACTATTAATTTACACAGGAGGGGGATTTGTTTAAGTAAGGGGAGGCATGATACAGCTAATAGTTATGATTAGGCCTAGAATTTAAAGGTACTATATGGCGGTCAAAAAACGGCTGCGCGGCGGGCCCCAGGGCGAATCAACCCGCTCCGAGTTATTTCATTTACCGAGAGAAGGGGAAATTTATTTTTCCAAGCACTCAATGTAGGCCTATGCACCAGGAGGCCGGCCTCGCAGCCAGAAAAACCGACACAACAGTCCGACAGAAAATTTGAACGTTAAATTTTTGTTTAGATTTATAGGATGAAGTTAAATATATGTATATATATATATATATATATATATATGTATTTACATATATAAATTTAGAGCTACCCACATCGCTCTTTCTATTTATCCTCTTCAGTATGATAGGAATATGTTTTTAAGAATTGAGACAATTTACTTTGTCGCACAAATTTGGGGATATTCATGATAAATGAAGAAGAAAAAGTTAAGTTGTTTAAACCAAAGCCAGTATTGAACGATCGAAACTATTTCGAAAGACAATTCAACCTCGATCATCTTGTGATATGCTCAAGAGTTGTGTATCTAAGACTTCACTATCTGGTATAGGTTTTCCTTTTAAAGTCCGTAATGATTTGAGGGTGATTTGGCAGTTATTTCCAAGATCTCGAAGGACTACAATAGTTCCCTCGTTTGTTCACCAATTATGATTATAACATTGATAATGATGATGATGGTAGTGGTGGCAATTGTAGTGATGGAGATGATCGTGGTAGTAGAGGGATGATAGGGCTTTTAGTGGTAGCAATAGTGATGATTGTTGCTTAATGATAATATTAGAGAGGCGGTATTTCTATCAAATGACAGACACCCAAACTTTAGGGAATATATATAATTGTCAAACTCTAAATTCCAACTGATTGATGTGTCATTACAGGTCAAGTCCCAGTTATAACACTAACAAGAATTCACTTTTATTTTTATTTTTTGTTTCCCTTTCTGTGATTTGTTTTATGTAGTTACTTAGCTTTTCGTTTTCGTTAATAGCATAAAGAAAGCAAGAATAACAATAATAACAACAACAACAACAAAAACCATATAATATATCAATAAGTAAATAAATAAATTATATCAAAATAGGTGATCGAGTGTCTTTTGAGCTTCCCGAAATCGTTGACAAGTGACATACGATATCATATACACAAGGGGAACAATTTTTACGCCTATAGATATAAGAAAGCTGACCCGCAATGAGCACTGTTTCTTTCATTTCCTTTGTTCATGTTCTTTCTTTTTATCTTGCTCACCTTCTTTTCTTTTTTCACCCGTCATATACGTCTTTCTTTTTGGTGGTCCCTCTCTGTGTGTTTATCTCTCTTATACGACTTCACACATACACACCTATCTAAGATGTTCTCTCTCTCTCTTTTACTGCCACACACACACACATATACACCCCCACACATATATATACCCCCACCCCCACATATATATTCGGTACAAGGATGCAATTCACTTCTAGCACTCAACGCCATATTACTTCCTAAAACAAGGATGGCAAAGTATATTAATAAAGAGGAAAATGCGAAGTTGAAGATGTTAGGGTCCTTTATTAATTGGGCCGTTATACATATTTCAATGACAATCGATATCGTTAATTCTTCAAACACCAAATATTGATTAAAAGGTAACATTTCCGAGGCAATTTTTGTTGGAATGGAGCGGACTAAAAAAGGTGTGTTTTTGCTTGGAGAATGGAGCGGGTGCTCCGAGTAAAAACAAACTTTTTTTAGTCCGCTCCCTTCCACCCAAAATTGCCTCGGAAATGTTACCTTTTAATTAATTTTTGCTGTTTGAAGAATTAACAATATCGATTGTCATTGAAATATGTATAACGGCCCAATTAATAACGGACCCTAACATCTTCAACTTATATATATGTATATAAATGCGAAGTTGAAGATCGTAGGGTCCGTTATTAATTGAGCCGTTATACGTATTCCAATGACAATCGATATCGTGAATTCTTCAAACAGCAAAAATTGATTAAAAGGTAACAAATCCAAAGAGATCTGTTTCGCCTGGAAGTTGTTGACTGAAATGAAGTAGCCATGGGCTACAGATCTCTTTGGATTTGTACGTGTGTTATATAGTTATAGAGGTGCGTTTTTACACTTCAGTTTATATTTTTTTAATTATTGTGTGTCCGCCCTGCCTTTCATAGGTTATATATTCCATACACTGGTGGTTTTTCCCTGTTTTATTGATGGTGCACTATCTCTCTCTAGTGTGTTACCTTTTCAACATATTATATATATACATATATATATATATATATATACATATATATGTATATATATATATATATATATATATATATATATACATATATATATATATATATATATACATATATATATATATATATATGTATATATATATATATATATATACATATATATGTATATATATATGTATATATATGTATATATATAATATGTTGAAAAGGTAACACACTAGAGAGAGATAGTGCACCATCAATAAAACAGGGAAAACCACCAGTGTATGGAATATATAACCTATGAAAGGCAGGGCAGACACACAATAATTAAAAATATAAACTGAAGTGTAAATACGCACCTCTATAACTATATAACACACGTACAAATCCAAAGAGATCTGTAGCCCATGGCTACTTCATTTCAGTCAACAACTTCCTGGCGAACAGATCTCTTTGGATTTGTACGTGTCATAGGTTATGGATTCCACACACTGGTGGTTTTCCCTGTTTTATTGTTGGCGTACTATCTCTCTTTAGTGTGTTACCTTTTCAACATATTGTATTTCAAAGAGCTTGGGATTCCTTCTCCTTTGAGCACATTTTTGACAGGGAATAGCGAGAGTCTATGGCTCCGTTAATTTATCGTGATATTTCGCTCCTTATAACAGTCTTTCCTCTCTCTCTTTTTGGTTGAGCACACGTCTCTGAATGGTTTTGGGCTGCCTTTTCTAGCAGCTCGTCCCTCAGATACCACTGGTTCACTGCCCTAAAACGCTGTGACATCTCTCTCCCAGGTGTAGCTGGGCGGTCGCTTTAGATTGTCTTAGAGTTGTCAGGAATGTATAGCCTTACACACGCTGATAAACCATGGGCTACTTCATTTCAGTGAACAACTTCTTGGCGAAACAGATCTCTTTGTATTTGTGCGTGTGTTATATAGTTATAGAGGTGCGTATTTACACTTTAGTTTATATTTTTAATTATCGTGTGTCTACCCTGCCTTTCATAGGTTATATATTCCATATACTGGTGGTTTTTCTCTGTTTTATTGATGGCGCACTATCTCTCTCTAGTGTGTTACCTTTTCAACAAATTGTATTTTAAAGCGCTCAGAATTCCTTCTCGTTTGAGCACATTATTGACAGGGAATAGCGAGAGTCTATGGCTCCGTTAATTTATCGTGATATAGGTATATATATGTATATATACATTTATATGTATATACATGTATATATATGTATCTGTATATATTAATATTACGGACAAATTAAAAGTGAACACAGTAACATGGGTAGAGCAAATATATATACTCAAAAATACTTCTATGCCCTCAGATAAGTTGTACATATTGTAATTGTTAGAATAGAAAACGTCATCTAACTCCTTTCACGCAGAACAAAAGGTCTGAAAATAACCCCCATAGTTTGATGTAAAAACGACAATAATAATGTTCAAAGTAAACAGAATAAAAGCAATAAACATCACGGTTAAGCTTTCCTATATCTATAAGAATAAAAATTGTTCCCATCGTTTGCATGATATCGCATATTGTATGTAAATGTTTTGGGGAAGCTCAACAAACATCTGATCATTATTTGACACCACTCCATTTAAGAATTCAAAGCAAAGCATACTCTAAACTATAAATGAATGATATCAGACAAAAATACAAAAACTGTAAGATAAACACATCCGATACACCAACCCTACAAAGAAAATACTAATCCCCAAAACTAAACTAAACAAGAACATGCAGTTTTAAGCTACAGGCAAAAATGTGTAATATTTAAAGGCCACAAAGAGAATCTCAAGACGAAATCCAATAATTCAGGCTAATAAATTCAGAAAAGAGACTCGGGTAATTAATAAACACATGCTCAACCATTTTAATAATTAAATAACTGATCTTAAATTACAGAAGGTGTAGTCGTTACTTGGGTTTCCAGCACTAGCGATCAAATAAATGTAAACTATCTCAGCTTTATGTAATTGAATACTTTCTGAGCTCTTTCCACCAAGGTCCTGGAATTTGTAATGTCACTCTGCGATAGGGACGAAAACAATGTTGACATATTCATGCGCACCAGAAACTTCAGCTCCTACTCGTCCATTAAAAGTTCGATAAAGCTCCAATGAAATAAAAAAAAAATTGCCCTGAAAAATATTGGCATTAGAGAAAAAATAATACCTTTGATTCCAAATCATAATCATTTTCAGCTTATGCAACGACAACCACAAAACCTGTTACAATTATGTAACCTGGTACAGCCTTCTCTATATTTTCGATGTCAAAGCCTATATTGGCAAGAACTTCATAATTCAGTTCCGAAAACGTTTCACTACAGGTCACAATTATTCGGAGCTGATGTGCAAACGTCATGTAAAATCCCCAAATTCACACAATAGATGTTGCAAGCTACTTAATACGCCCAACAATCTAGGATTGAAATCATTGGTCAGTTATCTGAAAACTTCAACATAGCTAACAGCAGAGAGTACTGTAACGAAAAAGTAGATCAGAACGCTTGGAACATTTACGAAAACCTGAAACTCCAATCAATATAAGGTGGAAGTCCCAGATGTCACACAAGCCACATGATAATGTCAGAATAAGCGAGGGCTTCTTCAAGGGACGGAAATTAAATTACAAGTGCACATTTATTAATATTCAGATAAATTCTGTATATTTCAGGTTATCTCCCTTTACTTACCGACTTTAGACTTTGAGACCCCATCCTGCCAATAGAGATCGAATATTCAAATCAGAAAGACAATCTTAATTGAATATATTCAGCACACTAAATGTTATACGCAAGAGAGTATATATATATATATACTCATGCAAAAGACGAGCCGAAACATATCCATACACATACATACGGAGCTCTCCCCATTTTTTTAGAATATTGATTGTCAATGCATAACAATAGATATGTTATAGAAATTTATATTAAAAAATAAATTCGGAGATATATATATGATTTATTACACGCGTACACATAGTACTCACACATATATTGTCGCACGAATGCACCCCTATATAAGCTTGAATGTACGTGTGATTGTGTTTAAACGCAGGCATATTTATGTACATATACACACCTCATTCAATTTATCTATTCGTGTATATTGTGTACTTATATTATCAAATTATATATTTGCATAGGTTTCAGCAGGAGTAAAAAAAATCTAAAAAGACATTTTATTATGATCATAAACCAACCTTAAA
>OZ024740.1:343914957-343917457 GCA_964016885.1 Eledone cirrhosa
TCCCTTATTATCGCTGTCATGTCCTGCGTCTCCACCGGACCAGTGTCTGTCCTTAGGGCATCAACATACGTTAACATTGGTCTTCCTTTTCCAGTGTGTCCATGTAGGGGCTCCCACGGGAACACTGAGTGCAATGTCAATTCTGGATGTCGGTGAGCATGTCCAGCCAACCTTAGTCTCCTCTGTGTCATTTTTGAGCTGACTGTTTATCATTGTAGTGGACTTGTATGCGCCATCATGTATGCGCCATCATGTATGCGCCTTGCACTGGAGTTTCCCCGAATCAGTGGAGGATCAGTAACATCGTCCCAGCGCCAAAAAAAGGAGATCTCTCTAACACCAACAACTACAGGGGGATCTCACTGACATCACTTGTGGCAAAGACCCTCAACAGGATGATTCTTAACAGGATCCAACCTGAGATGGAGAAGAAGCTCAGGGACAACCAGAACGGCTTCAGATGCTGAGACCTGTATGGGAGTCACAAATATATATATATAAAATTAGCTGTAATTTTCAAAGTAATTATCAATATGTTCTCTCTTTCACTGATTTTAAAAGAAATGCTCAAAGTATTTTATTTTGTCTCAGACACGTAAACCGGGTGTGTTGCGTTTGAATTTAGCTGAGGTTCAATAGGAAACTTTCATCAATATATCTAATATTTTAGTGTTACAATATACGTTATTCTTTGTGTTAGAATGCATGAGTGTCATTAATATCAGAAGTATTGTTTTTATATTTACTACAAGGAACAGATTACTTCTTAATTTTGTGATAGCTTCGAGTAGTTTTATATATTTTCCTATTCTTTCTTTTCTTTTGTTTCCCCTTCCTTTTTATTATTTCTATATTGAAAATAAACATGTATTGTTGAAAACTAATACAGATAGCTACAAAAGACGAACGAAACAAAACAAACTGTTGTCTATATTCAAAGAAGCCAACAAATACAACGAAAGAAATAAAGAGAGACCGGGTCTGATTTAATTAATGTTACATTGGTTTGAATGATAGTCAGGATCTGAGACAACTATATTTCGGACGACAAAATATTTGTTGTGGATGCTACGTTCTATGTGGGAATGACATAAATGTTGGTATTATTTATGTTAACCTAGGGCGGTGGATTGGCAGTATCGGTAGAGGGTCGGACGCCATGCTTTCCAGCATAGTTACGTCCCTTTACGATCTGAGTTCAAATCTCGCCGAGGTTGACTTTGCCTTTCATCCTTACGGGGGTCGATAAAATAAAGTACCAGTAATGCACTGGGTAATTGCTGGCCTTGTGCCTAAAGTAGAAACAATTATTTATGTTAACCTTGATCACTGAAGCGAAATTCTAGAAAGCCAGATAGTTATGTGAATTGACGTGGAGATATCGTTAAAATGTTGAACAAGAGGTGCTTGTCTTACATATATCATAGGAAACAGCCAATTATTGACTTAAGCTGAAAAAGGTCGGCAAATATTAAAACTAAAATGCGATTAAAAACTCTTGCATCTGTGATAATTGGCGTCATTATATAAGTATGTATGGTGTATTATTTTAGTATGGTGTATTATTATAGTATGGTGGATTATTATAGTATGGTGGATTATTATAGTATGGTGGATTATTTTAGTATGTATGAATGGATTATGATTTTACATATGAATATGTCTATTTGCTTCCGCTTGTCTTATATATAATTCAAAATAATGACGAATAAGCAGCCATATATGATATAATTATGTATCGTCTTGCTTTGTGACCACATCACAAAAATCTTTGTGCCATGTGTAAGAGCGTTATATACATGTGTTTATGAATTATTATTGGCATAGTTACGTCCCTTTACAATCTGAGTTCAAATCCCGCCGAGGTTGACTTTGCCTTTCATCCTTACGGGGTCGATAAAATAAAGTAGCAGTAATGCACTGGATAATTGCTGGCCTTGTGCCTAAAGTAGAAACAATTATTGATACATACTCTAATATACTGCGGAAAAAAGACTTGAAATGTTTATAGATTTTTGTAAATCTGGCTGGATCTGTAACAGAAAAGATGAAACCTCCTTTCATTACCTCCATGTAAATATAGTTATAGTTAGACTCTAAATCTCCACATGTATACATCAGCAAATTTCGAAACATAGTGTAGTTGAATCCGAGAACTGCAGCTGCCGAATGAGGTTACATAAGATTTGAGACATAAAATCAAATGGAATTATAAACTTGTAAAAGTTTGTAATTCCATTTGATTTTAAATGTCAAGGGGGAAAACATATCATGTTTGTGAGGATGTGTGTATGTGTGTTTTTATATGTGTGTGTATTCGTGTAATTATGACCAGTATAAAAACAAAATTACATTAGGTATCTTGAAAGAGGTTAAATGTAAAACACCGAAAAAGTTATGGTCAATATTGTCCTTTATTTTGTTATTTGTTTTATTCTATATTATCTATTTATTAATGTTAGAGAAGGCAACAAACGGATCAAAAGATGGTAGCCGTTGA
>OZ024740.1:343919957-343924957 GCA_964016885.1 Eledone cirrhosa
ATTAAACATTGTTCAATAATTGTTTCTACTTTAGGCACAAGGCCAGCAATTATCCAGTGCATTACTGGTACTTTATTTTATCGACCCCGTAAGGATGAAAGGCAAAGTCAACCTCGGCGGGATTTGAACTCGGATCGTAAAGGGACGTAACTATGCTGGAAAGCATGGCGTCCGACCCTCTACCGATACTGCCAATCCACCGCCTAAACATTGTTCAATAATGACCACATGTTTAGTTTAGAAACTTGAGATCAATATACCAAAATCCGAGTTCAAAATGTACCCTTGTTATAGAGATTAGTATTTTATGCAAAGACATACAGATATATATGTATATATACATACACATAGATACGCACGTCCTGAAAATAGAAATTATGTTTACTCAAGCCAACAATATAGCCATACAAAACGTAAATGATTTCTCTTAATCACTGCTATATACTCATTGTGTTATAAAAATTTCACAGTATATATATACAAATATATACGATTAACAATCATGTCCTCATATATACGATTACCATTCATGTGTTTAATATTATGCACATCTGCAACATACCTCTCAACCATAGATATATACACATGCATATATACACATACATATGTATAAATAAATATTTGCGTGCGTCATCATGCATCACTCATGTATATATACAGACACAAAAAAAATCTATAACACTTTCTATGCATGTTAATACTCACATATGCATTTGTATAGAGATAATCCAATATCATTAAATTACCAAAGGATTATAATTTGTAAATATAACCATAACAATACAAATTTAAAATACCAAAGGAATATATTTTGGAAATGCAACTATATAGTCAAAAGAAATCTAGAAATATCAAAGCATTAAATATCATTAAAACACTATAGAGTATCTTAAGTTAAAATAATATGTTTTATATATTTAGTATAGAAATTTATCCTACGTATATCTCAATCAAAATAATTTAAGAGATTTAAAAAGTTAAAAAAACCCAATGATTCTACAGATAACCTTATATTTAATATAAAAATTTACCTTACGTATATTTTATTTAATACATTGGAAGTATAGATATTTTAGAGTAGTTTATTATATCCATGTTTATATTTAGGAAGAAAGTTTAAAAAGAAAAAGGTGTGAGGGAATCTAATGGATTATCGACAGGTTCCATATATTAACTAAAATTACTTAAATTAATTATACTACATTTTAAAATGATATTTATATTTAAACGTTGAGTTCAATCTATGTCTGCAGCAACTGAATAAATTGTTCCTCAGATTAAGGGAATTTTTGGACTTTAATATAAAGAATATTTCTTCAATACAAAGATCACAATTTTCTGAAGAGGAATTAAAAGCAGTAGCTTTTGAAATAATATTCCAACTTAACGAATACTTAATATTATCTCGTTTTAGGTCCCATAGTAGGCTAGATAGCGAAGGTGAAAATTTTTTGTTTGGATCTGTGAAAGAATTCTTATGATTATTGAAGCGAAATTTAAATTCTGTAGAGGTGGAACCAACATAGTTAAATGAATTTAAATTAGTTTTAACATTACAATTGTACACTACATTTTTAGCTAAGCAGTTGTTATTTAACGGACAGTTAGATTTAGCAATAGGGGTTTTAATATTTAGTGAGAAAGGGGGAGCAAACCATAATATATTTCTAGTACTATTTCTTTTTCGGCTTTTGGAATTATTGTAATGTTTTCTATTATAGTTATTAAAGTTGTTACCGTAATTGAAATTGTTATTATTTTGGTTAGTTTGCTTATTATTATTATCGATGTATTTAATTTTATTTCTATATCCAGCTCTAGCTAATGCTTCGTTGTAATACTGCGCTTTTTCATCAAATATATTTTTATTAGATGAAATTCTTGAAATTCGTTCTTGAACAGAGTTAACTATAGTATTTTTAACAGATCTGGGGTGATTAGAGTTAAAGTTGACATAATTCAAGTTCTCATTTAGTTTGTGAAATGGATAATGAAGACATGTGTTGAGATTTAGTGTTACATCAAGAAAATTGACTATTCTATGGTTATTCTCTATTTCTATTTTTAGATTAAGGTAATTAAAAAATTGTATAATTTGTTTTCTTTTTCTATTTAGTTCACAGCTATTATCTTCTATAAGTAAAAGCATGTCATCACGATATAATCCTCCGGTTACACCTGGTATTTTCTATGTAGCGAATTAATTATAAATAGGCCCACAAGGTCCGTTACCTGAGCTGAGTCTGATGATCCCATAGTTATGTCGAAATTATTATTTCTATCTGCCCTAGTCCAGAGTTGGTTATTAAATTCTATCAATGTTTTCCTTGCCGATAATATAATGTGCATTTCATTGCTAGTTAGGTCAGTATGTTTAAATACGTAATTTAGTGCCTTATTCAGTAGATTAGGAGTGATAGATGAATAGTAGTTAGCAATATCCAGCTGAATAAACTTATTATTACAGTTATACTTAATTTCTTTAAACCAATCAATAATCTCACTAGTCCCTTTCCATAATTTTAAGTAAGATAAATTAGGTAAGTTTATAATTTGTTGTATTACCCTGTCTAGAATATTTTTACTAAGTTTTCCCAGGTCAGATTTGGATGGTGCAATTAATCTGACTGGTAAATCATTTTCAAAGTTTCTTTTGTGATCCTTCATATTGATCCTGGGTTTCCTAGGCATGAATGGTTGTGTTTTATTCTCCATGTCTAATTCATGCACTATACAAGATGCATCTGTATTCATTTTTTGTAGTTCATCCTTACTTGCTACCTTGTACTTTTTCCTTAGTTCTTTCAATATAAGGTCGTTATACATGTCCTTTTGTACTCCATAAAGGTTGTTAGTTATTCCGACTTCACTAAAATTTTGTTTTCTCCAGGTTTTCAATATTATCCTTAATACATCTTAAGTAGTCCTGGCCTTTGAAGTTTCTCTTGAATTTCATGCCTTGGATGATAGATACTATATCGTTTTCAAAATCCATTAGTAGTTTGTTGGGGGGTGGATTTTTTTTAGATTTGAAAATTTTATCCAGATTTGAAACATTTTCATTTAGATTAGATTTATCAAAGTGGAAAGCACGCCACCTGATTCTTCTTATAAAAGAGTCTGATTTTTCTATTAATTGTTTAATAAAATCCTTGTTCCTAGGTAGAGGTATGTCTTTTAGAGAAGAAGAGATCTTAAAGAATTCCATTTTTCTTTCTCTTTTCTTTCTCTCTGTCTTTGTTCTTTTCTCTCTCTCCGTCTTTTTTCTTTCTCTCCGTCCTTTTCTAATTGTGCTTAACACTAGGACTTATTATATAAACAAATCCCTATACACAGACAGCCTCCAAAAGTAATGGTTGTATTTTAAAGGGTACGTCAAACCTATTTGTAAAACTGTTATATATTGTATTTTGTCTGATGAAGGCATACCATAATTTAATGTGGTATCCATGAAATATGTATAATCAAATAAATATGGTTTTATAAATATAGTTTCCATTTATTAATATCGTATATATATATATAGAGATAATGTTAGAGCTGTTGGAAGTGGTAGAATAAGAGAATTTAATTGTATAAAAGCGAATATATATATATATATAAAAGCGAACATATATATATATATAAATATATATGTATATATGTATATATATATATATATGTATATATATATATATATATATATATATATATATATATATATATACGATATTAAACAAATGGAAACTATATTTATAAAACCATATTTATTTCGTTATATATATTTCTGGGATATCATATTAAAAATATGGTATGCCTTCCTCAGACAAAATACAATACATAAGCTGTTTTATAAATAATTAGTGACATACCTTGTAATAATGCAACTTCCATTTAAAAAGTTGATTTATATATATATATATATATATATATATATATATATATATATATATATATATAGAGAGAGAGAGAGAGAGATATGTATATATATATATATATATATATATATATGTAACGAAGGAAGTTTGGTAAAGAACTAGATGGACCATAACGCACCACAGTACTCAATACTTTGGGTAGTAGAGTGGGTAATAGGAACATGTATTACCCCGACGGCAGAGCTCATGCAGTTTCGACGGCTATTTCTGGGCTGAAATGAGTCCAGAAATAGCCGTCAAAATGGCTTGAGCTCTGCCGTCGGGGTTATACGTTTTCCTATATATATATATATATATATAAAAGTAAGTATGGTTTGAAACAGTGAGCAAGTTTGAAATTAGAAAATAGAAGCTTTTACCGTATTTTTTGACTAAAGGAACTTTAGTCTGATAATGGGGTTTAGAACCCTTAGAGAAATGGAAAAAGATTAGTATTGACGTACATGTACGTCAACACTCATCTTTATCCATTTCTCTGAGGGTTCTAAACCCCACATCCGGCTAAATTTTCTTTAGACAAAAAAAACAAAAACATATATATATATATATATGTATATATATATGTATATATATATGTATGTATATATATATATATACTGTATATATATATATATATATATATATATATATATATATATATATATATATATATATGTCTATATAGGTATATATTTATATATATATATGTATATATATATATATATATATATATATATATATATATATATATATATATATATATATACATATATATATATATATATATATATATATATATATATATATATATATATTTAAAAGAATAGAAACCAAATCCAACGAACACACAATATGATAAAGAGCAAAAGACAATCTAAGTCAATGAAAAAGATCCTAACACATGCCAAAATACTGCCAAACACAACAACGAAACCCACAGTAAAAAAATGCGATAGACCCAACTGTGGCATATGCATCAACCTAATAGAGGGTTCGGAATTCTATTTCAAAGAAGGACAACGTTTTATAGTAAAACACAATTTCACATGCGCATCAGAAAATCTAATATATGTATTAACTTGCTCAGGTTGTCGAGAACAATAC
>OZ024740.1:343929957-343938211 GCA_964016885.1 Eledone cirrhosa
AGCGTGGTAGGAATATTTTAAAAAGCTTTTTAGTAGTAAACATTAGTGTATCTATGTATATATCTATATATCTGTATAGATACTGCTGTCGAATTCAACAGCAATTATGCCAGTTGTACCATGATACCGATATCTCTATGCAATACAATATACATCAAAATAATGATTTCTGATGTAGGCCCAACGCCAACAAATTGATTAAAATCACCCTTAGTACGTTATTTTATCGACTCCTTAGGATGAAAGGTAAATATAATCTCTGTGAGATTTGAAGTCAGACGGTAAATGACCGTAACTAAATGCCGCAAATCATGTTTTCCGACTCTTTATTGATACTACCAATCCACCATCCTTGTTATACATCAAAATAATACAAAGTAGTGCAATTCGTGCCGTCAAACGTTTCGTATCTTTCAATCACATATACAACGAATCAAGTAGTGACTATAGGGATTCAGTTCAAAACGTTAAGGCATGTCCCGCAACTAGATTTCTCTTCAAATATCAAATCTCACACCAAGCTCATATGACCGGTATCTTTTATTTGAATATGAAGACTGAAACATCTATGAGTTGCTGTTATATTTTCGTTTAGTTACGCCTATCACATATCAACTAAAACAATCTAATATAGCCAACAACAAAAACAATAGCTGGGACAGTATCCATGGCAACTTACCACTTATAATGTCATTGTTAACGACCACTTCCACTTTCTTTTCTACAACCTTATTTTCACCTTCAATGTGTCGCCATCATCCATACTACTACTACTACTACTACTACTACTACTACTACTACTACTACTACTACTACTACTACTACTACTACTACTACTGTTGCTACTACTACTACTACTACTACTACTACTACTACTACTACTACTACTACTACTACTACCACAATCAACACCTCCTATTAATACTCACACACATTTCTCTTTCCTTTTTTCAATTTCTCTCTCTCTTTCTCCCTACAGTCACACAAACGCACACACTCACATATATTATACTAAAACACACCCTCACATAGAGACATTTGTACACACACACACACACATATATATTATTCTTAAACACACTCTTACATAGAGACATTCGAACACACACATATACATACATACACACATATGTGCATATATACTAAATACAAAAGATAATGCAAATATTACACACTCAAATACCAGTGAGTAATTAACCAACCAGCTTTAAGATTGATTCGTGCTAAAGTTCCATCATGGCTGCTCCTCTAATTCCATTTTCATTAAGTAGTCATTTATCATGCGCAATGAAACTCCAATTAAACTCTTTTATTAGTGAGCCCTCTTTGACATCAGCTTTATATCTGTTGGAAAGATTCAAAATCCCCTTGCTGAATCATACGAGATGTCTTATTTCTTATTCCTTTATTTCTCTTTAACAGAAGGCGTAAAGTTAAGCGATAAATACTACTAAAATTCAGTGGGTTAAATAGAGGATATATTTTAAACGTCTAAGGTCGAAATAGTACAGAGAGGCATAATAGTAGTTGTTCTTGAGGTTTCGAACTTTGCTGTTTATGTGTTGTTATTACCCTAAAAAAAGTAAAGAAATTGTTTTGGAGTTAATATTTATATATCTACAAAGCAATGCAAAATGATAGATTCAGATATTACATGCACCTTTCCATATAACATTTGCCATTATTATAATAGACATGCGGTGGATTGGCAGTATCGATAGAGGGTCGGACGCCATGCTTTGACGCAGAGTTACGGCCATTCTGTGTTCAAATCCCGCCGAGGTTAACTTTGCCTTTCATCCTTACGCGGTCGATAAAATAAAGTACCAGTAATGTACTGCGTAATTGCTGGCCTTGTGCCAAAAGTAGAAACAATTATAATAGACATGCTTTCCAGCATAGTTACGTCTCTTTACGGTCTGAGTTCAAATCCCGCCGAGGTTCACTTTGCCTTTTATCCTTACGGGGTCGATAAAATAAAGTACCAGTAATGCACTGGTTAATTGCTGGCCTTGTGCCAAAAAAGTAGAAACAATTATTATAATAGACATTAGAGAGCGGTGGATTGGCAGTAGATCGGTAGAGCATCGGACAACTTGTTATGAAGCGTATGGTTACAGTCCTTTACGTTCTGAATTTAAATCACGCCGAGGTTAGCTTAGTGTTTGATCATTATGGGATCGATTTAATCGACTTTAAACTTCCCTTCAAATTGCAGGCCAATTGCCGAAAGTAGAAAATATGATTACGTTATAGGCTAGTAAACTTCTACACAATAAACATAGTCAACACTGAGAATTATGGCATTGGCAGTTGGCAATGCATTGCTGAATATATTTTGTGTGTGAACAGTTGTTGAATGTGACCCAATAGCAGTAGGCCTAAACTAGTTAAACAGAAAATCAGAGGAGAAAACCAAGCCATAACAGCTGAAATAGATGCAATTATACATATCCTACAAGCGAGAGGATTCATAGGGATTGATGAGAAGAGAAGCTTCATCTTAACCAGTAATAGATACATGAAAGCATGTCTAGAATAATACGTATTCACCATTCGGAAAGAGGAGATACCTACTAAATTTCTCATCGTGACCATTGCTTTAAAATATTCACAACGTGTTGCCATCTCACGAAATATCATATTGTTCGCTAAATAATATAAAATGCTATCTTATTTTCTCCTGACAGTTAGGCAAAAGAAACCTGCGAAATATTCCTATAAAATAACAAAACAATCCAGATATTGTAGGATAGAAAACAAAAGTGAATCGTCTGGCGAATGTGAATATCGTTCTTACGTCGAGGAAAACTGGACATCTGTGATAAACTAATGTAGAAATTATCGCTTTTATATCTCACTGATAAATATTATGATAAGTATACTGCAAATTTGCACAATACACTGTGAATATTTTTTTTAAAAATAACAATTTAATATGATTCACATCGAAATCCAGTGGTACAATGAAGATTTGTAAAACGGTCAAAAGTTTCTGTCTATGTATTTCCTGGAATGAAGACAGTGTAGTTATAAATAAATGTGCACAGAAAAAAGTAAACAGAATGAAGTTACGCATTTATTTAGGTTGACAACTGATTTCCAAGAATCAAAATATTAACCATTTAGTAAATCATACTTTGAATTTCATGCATTAAATTAGCATTAATTGATTGGTTGAAGGAATATACCGCAGTTTAAATTGAAGATTTCTCCGGCCGAAAGTCTTCACTAACTGAAGGATTGAAACTGAAATTAACCGCAAATAAAACAATACACAATTTATCGCCTCTATTAAAATAATAATTGTTTACATCGTGTACTTCTTTTTGTGCCCACGTCCATCCTGATCGAGCAGAACGATGATGGAAGGTGATACATACCTGATGGTGCCGTTATTTGTTTATACTTCTGGTATCTAGAACCACATTATCTAATGTTTAAATTTCCTTTTTAAGAAAATACAGTGTACTGTTAGAGAGATTTGGCTGCTATTTCTAGCTGAGTAAGCAACCACATATATATTCACTCAGGGGCTTGTGTAAGGGAATGTATAATTACTAAAAGTCAACATCGATGATCCACAATATAAAACATTGGACATTTTCAGTATTTTACTTTCTCTTACTAATGCCGATTCAGCTTTATTTCTATTGTGTTCGATAACGTATTTACTAAACATATATAATCATCAAACTCCGACGAAGGGTACCACCCAGGATATTAGATATGCTCGCAGCAAAATATCATTATTTGACGCCGCAAGGCAGAACCATTAAAGTATCACTCAGGAAGCTCTTCGATCACCTTTTACATCGTCAATTCAAAATTAACCTATGTCGATTGTGCTTATCATAGACAATAAAATGAAAAAGGTGTAATATATTGGAGTCGAGATAATCGACTATTCCCACTCTAAAAGAATAGCAACATATAGCATTGTGCCTATGCAAGAAATCTTGATGCCACAGACAATTACTAGTTTCTTCGTTCCTTACTGTTTACTTTATTGCCATTGGTGTTAGCTATCGGATTTCTCCGATACATAAACGTATATTTTTTCTTAGGTAACAAATCCATTATAGTTCTTGTGCTTTTGGAAAGAAATGGACATCACTTGTCGTTTTCTTCCTTTCTAAATCCGTCGTTATATGTCGTTATCGTTATTGTTATGGCGTCTCTATAATCGCCATCATCATGATTATTATCGCAATCGTAATCCTCAACACCACTATCTCCACCACTACCTCCACCACTACCACCACCATCGTTATCATCAACATTATCATCATCATAATCCTCACCACCACCACCACTACCCTCACCACTACCACCACCACCACCACCACCACCACCATCATCATCAGCATCATCATCATCACCACCACCACTACCTCCATCATCACCACTACTACCACCACCATCACTACAACCACCACCACCACCACCACCACCACCACCATCACCATCGTCGTCATCATCATCATCATCATCATCATCATCATCATCATCATCAGCAGCAGCAGCAGCAGCAGCAGCAGTAGCATCCGCCTCATCATCACCACCACTATTAGATATTTCATTCAGTGCAAAAGTGTTCCTCGTAGTTTGACAGTTGCAAAACACTTAATATCAGCTAAATTATCACACGCTGGCATTAAGATAAATATTTTGTTTGCCTTCTTTACGCTGACATTTCTTTTAAATTTTTATGTTTTCTTTTACTGATATTTCTTTAACAGTTTTGCCACAACCGTCATTTTCGTTGGCATAGTTAGAATAAATCTCCTACTTATATTTATTACGTTTTACAAGTCACATAGTATTATGTTGCTTTGCTTGAAGTCATTTTGTTTAATCACGAAATAAAATTTATCAATTGACACCTGGGGTAAGACACTGATAAAATAGTTGATACCATCTCGCAATTTATTGTTTCGAATCACATGACATCAAATTGTTGAAAACTCTATTTGACAGACACTGTAAACATTTAACAATTCCTTAGAATTACATCTTACTTGGTGCCCTTTCCAAATACAAAATCACTCTTTTGCCACGCATTTTTAAGACTTTATTTTCTCATCCGAACAAAGATTCTCTTACATGTGGGGAAAAGAAACTGGCTGTTTATATCGAGGCTATTCAGGACGCTGTTCAGTATTAACCGCTGAAAGATCATTATAAAACACACTCAAATTCTTGATTAATTCATCATTTATTAGTATTCAATTACTCACTCCACTAGTTTTCAAAGTAATTGGTTTGCTACGTAATGAATCTGGAGAAATTCAAGCCAATTCAGTATATTTAATTTACTTCAAAGAAGCAAGTATGAAAGTGTAGTTCCTGAACTCACAGTCTGATGGCAATTAAATATTGTAAATTTTCTTAGTGCTGTTTCTGAAAATAAGACAATTCAAAGGTACTTGCGTAAAAACATACATGAAATGACAGTAATACTATATATATCCACTATTACAGAAGAAACATTTCATAGTTTTATAAATGAAAACAGATTACTAGACTTCATTATGATACCTAAACTGTATTTTCAGAAAAACATGATGGGTTTCAAAAGCAAATAAATACACAAATATGTATTAATTCATGTTTCATTTATTTGTAATTTTTGAAATAATTTTGATTATTGATTCTGTGACAATTATCACCATCACTGCCAGTAATGTACAAAATAAAATACTGTTAAAAATTTCTCAGATTGAATATCCGCTATTAATATATTTACGTAATATAACTATAACGACATTCATAATGCAAATATGTCATCATTTAATCATTATGTTTGTTATATATGAAAATAACTGCTTTTTTAGTGCGGCAATTCGTAATAACGTGATCAAAACATTTATCTATGCAATAAAATAACACAAATAATTCAGTTTCAAATTTGAATGCGTATAGTTTTGTTTTAAAATATTAGAGGATAATTAACAAAATTAGCTTTTAAGTTGGAAATAGAGATTGATAGAAATAATATTACACCCACTCATCCACAACTAAATGTAACATATGTTTGTTCTGCCGATATCTAAACATATTTACTATATATATGTATCGGTAAACTATAATGATGAAAATCTGAGGACATTTGATTGTTCTACTTGATAAAAGCAAATATCATCTAGATGTTATGTAGCAATTTCCATTCATTATTGTTATATTTCATACAAAATATTACATTGTTTGTATTTACAATGGTACGTATGGCTTAAACGCCAACTGTATTTGCATGTTTTCGTATATATTATTCTATCCCCCCCCCCCCCTCTCTCTCTCTCTCTCTCTCTCTCTCTATATATATATATATATATATATATATATATATATGTGTGTATGCGTGTATGTGTGTGTGCGTGCGTGTGTGTGCGCGCGCGCTTATAAGTATATATGTATATATATTTATATTTGCGTGTTACTTGCCTATACACACACACACATATATATGTATATACACAGACATATCTATCTATACATCCATCTCTCTCTCTCTCTCTCTCTCTCTCTCTCTCTCTCTCTCTCTCTCTCTCTCTCTCTCTATCTATATATATATATATATATATATATATATATATATATATATATATATATATATAAAGATAGAAAGAGAAAGATTGATATATATATAGAGATAGAGAGAGAGAGAGAGTTTGGTACTGAGGTAGAAATATAGAGGTTTTAAACAACATACATTTGTACTAAATCATAGCATGTATTTATTTGATATAAATATATTTTTGTTGATAACACAGAAGTTTTTAAAGTAGAAGACTTCAGTATGACATGAATGAAACGTAAAAACATTTAACTATGCCTTTACAAGCCCCAAACAAACAAACACGCACAAACTATCAGATATTACGTTTTGCATTTTCTATACAGAAAATAGAGTACATCAACGAATGTGTATAACCATGGAAAATATGTGAATGTTTGATCAAGAGCAATCATATTTGTTTCGTATATTAAACAATGCTATCTATTCTCTTGTGATAAGGTTAAAGCTAACGTGCAAAAGATTGAAATGAAATTAAAAAGCAATTGTATATCGCAAACGGGGAATGCGATCATGTGATATATCTAGATATCTGAAAAAAAACAAATATATATATGTAAAGTTAGATTAAACTATATTAACAATTGTAATGATGACAGATAATGTATATAAACCACCGTATTACAATGACAGTTGGCTTTCCTGATAATTTCCTTCGAATGAAACAGTTCTAGTCCTGTAGAAGCCACCCTCTCTCTCTCTCTTTCTCTCTCTCTATATATATATACACACACACACACACATATATATATACGCATATATATATATATATATATAATTATATATATATATATATATATATATATATATATATATATAAAGTAATCTGAGTTTTTCGAATATTAATAATGATTTCTTATATAGGCACAAGGCCACCAATTTTGGGGGAGAGGAAAGTCGATTAAATTGACCCCAGTGCATGACTGGTACTTTATTTTATCGACCCCGTAAGGATGAAAGGCAAAGTTAACCTCGGCGGGATTTGAACTCAGATCATAAAGGGGCGTAACTCTAAGCTGCAAAGCATGGCGTCCGACCCTCTACCGATACTGCCAATCCACCAACCTTTTTCGAATATTAATAATAATGTTCGATTCGTTTGCAATTATGCAAACAGTCTCTTTTTTGAAGCCAAGTCAGTAGAATGAGCCGCTTCGAAAAACTCAGATTACATTTATTGTATTATATATGTGTGGTGCGGACGGTATTTGAGGACACGTGTATTTTTAGTCATTATTTTATTTGACTAATTTTCATTGAACTTCCATTTCAGAAAATAACATTGAAAATAACTATGCTTACTAATGAAATGAAAAGGCATGCTGTGATGGTGGCTTTGAAGGCATGGTGATTTAAAAATGTCTCGTTTTCTGAAAGTTTCAAGATCTTTTGTCCACAAGATTCGCTGTGAGTTAGAGAAAGATGATGGAAGCGTATTACCTGTATCAAACGTTAACAACATTCCAAACGCTCTGATTCTATCAGGACACCTGAATTTAAGAAAAACATTGATGACAATCCAGGAAAATCAATGAGGTCAATTGCAAAACATTTTGGTGTGTCAGAAAAAACAATCAGAAATTTTTTTTATGAAGACATCAGATACAAATCTTACGTGATGAGGAGAGCTCAATTCATGTAAGAAAAAAACAAAAGAAAAGCGTTTAATCAGATCCA
>OZ024740.1:343938411-343943411 GCA_964016885.1 Eledone cirrhosa
AGATCCAAAAGACATTTCAACAAACTTAAAAATCCATCAGAAGATGGTGTGATTTTGTTTTTCTCAGATGAGAACATTTTTGACCAGGACCAGAAAACTAACAGAAGAAATGACAGGTGGCTATGTGCAGACCCTTATCAGGTTCCAATAGTAATGCACACACAATTTCCTGCAAGTGTCATGGTTTTGGGTGTTGTTAGCAATGAAGGACATGTGATGCCTCTTCACCTTTTTCCACAAGGCCTTAGGGTGAATGCTGCTGCATATATTGAGGTTCTGGATAAAGTTGTTAAACCTTGGATCAACAGTGTATGCAACGGAAAGCCTTATGTTTTTCAACAAGATTCTGCACCATCACACAAGGCTCAAATGACACAAGAATGGATGGCCGACAATTTGCATGATTACATCACCCCCAACATTTGGCCTCCTAATTCTCCAGATCTCAATCCACTGGACTACTAGGTATGGAGCATCGTTGAGAAAAATGTCAATGAACACCCTCATAGCACCACAAATTCTTTGAAGGCCGCCATAATTCGAGTCATGTCCGATATGAACAAGGACCACTTAATCCGAGCTTGTAAACGATTTAGACCCCGTGTAGAGGCAGTTATTGATACTTATGTTGGTTTTATTAAATGAAATTATTAAATTGATAATTTAGCATTACGTTTTTGTTATTTTTTATAAGAATACATTTTTTTTTCTGTCATTATATAAGCGTTTTTTTTAAACCATAAATCTGTCCTCAAATACCGTCCGAACCGCACCCTGTATATATATATACATATATATATATATATAATTGATTTAATTTGATTTCATTTTATGTATGTGAAAACCTCTATATTTAATAATCTCCCTTTCGGTTGAGATTAAATTTGGCGATATATGGCTGCGCTTTCTAGCAGTATGCCTACCCGCCGTAAGCGACCAATCACACGCTTTCTCTCTGGCTGGTACACAGCTACATAGCGACCTTAGCCATTTTTGAATCTAAATTTGGCGCGGTCTGTCTGAGAAATTAAATGTCTATTTCTGAGTTTGTCTCCTGATGATTCCTGACTCAAAGCATATCCATATTATTTGGATGTCCTAAACTAGGAAGAAACCATGGTAGAGATATAATTACGGTATATGCGCAATTCTTCTAAGTTTAATTTTACTACTAATTACGTGCGGTTGACGGTGTATTTGATCGGATTCTGCATGCTGCCGAAGTGTTTGATAAATGGTGAACGGAGTTAACGCGAAATAGCTGCGGTCAGTTATTTGTCGGAGATTTCCCCGTTAGAAAATTTATTCTTAAAGCTTGCTAGATTTGATTATGTATATGGTTAATTATGCTGATTAGAAGAAGAAATAGTATATATTTTAATATCTGATCGATTCTATAGACATGAGTTATGATATAATGCTCTGATTTTTTGATTTTAATTTATTAATTCTTCATTGAGCTTAAAAGTGAACAGTTGCAACACATATATGTATCCTTGATTTAATTTGATTTAGTTTTATGTATGTGAAAACCTCTCTCTCTCTCTCTCTCTCTCTCTCTCTCTCTCTCTCTCTCTCTCTCTCTCTCTCTATATATATATATATATATATATATATATATATATATATATATATATATATATATATATACTCCAATAAAAACAGAAAGGCGTCTTCTATATATTCCTTTAATGATGCAAAAATAATAATACGTATTTCTATAGCCTGCTTTCGCCCTCAGATCATGACGCAAGACACGTGGTGACGTCATTTTGTGTAAATCGCTAAGAGTAATTAATCAATTACTGAATTACGACAAACACCAACTAGAACCGATACCGAGGAGGTCCGACTATAAGTATCACTACTCTGGTAAGGAAGCCGTATCCATACATGTATATAGGCAGTGGAATTTAATTGGAAAACTATAATGACCAATTGAACAACACAAGAGTAATGACTAAACAAACCTATTGAACATAGGATCAAAAATAAAATGATTTTCCCAATTTGCTTATGTAGTAAATTCTATATATGGTCTGATTTAAGCATAGTATTTGATTGATAATTTGTTTTATAGACCCAGAAAAATGCACGCAAATTTGAACTTCAATGCATGTGATCTCTTAATATTAAGAGCCAGAGCAAATACTCCAATGGTAACTCGTAATTGATTAACGATGTAGATACCTATGATAAGGCCTGAACATCTGCCAAAAATAGTTAAGGCTGTTTATCATTATTTGGATTGGCAGTATTGGTAGAGGTTCGGACGCCATGCTTTGCAGCATAGAGTTACGGCCCCTTATGATCAGAGTTCAAATCCCTCCGAGTTTAACTTTGTCTTTCATCCTTACGGAGTCGATAAAATAAAGTACCAGGCACGCACTGGGGTCGACTTCCCCCTCGCCAAAATGAGAAACGGTTATTTTCAGAGGATAGGGATATACGCAAGTATGACGTGCTTTTATTAATGTGTATATTTATGTACACATTCACGTAGAACAATGCATTTATAATATTAATTTTGACTGCTTCGTACACAATAGGGTATACACTGAAACTGGATAATCACACACACATACACACACATACACACGCACACACACATACATTCACACACACACACACACACACACACACACACACACACACACACACACACACACACACACACACACATTCACACACACACACACACACACACACGCACACACACACACACATATATATATATATGTATTGTACATGTATGTAAGAAAGGGGTATATATAAAAGCATATGCTATAGGCATTTGCATGATAATCAGTAGAATCTCTCTATGATTTGTAAAAATTAGCGATCATGTCACAACTATCTCAATAGCGGTGAGAATGCCAGACAGAGGTGTCTAGATTTCTATCCGTCAAATGTGATATTTATGCACTCTTTACTGATACAAGTATAGGCTAAAACCTATATGGCTTTTGCGTATAAAAAATTGGTTGACGATGGTCACTTGAACATGGTGCAAATAAAACATTATATATATATATATATATTTGTAAGAACGCACTATATATGTAGGTGTATATATATACAAATAAAATACAGAGTTACTAACTCATAATGATACCCTGCAATTAACAAGCTCAAAGTATAAATACTGAGCATTATATAATAATATATGTAGAAATAAACACAGTAAATTCCATGTCTAAAATTACGAGGGTAATTTGTTTTATAAATTTAACCTGAAACATACAGTAGGATAAATTCTATACAGACCGTATCAATAACCATTTCATCTCTCGGACAGATTAGAGATTTAATCTGTTTCGCCCTGAAAAAAAAAAAAAAATATATATATATATATATATATATATAGTGTTTAATGGCCGTCTGATATTAAAAACACACACTAGTTGAGCATCCCTTCAATTCAATTCATTAGTATTTTTTGAGTAACTAAAGTTTACGTCGTTTAAATTAATAATATTTTTTTAATTCTGAAACTCTTTCGTCACATATTCTGGGACCTCCTCAGTGAGTACTTTCCTTATTTTGTGTATCAACTTTGTTCCATTTTGCACCATCCTGTTTTTAGAAGCTGTGCACTTGGACTGCGCATGCGTTTGTGTTTCTCTTTATGTGCATTTGCGTGTACTTGTTCCTGTTTTACACCATCTTGTCTTCATGTGCTGTGCATATATGTTCGTGTCAGTGTATGTGTGTGTCTATGTGTGTGTATCTATGTGTTCCTGCTTCTACAAGCTTTTGTGTGAAATTGTCTATACGTTAGTCTTTTATGTCTCGCCTCGCCTTCATGTTTTTATGTATATGTGTCTGTGTTTTTTTCATAAATCTTGCAGTTATTTATTTCTTCGTATTAAATATACAAATATCTCTATACCTATATCTATCTAGCTATATGTATATATATATATATATATATATATATATATATATATATATATATATATATACATATATATATATATATATGTGTGTGTGCATCTGCCCTCTTTCTCTCGCTTTCTAGTTTCCCTCTTTCTTTACATACACACACACACATATATATATGTATATACATGTATATATATATATATATATATATACAAATAATATACACACATATATACACATATATTTATATGACTATCTATATACATAAAGATATATAAACATATATAAATATATATATATATATATATTATATATATATATATATATATATATATATATATATATATATATATATATATATATATATATATATATATATATATATATATATATATATGTATATATTTATTTATATATATATACATTTATATTTATACATATTCTTCAGTGTATCCATATGTGTACATGACCTCTACAACGCAATTCTTCTCTAGTGTGTCGTTAGAAAGAATTTGGTTTTCACTATGTTGGCAGTTTTACGGTGCTGTGCTATCCAGTGCTCTCTTTATTGGTGGGTCTTCTTTTTTTACTAATTCATCTTTTTACCAGTCCTTGAACATCTCACTTTTTTTTTGTTCTTCAATCTATAACATTTTTCTTTCTTATATGCTCACACGAAGACAAGCGGGAATATTACCTACACTATTTTTTTGTCTTTTGGCGTTGGTTGTGAAAGGACTTCATGCCGGGTGTCATTTGTAAGTCAAGAGACATCATGAAGGATAGATTTTATTTATAAGTCATTCACATTTTTCGTTGACTTTTCATTTATATTTTCTATGACAAAATATCTCTCTGCGATATTTCGGAATATTTCATACTGATTGGCAAATCGGGTATTGGAATTATTTACATTCCTAATCTAACTCGCATATAAGGAACGGGGGTGAGAACACGAAAAAACTATATAATCATATATTTTTTCGTTAAGCAATGAAATCTATTCTTTCACTTTTTCCTTTTACAATATATATTTTTAGTGTTAGTTATCTTAATTGAGTAGTAATATTTCTGTTAGAAATGTTACTCATTAATCTCAATTTGATTTCAAGACA
>OZ024740.1:343948411-343955911 GCA_964016885.1 Eledone cirrhosa
TTGTGTGTGTTGAGAAGAACAAAGTTATTGCAGTCTCTTCTATTACATATGTTGAATTATATTTTAGTTAACGTTTATATTGAATGTTTTAAGTTAGTTAAACAATGGATTGTAAATTAGTCGTATTGTATTCTTATTCATGGACTATAGTTGTTCAACAGGTAGGTTTTGCAATGGTTAATTTCCGGAAGTGAGTAAGGGGAGCTCATGCGTAAGGGGAGGTAACTAGCTAATTAAATTCAGTTATTCAAAATCTTTGCTCTAATACACATTATAATGTGATACAATTGGATCTCTATTAAATAATTGTTTCTACTTTTGGCACAGGGCCAGCAATTACCCAGTGCATTGCTGGTACTTTATTTTATCGACCCCGTAAGGATGAAAGGCAAAGTTAACCTCGGCGGGATTTGAACTAGGAATGGCAAGGGCCGTAACTCTATGCGTCAAAGCATGTCGTTAGACCCTCTACCGATACTGCCAATCCACCATGAATCTCTATTACATAATTCTATACATTTATACTTGATTTTAAATACAGTGTATTTTATTATAATACATTAAAGGTCCCTTTAGATTGTTATCTATTCATTACTGGACAAGATATATGTTATGGAAAATTGTATAGCTGTTTATATATCCAAATAGATATATCATTTGTGTAATAATATACATTATTGTTTAAAATTAATCCCTTATATACAATTCTATTACATTATATATTTAATTATAAATGTATATATACTTTATTATTATTATATACATGTTATTAATTATTTAATTATATAAATGTATATATAGTTTATTATTACATATTACATTAAATGTCACTTCATATTAACTATCCATTACTGTATATATATTAGTTATACCTAAAGGTGATAACTTTATATTTAATTCTAACAGTTATTGCAGAGTATAAGGCTAGAGATACATAGGAGTTGTGTAGAGGAAAGAGCTGATCAAAGAGTGTGTAGCTGTGTGGGATGATAAGTCCTAGATGCGAAGTGTTAATGGTGGTGGAGAATTCAAATCTGACATTACTATATACTAACAGCTAGGTTTAAAGTTATGGAACGAGTGACGGTATCGGTGTTGGCACGAGGAAAATGTTTCTGACTTTCTATTAAGGAGGTTTAGTTTCGAAAAGATTATAGTATGGGTTTCTAGAAGACAGAGATTACACAATTTATTCGGTGGTATATACGATGGTGCCCTACCTACTACTCCCCATTGCAGTGTAAATAGTCTATTCCTAGTTTTCAGAGAGTGTACGTAGCTAGATAAAGAGTTGGAGTTGGCTAGATTGTGTTTTTTGAAAGAGTGGAGGTGCGAGTTGTATCTCGTCTTGAAGCTGTTCGAAGTAGAGCCGATATATGTTTTAGAAGAGTTGTTTGCGTTGACGGTGTATGAGTAGATGATGTCTTTGGTTATATATATATATATATATATAGGCATTAGAGGTGCAAATTTATTGCCTCCATTGGGGTATGGCATGATGAGCACTCGATGCTCGTGTGGGGCAGAATATCAATAATAACCACTCTTAGGTGCGAGTCTACATGTGAACACATATCTGAGGAGCTGCCGATTCCAGAGTCAGGATCGATCATTAATCAATCGTTCCCCGAGCTTATTGGCAGTGAAACATATGTAATATATAATTAAATATGTATATGATGCAACACTGATTCTTTGTTCCTTTATATATATATATATATATATATATATATATATATATATATATGACCACTTCTGTCACGAATGACTATGGGTTTGCTCCTGGAAATTTCCTCTACAAGGCAAAAGCTTGAGCAAGACGTGACTGTGTAAAACCAACAGTCACCCATGCATACAAGTCTCCTCTCTCCACACAAAAGGTATTTTCCAAAATGATGCCAACAGTCGATACAGCTTGGAACTAGGGGCGCCGCAATTCGTTTCAGGTGAGGGAATTGGAAAAACATGAAATAAAGTGTTTTTCTCAAGAACACAACGCACCTACCGGTCCGGGATTTGAAGTGTAAACTTTATGATTAAACCAGTATTAAGCTAGTAAGGCCATTCATCTGCATCTCCCCATACATCGAGTACTCCCATTATTAGAGGTCTCGTCGGTCTCAGCACCGCAGTCTCTATATACAATATGCGTACACACAAATATACATGCTTATGAATATATATACATAGATATATAGACACATGCGCACAGACACGCATACACTTATATATACATACATACATATATATATATATATATATTTCTTTATTGAATATATATTGAATTTATATATATATATATATATATATATATATATATATATATATATATATATATATATATATATATATATATATATATAAACAAATTTAAGAAAAAATATATTAACAAATAAGTAGCTCAAACATATAATATAAATATCATGATCATCATCTGCAATAACTACTGGCAATATAAAAATGGAGGTAATGGCGCCGACGACAACGACATCAACAAGAACGTCAAACCAAACCCTTACACGCGACATTGTTGATTTGAGGAGCTCTTTTCAGAAAGACTCATTATTATTTCATCATAATATCCAACAGTGAAGAAGAAGAATATGGTCTATTTGTTAGAAGGCAGCGTGTGGTGTTGCAGGTGGAAGAATTTTAAACGGCAAACTACATTTGGCTGAAACTTTCTTTCTCCCTTTAGTTCGCTTTCAAATTCTCGTTATTTATCATCAACGAATTAAATCAGCTGTTAACACGTTGAAATTTCATCTCAACTAAACTGCAAGACAATATATATATATATATATATATCTGTGTGTATTTATACAATAAATGCATATATATGTACAGTATATTTACACCAATATATATATATATATATATATATATATATATATATATATATATATATATATATATATATATATATACTATTATTTAAATCTTTCATTTTGGATATGTAGTCCTAATGGGATTCTGAAAGTAGCTCAAAGCTGGTGATTCATCCCTAAAGGTAATATTAAAATAAAATTATATATACTTTACAGGCATGGGGTACTTTATTGAACTGGAACATCTTTAGTTATATGACTGAGAATTTCGTACGTATATATTGAGCATACATATAAATATACACATATTTACAGATACATGACCACATCTCTATGTACAAAAGGGAAGCTCTGTTTGTATCTTTGTTACTTTTAGATACTGAAATAGTTGACAACATAAATCTTAAAGTAACTTTATAATAATCACATTTTCACAAAAATATTAGCTTTGTTATTTATTTTGTATTTAGTGTAGTATTTAATGATTACTGCATTTTTTTATGTAACGAATACATTCACAATGCCATTACTCTTTAAATTATCTCCCTTGTCCTGGGAAAGTTAAAACAAGTATTTACCAAGTACATTTATGTAGATCCATCAAATATAAAATCTCATTTTTCAATGGTATAATAAGCATACGTAGTTATTTTTTTCTGCTAACAATCGAATTCTATGTGTTCCGAACTGAATTCATGGATTTCCAAGCCATACTGAAAGACGTTTTAGAAAAATGTGAAAATCTTTTTGATATAGGGCATGTTTTAATAAATGTTCAAATCCATTCTAGCAAAAAATACAATGCCATACCTTTATATGAAAGTTTTCTCTCGTGTATTTGATTTTAATAATTCTAATGCAATTGGGTAGCTATGATAAATGTATATGTCAATAATGACAACATCATACTGGATGTTTTACAGGGTTTAACCAGTACTGTACTGTCTGAAACATCATATTTTTCACATTCGAACTTTCTGTTTCTTTGTACTAGTTGATTTAATCTTTTGATAAACACTTAATTTAAATAAATATATACATGAAAACGTTTTTGAACTGTCAATATATATCCATTACAAAGATAATGTGTATATTGTGTTTCAAATATTTTATTTCGGCTGAAATGTCAATATTCTATTATATGAAATTATCCACCGACTATCTCATTATTTTCCCGAGCAACATCGGGTATTACTGCTAGTTTATTTGTAAATCATTTTATTTATAGTACTTGCAACTATGCTCTGTGATTTGAATGAACTACTACTACTACTACTACTACTACTACTACTACTACTACTACTACTACTACTACTACTACTACTACTACTACTACTACCGCCACCACCACCACTACTACTACTACTACTACTACTACTACTACTACTACTACTACTACTACTACTACTACTACTACTACTTGAAGAACCTGTTAATATTATAGTGTTTGGGCTCAGTCGACTATATCAATTTTCCTCCAGTAAGTTAAAACCAACAATCAAACAAGCAAACAAAAAAGAAATGTCAAATTGTGCCTATATAAATTGATTTTCATGCTATGTTTGTTGTTATCGCTATTTTTAGATTGGGTGGCAACGATATGCTACAGTGAGTTGTTTAAGATACAATTTCGCGACCTATTTTCTAGGAAAAGCCTTTAATTGTTAAAGATCTGTGAATCGCAAAGTTTCTTGTAAAATAATCATTCATTTCATGTAAAAATTATTTAATACATGGAGTATTAACATGCCATAACTATGCAGTGAGGAAAGAAAAATATATCTTAATTTGTTGGCAAGCATTAAATGCATAGCGTCGGACAACATGTTTGTCAGCATAGAGTTACGGCCCCTTACTTTATGTGTTCAAATGCTGCCGATTTTACTAACTACCACTCTTATATATATATATATATATATATATTTCGTTTCTGAATTTGTTTAGCAAGATTCTTTATCTGAAATCGTGTGTTGAAACCGATATTGTTATACTTTGGGAGGGTCATGTTGCCAAATAATGACATAAATGGGACCTGCCCCTTGTATAGGAGCAAATTTTGGAATAGAATAGAAAGAACTAGGAACAAAGCTAATAGAATAAACTCATGGTATGATAGCAATAAATACCAGAGTATAATGTTCATCGATACAACCCCTAGAGGTGAATTAGCTTACAAATTTAGAAGGGCCCTAAATAAACATAAACTCAATATTAAGATAGTAGAAAGACCAGGTACCTCCGTAAAAACACTCATTAGCAAGACATACCCTTTTCAAAGACCCCCCTGTATAGATAAGAAATGTATAACCTGTAAAATAAGCCCCCATATTAACTGTAAAACTAGAAATGTAGTGTATAGCATAAGATGTACCGAAGGACAATGTAGAGACAAAAATATAGTGTACATAGGTGAGACAGCTCGTAGTGTAGGGGAACGGATAAATGAACACTGGCGAGACCTTCAAGATAGTAAAGAATCATCTGTACTCTACCAACATGCTAAAATAGAACACAAGGGTAAATTAGAGAACATAGAAATAAAAATAGAATCTACACACAGAAAAGACGCAATGTTTAGACAAATCACAGAGGCAATAAACATAAAAGAATTACAACCAAAATTAAATAGAAAATATGAGTGGAACAGCAACATCACAACTTACAATTAAGGACAAAATGAAAACACACACACACATAGAACAAACAATCAACCAGTAACATGTAAATAAACAAATAAATAAATGAACATAAACACACACAGACACCCGGATGTGGCGCATGCGCAGACTGAGCACACAACACACACACAGAAACAAAATGGCGTAGGACAGAACAAAGGAGAGGCACAGAAACAAAGAAAGGAATCCCCAGTCACTGAAGAGGTCACAGAGTGTGAGACGAAAGAACTATGACAATATATAAACAACTATCTGGTTGTGGAACCAACCAACCAACCAGAAATTTATAAATTTATTATAATAAATTGAAGTGAAAGCAACTGGTGCGTGTGTTTCTTATTGGCAACATGACCCTCCCAAAGTATAACATCCTTACCGGGTTGAAAAAATAAAGAACCAGTAACGAACTGATGTCGATTTAATCGACTTTCCCCCCCACAACAAATTGCTGTCATTGTGCCTAAATCAGAAACCATTATTAACACTACAGCCTCTACTCATAGCACGATCTATACATCTTCCATGAATACTATTATCAGTTCTTACCTCTACTAATAATTGTTTCTACTTTAGGCACAAGGCCAGCAATTACCCAGTGCATTACTGGTACTTTATTTTATCGACCCCGTAAGGATGAATATTCTTCATTTTATTTGTTAAAATAGTGATGAATGAATCACTAAGCAAATGGCAGTGAGTATATATTGGTTGGCAAACGAAAATACATAATTCTGTGACGCCATCTCTATAGCAAACAATGACCTGAATCTCGCCATTAAGCTATTTTATAATTTTCTCTTCTTTATCATATCAATTTCCTATAATTCTTGCTGTAGGTTTTGTGAAGTCCCCGTTGGATTTATACAAGCCAAGTGGAAGCCACATATGAAACTAACCAACTCACAGGATATGTGATGCGTTTATTTATGAAGACTTCTGTAATTATTCGGCAAATTGTTGTTGTTTCATTCCAAGTGAAGTCTGATAAAACAGACCTATGCTACAAAATGTTCCAGCTATCTATTACTCGTCTAAATTTTAGATATTAAGAATCGATGATGAAATTATGAAATATGTTTTTAAGACGATAAGGTGTGATTTGTGGATTACTTAGATGATATTTCCAGAAGGTCGAATGATCACTTCGATTCTCTCTCAGCAATCTTGTTCGTGGCGAATGATATTCTCGGAGATAATATTTAGTTCAGTTAATTCCATCATATACAACCTTTATTCTTTGAATGTTCCCTATTTCATCTGTTTAGTGTCTCTTTTTAATCAAGGAGAATAAAAGAATGTGTAGAGTAATAAGTAAAATGCCTTGCAGTAACTAATTATTAGTTTCCTGAAGAACTTAAATATTTCCAAAACCATACATGGTAATTGAATCAAAGATATGTAACAGATAAATCTCTCTTAAATTATACCCCACTTTCTTAAATTAATGGAAAAACTAAATATTGAACCAAAGCGGAAAATGAAAGTACGGAATGATTATGCTGTATAATTTCACCTTTTCGAGTTCACCGACCGGATACAGAAAAGCGAAGCAACAGGATTTATTACGTTTTCCGTTCTTAATAATCACATACACACACACACATAAACACACATATATACACATGTGAGTATGTTGTGTGTATAAATATGAATATATCTTTATATGTGTTCATATATATAGGTAGTGTTTTTATATTCACTTATATTAAGGCTAAAAGGTGAGTTTTGTTACTAGCCTTAAATTAAACGAATATATATATATATAAGTAGAAGGGGTATTTAATTTGTTGGAAGTCCGACAAATATAAATGTTTATAACTGATTTACAGCACTCAACAATGAACTGGAGTAAATATTCAATGATATTAAATAAATAGAAACTATATTTATAAAACCATATTTATTTTATTATATATATTTCAAGGGTACCAAGACACATTGCTACGCTTTTATCAGATAAAATACAAAGTTTGTTTTATAAATTCACTGGATAT
>OZ024740.1:343965911-343968411 GCA_964016885.1 Eledone cirrhosa
GTAGTGGTGGTGTTAGTAGTGGTGTTAGTAGTGGTGGTGTTGGTAGTGGTGGTGTTGGTAGTGGTGGTGTTGGTAGTGGTGGTGTTGGTAGTGGTGGTGTTGGTAGTGGTGGTGTTGGTAGTGGTGGTGTTAGTAGTGGTGGTGTTGGTAGTGGTGGTGTTGGTAGTGGTGGTGTTAGTAGTGGTGGTGTTGGTAGTGGTGGTGTTAGTAGTTGAGATGTTGGTAGTGGTGGTGTTGGTAGTGGTGGTGTTGGTAGTGGTGGTGTTGGTAGTGGTGGTGTTGGTAGTGGTGGTGTTGGTAGTGGTGGTGTTGGTAGTGGTGGTGTTGGTAGTGGTGGTGTTGGTAGTGGTGGTGTTGGTAGTGGTGGTGTTGGTAGTGGTGGTGTTGGTAGTGGTGGTGTTGGTAGTGGTGGTGTTGGTAGTGGTGGTGTTGGTAGTGGTGCTGTTAGTAGTGGTGCTGTTGGTAGTGGTGGTGTTAGTAGTGGTGGTGTTGGTAGTGGTGGTGTTGGTAGTGGTGGTGTTGGTAGTGGTGGTGTTGGTAGTGGTGGTGTTGGTAGTGGTGGTGTTGGTAGTGGTGGTGTTGGTAGTGGTGGTGTTGGTAGTGGTGGTGTTGGTAGTGGTGGTGTTGGTAGTGGTGGTGTTGGTAGTGGTGGTGTTAGTAGTGGTGCTGTTGGTAGTGGTGGTGTTAGTAGTGGTGGTGTTGGTAGTGGTGGTGTTGGTAGTGGTGGTGTTAGTAGTGGTGGTGTTGGTAGTGGTGGTGTTGGTAGTGGTGGTGTTGGTAGTGGTGATGTTGGTAGTGGTGTTGTTGGTAGTGGTGGTGTTAGTAGTGGAGGTGTTGGTAGTGGTGTTGTTGGTAGTAGTGGTGTTGGTAGTGGTGGTGTTGGTAGTGGTGGTGTTGGTAATGGTGGTGTTGGTAGTGGTGGTGTTAGTAGTGGTGGTGTTGGTAGTGGTGGTGTTGGTAGTGGTGGTGTTGGTAGTTGTGGTGTTGGTAGTGGAGGTGTTGGTAGTGGTGGTGTTGGTAGTGGTGGTGTTGGTAGTGGTGGTGTTGGTAGTGGTGGTGTTAGTAGTGGAGGTGTTGGTAGTGGTGTTGTTGGTAGTAGTGGTGTTGGTAATGGTGGTGTTAGTAGTGGTGGTGTTGGTAGTGGTGGTGTTAGTAGTGGTGGTGTTGGTAATGGTGGTGTTAGTAGTGGTGGTGTTGTTACTAGGGGTACTGATAATGGTGGTTTCGTAGCTGTGGTGTTAGTAAACATGGTATTGATAGAGGTGGTGTTGGGGATGGTGGTGTAGTAGTGCCGTTATTATGGATAGTAGTTGTTGGTTGTGGAGATGATATTAATGGTTTTCATGGTATTCTTAGTGTTGTCGCTATTGATGATGGTGTTGGTAGTGGTGGCATAGGTTGTGTTGCTCTTGTAATTTCTTGTAGTGGTGGTGCTGATAGCAGACCTGTCAACTCTCCCCGTCTGACGGGGAGATCTTCCACCCCTTACGGGGTGGCTGAGAGATGTCTTCTCTTGTGAAAATGGATATAGCTTTCATTATGTAAGCCTCCACATTTTGCCTCATTTCTTCTCGTTTTGGGGCTTTTTTTTTTCCTGGTACTCCTCCTTTGAGTTTTTAGACGTTGACAGGTCTGAGATAGGGACGTTGTTATTGGCAGAGTTGGTGTTGGCGTGTTTATTTTGGTGATGTTGATGTTGTTAGTGTTGGCGTTGTTGCGTCGTCATTTTGATTGGTGCTAGAGTCGATACAGATTATAATCTTGATTGGTTAAGGAAGATGAGGTAGGCGAGAGCAATTTTGACCCTGATAATGAGGATAAGAGGGATTATGATGACGACCACCGACCACGCTTTTTATATTGCTTTTTGGTCCCCATTTATAGTACTCACGTTTATATTATGAGAAATGTTAGGATTGTTGTTTGGAAAGTTGTCGATTATTGAATATAATCTAATCTAATCTGGCTGTGTTTACACCCACCAAATACGAAGAACCAGGGCCGCCCCTAGGATCATTCGATTTGGTGTACTTCACATTTGTTTCGGTTGCTGAATACAGTCAGGGGTCGCTGCTTCTCCTGAAGGTCAATAGATCTCTTCTAACTCGAGCAGGAGCGCCTTTCCATTGATTGTCAATTTGCATTGATTATCTGCAAAGCCGCATTACTCTCAGAACCACTACACCAGTCTTTCGATGCGTGCAGCTCGAACTATTGCCACCCATTGATTTGGCAGGATTTTAGTTGGCCGTTGAGTTCTTATAAGTTCTTCCGCCCTTTGTCAGGTTTTGATTTTTGTCCTGCAGGGTGTCCAGAGTCACTCTCCTCACCAAGTAAACTTGGTGGAGTTGCCGGTTTAGTCACTGACGATCAGACCATGCATATAACATTAATTTATTTGAACGTAAGTGTCACTGAACGGTAAAACAATTTACTTCGTGTTTGATTTTACTACGTAGCTTCTTGTGTCTTCTATATATAAATTTGAACAACTTCCGTC
>OZ024740.1:343973411-344030911 GCA_964016885.1 Eledone cirrhosa
CTCTACGGGAGTCTATCCATTCTCATGAAGGACAGGGACACAGCAGTGAAACTGTCCATCAAACCAATCACATCCACCGCATACACCTTCTACCCTACGTACATGGGTAGAAGAACACAAAAAATAAAAATCCACACCATCCTGCCGATTATGGACATATGGTGGGTTTTGACAGGTTTTCTGGACCTGGAGGATGACATGCTGGTGTCCATGGGAAAGGCATCGGGTGACGCGTTCAGTGGAACGAGCCTCGAACTTGTAGTTCAAATGAGGCCCGAAAGGATCGCCCAGATCCCTGAACGCGTCATACTGGATGATCTAACCTTCATCAACATTACCGTTGAGGGTAGACGGCCCTCGTGTTACCTCTGCAGAACCAGAGGTCACCTGAGGGCTGTCTGTCCCCAACTTAATAAGAAAACCCCAATCCTGCCTACACCACCAACAACTGCACAACAACTGCACAACCAACACAATCACCACAACTACAAAAACAACCACCACAGCTCAAACCAAAACAAAACAATGTCCGACCCATCCCCTCCACTCAAAAAACAAAAACAATTTCCAAAACACCCGTACCGCAAACACAACCCGAAAATATACCCCTCCCCTCCAACCCGGAAGATGACCCTAGTTCGTCGTCAGACGAGGAGGAGCACTTCCACACAATCAAAAGAAAAAAAAGAAAACACACCTCAGACACACAAATGAAAAAAAACCCTCCCCAAAACATAACACTGACACCAACACAAAAGAGCTCACAACAACAGCAAACAAAAAACACCACACAAAAACAAAAACATGCATACACATACATAAATACAAGAAACAAAAAACTGTTAAACATTGTGTACAACAACAATCTAATAAAAACACAAGGGCCTAACTTCACCCAGGCAGGGGATTTCCCCCACCTCAAAATGATTAAGGCCCCACAGGACACCTATAAAACTTTAAAAAACAATTTTAAAGAGGACGTGGGTCCCCCCTGCGTCGGGCCCATTAACCGCGTCCTCCTAAAAAACTATCCCACTCCCTCCTCAAACACCCACACAACTCCAAGCTCCCCAACCACACAACACACTGATGCCCCCACACTTCCACAAACCACCACCCCACCCAACAACCCATCCCCCACCCTAATGGAAATTGTGCAGCCGATACCCGGGACGCAGAGAGGTAAGTGCCTTTTCTCTTCACCACCAGCATGGCTATGCTAAGAGTAGGCTGTTTAAATGCGCGTGGCCTGGGCTCAACTTGGAAGCAAGCAATGCTTCTAAATGACCTCAGGTCACAACGTATAGATGTGATGGTTATTTGCGAGGCTCGGATCAGCAACGTGCGACAGCTGGCCCCCACCTTTGATGACTTTGAGATGCACGCATCTCTCTGTCAGCCCGGAGGTGGGGTGGAGTTGTCGTTCTGCTGCAAAAACATCTGGGTCTCGCAACACAGATGGTACATTTGGACCCGGAGGGTCGACTAGTGGTTCTGGACCTTGGCAGTGGTAAAGGCGGAGCGTCTAGGTTGGTAGCCGCCTACGGCCCTTTCGGGTCAATGCGGCCGGACTTCTTCCATCGTCTGGAGACTTTTCTAGGGACGTCCCGCTACTTGCTATTAGTGGGGGACTGGAATGGTATCCTAGATGCACGCTGGGACTACGTAGGGGCCTGCCCCGATAGAGAGGGGTGTAATAGCCTCAAAAGGTTAATCGGTCGATTTGACCTGGCCGATAGATATCGACTAGATTTTCCGACTGCGCCAACCAAACCGTAGCGGATCATCTAGGTCGTACCTAGATAGGTTCTTAGTTAGAATTAAGGATAAGGACTTTTTAAGTTGTCCAAAAATGCGCATGGTTGGCTATTCAAACCACAAATTAGTGATCTGCATGGTCAACCTTGACAGAACTCATAGACAGGGCCCCGGTTGCTGGAAGCTCAACTTGTCCTTGCCGGCAAGTAGAGCCTACAGGAATCGGATTAGTACGTTAGTTAAGGAACGGTTGACTGGAGCGATCGTCAACAGCAGGTGGTGGGTATCTCTAAAGAGAGAGATTAGAGCAGTCTCGATAGAATTTAGTAAGGTTCTAGCTGCGGATAGGAATAGGAAGGAAAGGGAGCTAATAGATAGAGTAGAAGAGGCAATTAGAAGCGGCGACGTGGCCAGAGTGCTAGCGTCGAGAACGGCTTTGAGCCAGTTTTTCGACGCGAAGCACGAAGGCTGCGTTGTCCGAAGTAAAATACGTGCTCTAGGGAACGAGGGGACCAAAGCTGTTAGCTGGGCCCGCGTGACAGAGGCCAACAGTGGAACTAAATCCACCATCCGGTCTTTGCGAGACCTGGATGGACGGGCGATTCTTGAGCCTAAGCAGATGTGTGAGGCCTTTCAAAGGCACTTTGCCCGACTGTTCGGGAGGGGCGGGGAGCCGGTTGGGAACGTGGACTTCGGTCCATACCTCGACGGCCTGCCGCGCCTCTCGGACAGGGAGGCGAAGTCCTGCGAGGAGCCGATTTCGGCCGCTGAGATAGAGGACGTGCTGAGCCAATGCGGCAAACGCAAATCCCCGGGTCTCGATGGTCTTCCTTACGAATTATATCTAGCTATGCCGGACTTGTTCCCCGATCTCCTCGAGGCGGTCTACTGCAACTGGCAACAGAACGGGAGAATTCCCTGTACTGTGACCAAGGGCGTAGTCACGCTAGTGAGGAAGGACGAGAACAAGGGGGACGAAATAAGTAACTTCAGGCCCATAACTATGCTAAATACAGAGTTACAGATTTTGGCCAAGGTGCTAGCAAAGAGGTTGGCGCTTGTCGTGGGCAACCTGGTGGGAGATGCGCAGACATGCGCTATCCCGTCCAGGTCCATCCATGACAACCTCCACCTCATGCGATACATCATAGAGAGGGTTGGGAACGAACCCGGCTTTGGTGGGGCTCTGATCAACTTGGATCAATCTAAGGCGTTCGATAGGGTCGACCATGGTTACCTGGATGCGGTGCTAGCGGCGGCAGGCTTCGGACCCGTTTTCAGGGGCTGGATCACTGCTATGCACAGCAGCCGCATCTGCTCTAGGGTCAAGGTGAACGGCTACCTCTCGGAGCCGTTCAAAATCGCGAGGTCCATCCGACAAGGGTGCCCTCTCTCCTCCCTTCTGTATGTGTTGACTCTCGAGCCACTACTGCGGAAGTTGGAGTTGTTGCAGGGCATCCCTTTGGAACCGGGATTGCGGAAAGCGGTGTCGGCCTACGCCGATGACGTGATAGTAATGGTGTCGACGGCCTCCGAAATCGAGGCGGTCGGCACCTTACTGGAGGAGTACGAAAAGTTCACAGGGGCTAAGCTGAACCGGGACAAGTCGATCGGTTTGCAACTCGGCACGTGGAGGGGCAGACCGATGCCCTCCGATGGCGTCGTCGGACGCTGGACGGAGGGCCCGGTGAAGTTGCTCGGGGTCTGGTTCGGACCGGACCTCCAGGTGGAGAAAAACTGGGCGGAGGTTACGAACAGGGTGTTTGCACTGACCCAGAAGTGGGCCAGTTGCAAACTATCCCTGAAAGGTCGGGCGGAGGTGGCGAACACCTACATAGCGTCCGTCATCTACTACCGCCTGACCGTAGTGCCCTGCCCAAGGGAAACCCTCACCAAGATGGAGCGCGCGCTCTTCCAATTCCTTTGGAAGAGGCGGGCTCCTATGGTGAGGAGGTCCATCTGCTGTCAACACCCTTCGAAAGGAGGGCTGGGGATGCCGTGGCTAATGATGCGTAAACACGCATTAAGGCTACGGCACCTCTACGTATTCCTCACCGGACAACCGGTGTGGGCCTCGTTTGTGAGACGAACCTTTCCCAGACTCGTCTCACTCACCGAGCTGCAATCCTGGGTCAAGCAAAGACCGAGAAAACTGGGCGCCTGGCACACTGAGTGTGCCCAGGCGCTCACCGCCCTCTGGCAGGCGGATCCGGTTATCAGTGGAGACTCCACCGCAACATTCTATAGAGGGCTGGTACGCAGCAGGTGCGACGACGCCCTCGGAGAAGCCCTAGACATGGAGGATGACGAACTGGCCAGCCTGTTCGGTAGGACATTCAGCCCGGGACCTATGGACAACTTCCGGAAGTCCCTGGCCTGGCAGTGCTACCGAGGAGCTTTACCCGTTCGAGAAAGGCTCTACAGACACGGGCGCCCGGGTAGGGACCCCGCCAAAAAGATCTGTCCCAGATGCGTGTGCGACGAGGAAACCGTTGCACACGCATTGGTACACTGCTCGGGCGTAGCCGATCTGTGGGGCTATGTCGAACAACTGCTGTCAAGGGTGGGACCGATCCGGTTGACCACCGAGTCTATTGTAATGATCAAGCCGCCTCCCCCCATTCAAAGATGAAGCAGAGGCGGTGTTTCTGTGCGTAATAGCTATGGCGAAAGAGGTTGTATGGTGGACGCGTCTGAAAGGACTGAGGTCAGGCACCTTTCTCTCTGGCCAACAACTGGTCCGTTTCTTCCGATATCATTTCGGAAGAAGGATCAGGATGGAGAGAGAGGTGCTGCACCCCAGTCGTTTTTATGAAAGGTGGGTGAAAGTGGCGAGAATGGCCCGTGTGAATGGGCCTTCTCTTTACATAAGCCTGTAGGTGGAAAAGAGGAAGGAACGAGGGAGCACCCCCTCTCTGTGCTCCTGAGGAAAAGGGTTGCACACTTTTTTCGGGGGTGTGTGCGACCCCCCAAGGCGCCTCCTCTCTATTGAGGATTTTGTTATAAATTTTATTTTTTGTTATATTTTATAACAAAATCCTCTATTGAGGATTTTGTTATAATTCTATTTTTTGTTATATTTTATTTTATTTTTATATATTGTTATTGCCTCCTCCCTATTGAGGACGCCTTGTTTTGTAAACTCCCCCCATTGTACTTGTCCCACTTTTGATGCCCTTGTGGCAAATAAAAGAAACATATCTATCTATCTTCCACTTTCACTCGACCTCTCTCCGATAGTTCCTGATCTGCTTGCAAATAAGGTAATAGTTGATCAGTACCCTAAAACAGGCACCGTTAATGGGGTATATTGTACAACATATGAGAACAAAATACACAAGTATGGACTAAAGAGGCAGTGTCACTCTTCCTGCGATTCATTCAAATCCGGCTCTACTATATGAAAAAATAAAAGCACAGCACAGTAGACGATGTTGTCATCAATATCTCCTAAAGCTGGGATTGTCATGACTGGAAAGTATTTGGTCATAGACCTGGAGCTAAGCAAAAAGACAAGATTGTATTACATTAGTTTAATGATACCGTTGTGACCTTGTGTTAGCGTTATATTTCTCAATCTTTATTATGTATTTTCTAATCTGCAGTACTGCCTGGAATATGAAGTAGAAGAATGTTCCAGTTCAGGAACCAGATTCATTAATTAATCGCCTTTATCTGTTGATGTTTAGTACGAAGACTGCCTGCAAAATGTAGGCTTATTTCGAAGACATGTTCCAGCCTTAATTAGACAGCTTTTATTTTTCATTACATGGGATAATCCTGTTTTAAAAAGAGTAATGTGTGATGTGAAGAGATATCGCAGCTATTTCTAGCAGACCAAGTGATCATTGGACGTCGGTGCTAGAATCTCGATCTTTGCTGTTCATGTTAATAAAACAATGAAGAAGTAGGTAATATGCCGGGTTGAAAAATCGTGAACAAATCGTTATATCGAATCATCAGATCAGAAGTAACATAATTTGTGTGTCATATAAAGGTATTAGATATGCTGTGTTGTGTGTTGTATATATTATCATTCTTCTTCCTTTCGTATGAGGCAGTAGTCACGTGATATCCCCCTAGCTACTGCAATCAGCTCTCGGTAGGGGCATTAAGGTTCGTAAGGTCCGCGCACTCCGGTGCGCGGAGATCTGGACTCATTCAGTATATATCCTGTAGTCTGCACTGGCGAACCTCATTGGCAAGCTACTGATGACTACAGTCTCAACTGGTGCGTAGCTTCAGAGAATCGGCCGACACCTGTTCGTAGACGTTTCAGCGACATCGAATCAGAGAGGGTTTAGCACCTGGGGGGAGGGTTGTATCCGATTGACATTTAGTTGGGCCTTTCGAGATATCCGTTGCTAGCTAGATCTCCACCTATGAAGTAATTTGAAGTTTGAGTTTCGCAGCTTCGCTGCATGACGAGACTGTGGGTGACATGACATCAAGCGGTGTTGATCTAGTAGTTGAAAAGCTTTAGACATTCTATGAAGTGTATGAATTGGGAATATTGAAGCCTTGGTTATCAACCTGTGTGTATGTGATACTCTCTACGAAATGGTGCTGTTGCAATGCCTGAGAACACAGGTAAATATTCAGATGCTGCATGACGGGGTTAACCAGTGATGAGCCGTAAGGTGTTGTGCAAGGCTGTATCCATATTCTTAGGATAGGAGCTCCTGCACCATACATGAGTCCTTTACTAATTTAAGTCATACATGATTTTAAAGGATGCAGTCAGTTATAACCAGGCTGATACTTCTCCTATATATATAAGGTGATGAATTGGCGGAGTCGTTAGAGTGTTGGTTAGAATGCTTCACAATTTTGCGTTTGTTCTGAATATTTTTTTCTATTTTCTCCTCTCATCGAACTCAATCCTTTACACCTATCTAAATCTACGTTGCGGTCTGGTTCATCTGCACCTGTAGGAACGTCATATCTTGCATTAAAGTACATGAATGTGGCTCAACATCTATACAGCTGAGACTGGTAGAAAATTACCGCGTGCTTCATAAGCACCACCAAGAAATCTGATTAACAATCCTGTGTTACACATCATCTGTCATTTCTGTTCACCTAACCATACAACTCTCAGCCTCATATCATAATTTTCCAATATTTTGGTTCCAATCTAAGCAAAAATTTCCCTTCCGCCTCGAAGCCACTCAGTCTGTGAGTTAAATAAACTTTTCGTGTTTCAGCTTTCCTTCCTTTAGCAACATTTATCCACACAAATTCCTATACACACAGACGCACACGCTCACCTACACACTCAAACACACAAGCATATAGACAACATCATTCCCTGTTACAACAGCATACCACATCACCATTTTTAGCTAAACTTATCACACACTACCAGAGTTTGAACTCATACACATGTACCGACACAGCACAGCTCACCCTGCACATGCATACACATCCTTTTGTTTTTTTGTTTTTTTTGCTAACCCCAAACAAGGCAATGCAGCCACTAAAATGCAAAGGGTTACTGAGAAGGGACAAGGAAAATACAGAGAATATAATTTAAGGAGAGAGATGATAATTAATGTTACTTTTGAATTTTGCAACAGGTCAGCTTAAATCAATGATTCATCTGGTTTTCTTTGAAGAAGGACAAACTTCCCGAACATATAGCATCTCTCCACCGTAAAACCTCCACTATAACTGGTTTTTCAGTTTTAGGTTTGTTTGTTTTATTTTTGAGATGCTTCTTGGATTTTTCACAACCTTGACTCACAACATGGTCCTCTTTTTATCAGATTTCACTGAAACTACAATTAACATTCTTTTAATGTAATATGACTGTACAGCTATGACAAGGTAACATTGAAGAACAGTAGGCCACCTTCAAAGAACATTTTTAACAGTCTGCTTCAGAAAATGTTGGAAATATACGTAATTATAATAATTTTTACTTTAGGCACATCACCAGCAATTTTGAGGAGGGGAGAGACGATTAAATCGACCTCAGTGTACAACTGGTACTTTATTTTATCGACTCCGTAAGGATGAAATACAAAGTTAACCTCTACAGGATTTAAAGGTAAAAGGGACGTAACTATATGCCGCAAAATATGGTGTCCGGCGCTCTACCGATTCTGCTCATGCTACTTGCTGATTAGAAGCCGTTAGTCAGTCTTCACTAGAGGGATTCATCGTCAACAGATAAGATAGCCTTACGTCTTAAGTAAAGCTAGGAGAGACACAATGCAAGTGATATCCAAACTATGTAAACAAGTGGGATTTGAAGAGATTCTACAATGTACAGATGACATCTACTGTCCACTGTCTTCTGGGTCATCTCTCCTTTTTAGCATTGACGACCGATTGGATAATGTCGAGAAGCGTGATAACCAGCTCAAGTGGTCAGCTTCAATCAATGGTCATGCTATTGTTTATACGCAATAGGTAGATTTGAACCACGATTTTGACCTTCCAGCTATACACACAGAAGCATATATATATGTGTACATGATTGCATACATTCTTACATAATACATACATACCCACGCCTTAAATAAATATATATATGCGAAACAGACAAACAGATAGACGGTCAGGCAGACGGATGCTTCCAGGCAGACAGGCATACAGATGTACACATAAGGTGAATCCATGTGTGTGACTATCTTCTGTGGATGTAGAAATAATTTGTTTTTACGCCGAAATAAAGAAGAAACAATCAGAAATTGAAAGAAAATACAGAAGGGGAGAAAGTAATAACGAGAAAGAAAAAAAAATGAGAGAAAATGAACAAAATAAAGTGAGAATTTCTATATGAGCGAAAGGTAAAATAAGGGAGAAGCTGGGAAGAAATGGTAATAGTTCTGTAAAAGAAAGCAAACTACGAAACAAACCACACACACACACACACACACACATATACATATACAACACTCACACACACACACACACACACACACACACACACACACACACACACACACATATATATATATATATATATATATATATATATATATATACGCGCACACGAACTCATACCCAGGCAGCCACCGACACACAAACACTCACACACACACAGACGCAGACGGAAATACACTGTCACACACATACTTACACACAGAGACTATTACAAAATAAAACAACAAAATAGCAAATAAATACATAAAAGACTAAATGAAATATATTAACAACATCCCACCATGAAAAAAATATGTATAAAAAAAGCACACCAAAATCTCCCAAAATAAACCAAAGCGAAACATAGCTGGAGGAAAGTATGGAGGATAATAATGGAAATATTTTATGAAAGAACATTAGAAAGAAAATCAGTAGTAGCAGACGACCAAAAACAAAAACAAAAAAAGAAAACAAAGAGAAAGAATATGAAAAAAAAAAAAACGAGAAGAAAATAGTTCAGTTATCAGATATAGAAAGTAACTGATTGGAAAGATAAGAAAAATGGACGATTCTTTGGCGAGTTGTGACGTACTGGAAAAAGAATCGATGTGAAGAGAATCTTCTGAATAAATATCTGAAACGGGGGAAAAACCGACTAAGATCTTACCTTATCTCAAACCGAAATCTTTTCTTTCTGTCTGTCATTTGTAATGTTTTCTATTTGTATTTATTTGTTGTCATTTTATTTACCTTTTTATATTTTATATTTCATTCCTATAATTTATTTTATTATTATATTTCCCCTTTACTCTCTCTCACACACACATATGTATGTATGTGTGAGTGCGAGCAATATATAATTATTGTTCTTGTTACTATTGTGAGTATATTTGTTGTGGATGAATCTTTCTATCTTTCTATCTATCTATCTATCTATCTACCTATCTATATTATATCAATCCGTCTCTCTCTCTCTGCTTATCTGCCTGTCTCTGTCTGTGTGCCTCTCTGTCAGTCCGTTAGTGTATTTGTCTGCCTGTCTGTCTAAATACCTTTCTAACCATATATATACTTACCTATTTGTCTCTCCATCCATCTATCCAGTTATCTTTCCTATATATATATATATATATATATATATATATATATATATATATATATGTGTGTGTGTGTGTGTGTGTGTATATTTGTGTGTGTATTATGTATGCATGTATGTATGTGTGTGTATGTATGTATGTGTGTGTGTATGTATGTATATATGTATGTATGTGTGTGTGTATGTGTAGGGAGAGAGAGAATATAGATAAATTAGCGTGTGTACCTGTTTCTATGAGTGTGCATTTGTCTTTTGTTTTCGCACCATCACACGATATTGTTCTGTACACACATTTGATGGATCTGTATAGTGTCTTGTATTCAGTATCTTGTGCATATGTATGGGTTCGTGGTGTTTAGAATCTGAAGGAAATTGAAGGTCAGGTGGTGTCTCATAGAATCCTTGAACACACACTGTTTTGTCATCCGTTCATTTACCCAGATTTCTTTCAATAGAACAATGACCACAAAGTCACACAGAATATAACAAAAGGTAATTCGTAATCAGAACTGGGTCGTAGATTCAGTTCGCCAAAAGCGTATCTCTTCTCTTGTTTTTTACATTTCCAAATACATACGTTCTTAGCACACGTTCTTCTCCCTCTCATCCGTACTTCTATTACAACCATTATAAGTACAACCAATAAATATATGAACACACAAGGACATGGTCATGTATTTTAGAGAAAGGGTTAGTTGATTAGATCGATCCCAATACTTGATTTGTTTTTCACTATTTTGATGACGGAAAATGGAAGGCAAATTGACCTTGGAAGGATTTGAACTCAAAACAAATAACGCATAGCATTTCCACTAACGCTCTAACGATTCTGCCAACCCAGCGCCCAACCACTGCAACTAATCATGATAATTTCTGCCTGGTTTAAGAGTAAATCTTTATATTTGAGATAGAAAACAGTCGATAAAATCGACCATCTGTAGATGATTGGTATCGAATTATTCGACGCAGGAAAAATGAAAGATGGAATCGATCTTGGTGGTATAACCAAAACATAAATATATATAATGATATACGACGAAGCTTTTTCTTGTGCGTTTTACTGATTGGCAGAATTCTTTAAGCGTGAGACAAAATGTTTGCCTATTTAGTTACCGCTCTTTCAGTTTGAGTTCAAATGTTGAGGTCAACTTTGCCTTTTATCCATCTAGGTCCATGAAATAAAGTACTGTCAACTACTGTAATCGATTTAATATTCCTATAAATCATCCTGGATATGAGGAAAATTGTACGAGAGGAACATTCTATTGTCTATCTCTCTTTATTTGCTGTCAAGAACACTTTCATACATACAATATAGAAAGAAAATGCAGACGTGGGCGTTATAATTCGATTGTATATCGGTAACACAAAGTGATAACACAAGGGGTAGACAAGGTTTGTAAACTGTGATATAGTTTAAAGAAAACAATAAATATATGATTATAATTAAAAAAAGATATGATATAAACTCATGAAACTTAAATTGGGTAATCCAAGCATACAAGTTTGAGAACCCACCATTTCTTCGAGTCCAAGTATTCCACGAATCTGCCCGCCTGCCTCATTTTATACTGAACCCAGCTGCACTCAAAGGTGACCGTGATTATTTATTTTCTTTAACCATGCGAAAAACTCTCGAACATAAAACATGATTCTGTTTTATACTATTGTAAATTATAGATGTGATGGTCATCGACAACCGATAAATCGGCTCCAATTCCTCCCACTCGTAGAGCTTATTGTCATTATCTATGCTGTGGTAGTTCCACTGTCATATCAAAAATACACCACTCATTCCCAGGACCGTGGATCTCGTACTCTTTGTGGGGTGGGTCCAATCGGCATCACTGTTCTGTTATTTGTTCTCATATTTACTTTAATCGAATGTCAGTTCTCTTCAGTCTGCAACAGTTCCTCAATCATGCAAGTAAGTGGGATGATACTATTATTGAGTGGTGTGTGACTTGCTTCTTCACTCTCCACTTATGAGAATGATGATAGGGTAATCTCTTCTCCCATTTCCAGAGTTCCCTTAAGCTGTGCTATTAGAACAGTAGCCGTCGGTACCTGATGCTGTGGGTCCTTGTTTATTTCTACTAATGTAATAGAATTTTGCTTGGACAATTTTCCTTTTTTCTTCATATTATTTATTTCCAAAATTAAAGTCGGTTCGATCGGAGCGATTTCCCTAATTAAAGTCCGTTCAATAATGCTGTTTTTTAGGCACAGATCAGCTCTATGGAGAAGACCTATGATGAAAAGTATTACAACCGGAATCATATTGTTCTTTTGGGGATACCGAATATTATATTTTTACACGATAAAATGTAAAATGTGTACCGTATGTGTGCTATTTCTAACATTTGTTCGGCTATATAAACAGTTCTCTGATTAAAACACATTCAAGGATACTGTAAGAATTGAATTTTCTTAGTTTTCACCTTATTCCTTCACTGTATTACATTTTTTAAAGTAGTTTTTGTGAAATTATCCTTCAGACTTTGCTCTGAATTTCCTGTAATCATAACATCAAATGAGATACATTGCAATATTAAATCTCAAAGGCGTTAATATGATTATATATTTTACAACTATAAAACTTATCTTTAGAGATAATATTTTTAGCTTATCTATATTGGTCTTTCAGTAAGTACAGTAATATTGAACTTATATCACGTCTAGTCTTACTGATTGAGGTATCAGCAAACGTTATATGTACTTTTTTAACTTTTAGTTTTCGAGCGATCAAATATAATGTAGGGTTCTCTTTAGCGATACTAAATCACGAAAGTGCGACACATAAACATCGAGAGCTATAGTACTTCATATAGATATTAAAGCTGACATTAACAAAACCAATAACAAATCCACCTCTTCCACATTTTACCAAATTTGATTGAGATTCTGTAGTTATATGTTTTCAATAAAAATGTTAACATATCCACATTTTTTTTAACAGTGGCAACATTTTTGTTATCAATAAACATAACAGAAAATCACTGGGAAATCCAAGCAGAATTTGGAACATTAATGGAAAGGTAGTATCAACTGTGTTAGCACATCTCAGAAAGATAGTAAAGGAAATGGACTCTACCACATTATATTCATATTGTTATCTTTAGCCAATGTCCAAGGGTGCTACCGGAAAGTACGTACCTTCTTAGGAAATGAAAAATTAATGTAAATAAACAGCAGGCCTTTAAAAATATGCATCACGGTGTTCCGCACGTGTGCACTTGCATACTCATAAAAAATTCACAAACACATATATCCGTGCAGATAGAGATGCATGTAATACATTCAGATGGAGATGTAGAGGAACGCAAATGCACGTTCACCGATACACACAAATATATACATAGACATTATATTAACTATGGAAATACGATGGTGTAATGAAAATGAAAATGAAAATGAAAATGAAGAAGAACTAAAAAAGATGATCATAATCTTGGGAGGAAGAGTAGATTTGTTCTCCTTGCTGTACTTACTCTTTATACTTGCTCTCCATGCTGTCTTTCTCTCTTTGCTCTATTTACCCTTTTTGCTCTCCTAAAATTCCTCACTCTCTTTACACTCATCTCTCTCCTTATTCTCCTTTGTCTCCTGCTCTCCTTGCTCTCCTTGCTATCATGCTTACATGCTCTCCTTGCTATCCTTTCTCTCATGCTCACATGCTCTCCTTGCTCTCCTTGCTCTCATGCACTCCTTGCCCTCCTTATTCTCTTTACTCTCTTCGGTCCTTTCCCTCCTCTGTTCACTCACCTTTCTCCGATCTTACTCTTTTCCTTTTTTTCACTTTTAACCTCTTCTCCCTCTTTTCTTTCTCGTTTCTATCCCCCTAAATTTCCCCCGCTTTCATACGCGTCTTTCCGTCTTATACCTATCTTTGCTCTCTTTGTTCTTCTTACTCTCTTTGTTTTCCACTTTCCGTTTTATTTTCCTTCTCTACTTAGTCTGCATTCTCCTTGCTCTCTTTCTTGTTTTCTTTGCTCTCTCTCTCATTGCTCATCTAGTTCACCTTGCTCTCCTTACTCTCCTTGCTCGCCTTACTCTCCTTACTCTCCTTACTCTCCTTGCTCTTCTTGTTCTCCTTACTCCCCTTGTTCCCCTCCTTGTTCCCTTTACCCCCTTTGCTCGCCTCCTTGTTCTCATTGCTTTCCTCCCTGCTCTCCTTCTCTTTGCTCTTCTAAATTCTAACATAAAAGCAAACCATCAACGAGAAGAACTAATATATATATACATACATACACGAACGCACACACACACACGCACGCATACACACGCACGCACATACACACACACACATATATATATATATATATATATATATATATATATATATATATATATATATATATATATATATATATATATATATAACAAAGGAAATGTGGTAAAGAACCAGGTGGACCATAACGCGTTGGAGTACTAGATACTGGGTAGTAGAGTCGGTAATAGGAAAAGAGTCAGGACCTCGACGGCTGAGCTCCGGCCGTTATATATATATACATATATATATATATATATTTATATATATATATATATATATATATATACATATATAAATATATATATATATATATATATATATATATATATATATATATATATATATATATATATATATATGTAAAGAATAAAAAAAAAATTTTGCTCTACATGGCTGAATACAATATATGTGATCAGAGTTATTCGAATATTAATAATAACATTCGATTCGTTTGCAAACAAGCCTCATTTTTAAAGCCATATCAGTAGAATGAACCCTTCATTCTTGCTCTTGTGTTGCCATGTAAACAGAACTTTAAACATGGCTTTAAAAATGAGGCCTATTTGCATGATTGCAAAAGGATCGAATGCTATTATTAATATTCGAAAAACTATATATATATGTGTGTATATATATATATAATACATATATATATATACACACATATATATATTATGTCAGGTCACCAGTTGGTGCTACTGGTAACATGTATCCCAGTACAACCTGTCTCATGGTCGGGTCGTTGGCGACTAAACTGGCAACCCCACCAAGGTTTCTTGGTGAGGAGGGTGACTTTGGACATCCTGCAGGACTAAAAACAAAACCTGTCAAAGGCCAAAGGAGCTCTTAAGAGTCAATGGCCATCCAAAATCACCGGGAGAGATGACCCCTTTAGCCTTAGTCAAGGCAGAATTCTAGGAGAAGGAAAACTCTGATATAACACCTGCAACCCTGATGGTATCCAATGATGTTGACTTGTTCTTCTTTTTGGTAAATAGCATCTTGGTTAAGAGAGTGGGACTGGCTTTGTGCAGTGCCTTTGCTCACTATAAAAGCTTCACGGCACAGGCATTGCTTTATATCTGGAGATCTCTCTGCACTTGTCCTCACATGGGCCCAGCACTATGTGTCAATAATTGTCCTACCATGGGCCTAGCACTATGTGTCAATAATTGTCACAGGTGTAGTGTTTGTACCAGAGGTTTCAAGTCGCTGGCTGGACTAAAAAGTCACACTCGTTCAGCGCTTCGGTAGGGGTTATCCTACATGGATGTAAAGTAGTGGCCGTACTCGAAAACGAGTTGGCAGCCACCAATACATATATATATATATATATATAATACATATATATATATATATATATATATATAATACATATATATATATATATATATATATATATATATATATATATATATATATATATATATATATATATATATATATATATATATATAATACATATATATATATATATATATATATATATATATAATACATATATATATATATATATATATATATATATATATATATATATATATATATATATATATAATTATTAAAATTAAAGTTTAAGCAATTGAAGGTATATATTAGGTTAACGCTTGATATAGCAGGACGAGGGTCTTAACGTTTCGGACGCTAGTCCTTCATCAGGAAAAACAATTAGAAATAAAATAGATTGAGGGGACGGGCGGGATGGAATTGGAAGAAATGTCTTTAGATAAAAATAACAGGTCCATTCATGTTGACATCTCTTGCAAAATTGTTGGTGCTGGCGTTTATATATATATATGTATATATATACACCAACAATTTTGCAAGAGATGACAACATGAATGGACCTGTTATTTTTATCTAAAGACATTTCTTCCAATTCCATCCCGCCCGTCCCCTCAATCTATTTTATTTCTAATTCTTTTTCCTGATGAAGGACTAGCGTCCGAAACGTTAAGACCCTCGTCCTGCTATATCAAGCGTTAACCTAATATATACCTTCCATTGCTTAAACTTTAATTTTAATAATTATATATATATATATACCGATAAATTAACGGAGGCATAGGCCCTCGCTATTTCCTGTAAATAATGTGCTCAAAGGAGAAGAGATCCTGAGCTCTTTAAAATACAATATGTTGGATAGGTAACACACCAGAGAGAGATATACAGTACGCTATCAATAAAACAGGGGAAAAAACCACCAGTGTATGGAATCTATAATCTATGAAAGGCAGCCTATAGACACGATAATTAAAAATATAAATTAAAGCGTAAATAAATACCTCTTTAACTATATAACACACGTACAAATCCAAAGATACTAATCCAAAGATATGTTTCACCAGTAATTTGTTGAAAGAAATGGGTTAGCCTCGGTTCATCAGCGTGTGTAAGGCTATACATTTCAGACAACACTAAGAGAATTTAAAAAGTGACTGTCTAGCTTCACGTGGGAGAGAGAAGTCACAGCGTGTTTAAGGGCAGTGAACCAGTGGCCTCTGAGGGACGAACTGCTAGAAAGGGCAACCCAAAGCCACTCAGAGAAGTGTGCTCAACCAAACAGAGATAGGAAAGACTGTTATTAGGAGCGAAATATCACGATAAATTAACGGAGGCATAGGCTCTCGCTATTCCCTGTAAATAATGTGCTGAAAGGAGAAGAAATCCTGAGCTCTTTAAAATACAATATGTTGAAAAGGTAACACACCAGAGAGAGATATACAGTGCGCTATCAATAAAACAGGGAAAAAACCCCACCAGTGTATGGAATCTATAACCTATGAAAGGCAGACTATAGACACGATAATTAAAAATATAAATTAAAGCGTAAATAAATACCTCTATAACTATATAACACACGTACAAATCTAAAGATAGTAATCCAAAGATATGTTTCACCAGTAATTTCTTTCAACAAATTACTGGTGAAACATATCTTTGAATTAGTATCTTTGGATTTGTACGTGTGTTATATAGTTATAGAGGTATTTATTTACGCTTTAATTTATATTTTTAATTATCGTGTCTATAGTCTGCCTTTCATAGGTTATAGATTCCATACACTGGTGGTTTTTTCCCACTGTTTTATTGATAGCGCACTGTTTATCTCTCTCTGGTGTGTTACCTTTTCAACATATTGTATATATATATATATATATATATATATATATATATATATATATATATAGTACATTATAAAGAAAGAAGAAACATTAGATATAAATAAAAAGATATAATATACCTAAATTCCTTCATTATCCTCGACTACGTAGTTTCGTGGCTTATTATGCAAAAACATTACATCATAGAGATGCAGTATTTTTGTGAAGTTTGCCGACTTATCAAGAGGATAACTCATTTAGAGTTTCAAAATACGTCCGTAGGACGCGAGATAGAATCCCGAAAGGCGGAGGGGAAACTTATCACGTGATACAGCGGTCAAGAAACAGAGCTAAGCCTCTTACAACTAAGAGAAAAATACCACAAAAGGCGGAGGGAGTATTTATGTCAAGGCCGTAGAAGAGTTGGCTAGGAGGGCGAGAAGTGTGATTAGTGTAAGCTTAACAGCAGTCACTATACTTCCGTGGTTACTCTCACCGTAGGGAGTTATAAACAATACAAAGAAATACACAGACACATGCGAATACATACATATACATGCATATACCCACATATATCCCTGAATTTGTGTGGTGCCAACCTTAACCATTGTTGCTTTATGAATAATAGGGACAAAATAATCTGGATGGATTAGATTGATTCAATATCAGAGCTATATAATGCATTATAAAGAAAGAAGAAACATTAGATATAAATAAAAAGATACATGCATATACCCATGCAAATACCCACCTTCTTCGGCCTTGACATAAATACCCCCTCCGCCTTTTGTGGTATTTTTCTCTTGGTTGTAAGAAGTTTAGCTCTGTTTCTTGACCGCTGTATCACGTGATAAGTTCCCCCTCCGCCTTTCGGGATTCTATATCGCGTCCTACGGAGGTGTTTTGAAACTCTAAATGAGATATCCTCTTGATAAGTCGGCAAACCTCACAAAAATACTGCATCTCTATGATGTAGTGTTTTTGCATAATAGCCACGAAACTACGTAGTCGAGGATAATGAAGAAATGTAAGTATATTATATCTTTTTATTTATATCTAATGTTTCTTCTTTCTTTATAATGTATTATATAGCTCTGATATTGAATCAATCTAATCCATCCAGATTATTTTGTCCCTATTATTCATAGAGCAACAACGGTTAATGTTGGCACCACACAAATTCAGGGATATATGTGGGTATATGCATGTATATGTATGTATTCGCATGTGTCTGTGTATTTCGTTGTATTGTATATATATATATATATATATAAAAGTGGATGAATACTTCAACAGGCACTAAGTGCTTGTAGAAATATGCAAGGTGTTTATAATAGTTGTGGTTCGATGGTACTAATTTGAGATACCAGAACATTATAAAAAGAGCGGAGCAAGCGGTTATCAAACAATTCTCTAAATAAATTAAAAAAACGATTTAAATAATCACCTGTTCTATTGCTGTTACCGACGGTTTCACCATTTCAAAAATTGGAAATCCAGAGAATTTTCAATGGAAAGAAATGGATCTTCAGACAGCTTATTTTCATACTATAAGGTTGCCAGCCTTACAGCAAGTAAATATTTCGCTTCCTGCCCAACGCATACGGTCAAGCCGTTAAAATGACACACACGCAAAATCAGGTCGCAGATAATAGCTGTTTATTATAAACGTGTTGATACTGCCACTAAAATTAGTAGCATTATTCAACGTTTTGTTCTCTACGTAAGGAGAAAAATTATAAAAGTGGATGAATACTTCAATAGGCACTAAGTACTTGTAGAAATATGCAAGGTGTTTATAATAGTTGTGTTAGTGGCAGTATCAACACGTTTATAATAAACAGCTATTATCTGCGACCTGATTTTGCGTGTGTGTCATTTTAACGGCTTGACCGCATGCGTTGGGCAGGATGCGAAATATTTACTTGCTGTAAGGCTGGCAACCTTATAGTATGGAAATAAGCTGTCTGAAGATCCATTTCTTTCTATTGTAAATTCTCTGGATTTCCAATTTTTGGAATGGTGAAACCGTCGGTAACAGCAATAGACAGGTGATTATTTAAATCGTTTTTTAATTTATTTGGAGAATTGTTTGATAACCGCTTGCTCCGCTCTTTATATATATATATATATATATATATATATGTAAGTATGTATGTATACGTACATACATATATGTATACAGACGTACAGTAGCATGCATATATATATATATATATATATATACATATACATATATACATACAGGTACACATACATATATGCACGCATCAGTTTAGCGGACGCTTATTATAACGCCGCTTTGTTCGTTTGTAAACAAACTGAACAGCTGAATTTATGCCATACGGTGTTAAGGCAACCACGTCACCCTTTTTTTTATTTCGTTTTCGGTATGCCTGACCGATTTAACTCACTCAATATGCAAATTAGGCTGCTCAGCCGTTAATTTTCATAAGGAAAGTATATACTGTCGGACGTTCAACTATCTGGCAGATGGGTAAACGGTGCTGATGATAGCTAACAAGCTTGAAACTAGTACATCGTTCCTGTGTCAGTGTTGAACAAAAAGGTGACGTGGTTGCCGTAACACCGTATGGCATAAATTCAGGCTGTTCAGTTTGTTTACAAACGAACAAAGCGGCGTTATAATAAGCGTCCGCTAAACTGATGCGTGCATATATGTATGTGTACCTGTATGTATATATGTATATGTATATATATATATATATATATATATATATATATATATATATATATATATATATATATATATATATATATATATATATATATATATATGCATGCTACTGTACGTCTGTATACATATATGTATGTACGTGTACATACATACTTACATTTAAGTAAGTGCCATACTAAGAGTGAGAAATGAAATTTCGTTTTCATTTTTTTTTTTTTTTCAACTTATCGTTTTCGGTATGCCTGACCGAGTTAACTCACTCAATATGCAAATTAGGCTGCTCAGCCGTTAATTTTCATAAGGAAAGTATATACTTTCGGACGTTCAACTATCTGGCAGATGGGTAAACGGTGCTGATGATAGTTAACAGGCTTGAAACTAGTACATCGTTCCTGTGTCAGTGTTGAACAAAAAGGTGACGTGGTTGCCTTAACACCGTACGGCATAAATTCAGGCTGTTCAGTTTGTTTACAAACGAACAAAGCGGCGTTATAATAAGCGTCCGCTAAACTGATGCGTGCATATATGTATGTGTACCTGTATGTATATATGTATATGTATATATATATATATATATATATATATATATATATATATATATATATATATATATATATATATATATATATATATATATATGCATGCTACTGTACGTCTGTATACATATATGTATGTACGTATACATACATACTTACATTTAAGTAAGTGCCATACTAAGAGTGAGAAATGAAATTTCGTTTTCATTTTTTTTTTTTTCTACTTATATATATATATATATATATATATATATATATACATATTGTATATATATATAAATATATATATATATGCGCGCTTTTGTGTGCATGTGTGTGTTTGTATTGCGTGGTTGTGTGTATGTATGTGTGATAAGGAAGCATATATTTCTTTCTTTAAGGCCCCAACAGCAGATGGATCCGGAGAGATGCGGTCGTGATATATAGTGTGTCTTGAATATTTTAAATCTGGTGAAGGTCATTGACCTTCATATCTGATCACAGCGGATTTCTTCAACGCAGAAAGTGACTGAAATGCGTCGACCCAATTATCTGTCTGTTACTTTATCAAACCCCCAAAAATGAAACGTAAGCTGATCTCAATGGATACTAACTTAGTTTGTAAAGAGCTTGAACGAATCCCACTAGGCCTGTATCACGCTCTAATGACTCAACCTGTTCACCGCTTTATTGTGAAACACATAGGAACAATGGAAATCGAACTGATAAGTTGGGTTAGCAAGAGAATAAACAAAATCAGTGAGTGTAACTGATAAACAAATACACATACACAAAACTTAATATTAAAATCTCAATAAATGATATAACATTCCAGACCTTTTTGTGTTAATGATAATAATACTAAAATCATTGCTATATTATCCATATATTATCCATATATACTATGTATGTGTAACATACACACATAGGAACAAGCCTCACTAACACGTCACTCGCGAAACGAAGTAAACATAAGCAAATATAACTGAATCTAATTTTGAATTGTATGTAAAAATATACGTTGACAAGTATATATTATGTGGTGTTGCTATTGTTGGTTTTGATGAGGACGATTAATGATAATGATAATTAGGATGATGAGGAAATAATATTTATTAAAATAATGATTTCTAGTATAGGTACAAGGCCAGTAATTTGAGGGGTAAGGAAAGTCGATAACATCGATCCCAGTACGTTACTGGTGCTTTATTATTAAAATAATGATAATGAATTTAATTTTGAGGGTGTGGTGGTGAGGCAATTATATTTACCCCAGTATTTGAATATCGCTTTATTTTATCGACCGCGAAAGGAAGAAAAGTTTAATCGCCATCGATCGAATTCAAGCACAAAACCTACACTGAAACAACTGGACGGCTGAAAATATACGGCTTAATGTTTACGATGCTGGTTTCGGGATCGTAAGGGAATGGGTTCGATCTCAACGATGAACAGCGCGGTTTTTACTTCAGTAACGCACATTTCAAATTGTTCCATCCAGGCAAACTGATAACATGAGTTCTAGCTACAAATGGTTGCTTACATTCTGGTAGATTGGTGTCCTGTCCATATTGCACGAAACCGGGATTCGCTACGTACTACTGGGCTTCCAAGCTCAAGAAAGACCTTAAACTAGAAACCGGTATTTATTTTGTCCGGTACTCTACTTACTCTAACAATTTAATATTCTTATTAAAAAGTTCAGAGATATCAGTTAGAGAAAGCAATTTTCCAAAACGAAATATTCTAAGTGAACAAATAGCATTAATTCAAATGAACTAATGGAATTAATTTAGACAATGAAGTTATAATTAATCAACATTTCCATCTCGGCTAGCAAAAGTAGATATAAACATAGTGAGAAAAATTGTTTGCGACTCTCAGAGTTAAGGGAGATTTCCATTGGATTCAAGCAGAAGACAGGGTGGGGGGAGCGGTGTCTTGATAATGATAGAAGTCAGAAACAGTCAACTGATAACCCGTTCCTGCCACTGCCGGAATCCAACTGATGGCGTTAAACATCAGTTTCCAAAATTCATAGCTAAAGGCTAAATGTTTATTTTTAAACATACCATGTATCACTAGATATAAAAATACACATACATAATACACACACACACACACACACACACACACACACACACACACACACACACACACACACACACACACACACACACACACACACACACACAAATATATATATATTGCCACTTCCCACCTCAGGCTGCCTGCTAGTTTGATGACTAAACAGGCTTTGTTTAGGTCATCTTTTCTAAACCATTTCCATGTCGTATGGATGATAGTGCATCCTCAAAAAGGGTTGCTCAGACGCTGAAGACTCCGCCTGAGCATGTTACTATTCAGGCCAAAAGTGAAACGACGTTAGGATGAGACTCGAGCCGCCATGTGTAGATTTGTGACTATGTGCTTCTAGCCTGTCGAGTCTGCACACGTTACCACTCCTCTGTGGTGACAGTTGTAGACATACTCATCACACTTGGGTAATTGCAGGCTGGTGAGCATATCTAACCAATAGTTTGGGTGGATGGTCGTGGACTCCTTGAGTTCATCCGCCCTTTGATAGCACTTGTTTTTGTGATGCTAGGTTTCCACTTGCCTCCATGGTACCAGTAGTAGACAGAGGCCTGTGCTGACACATGTCCTGACCTTCGCCGGTAGATTTAGCGATACACATGACATGGACCGACTGATAATATCCCATTGCGATAAAAGCCTCCTCTTCAACAAATAGCCACTTGGTGTTTATTTTGGACAATTCAAAAGTAATATTCCCCTAAAAGTTAATAAAATTCTTACTTTTAGAACTTTACACTATATATGTAAAAAATATACACCAGCGCTTTGATAATTGTGAATGTATTAACAATATTGCAGATGTATGTAGCAGGAATGTATGGTAGAATATACTCTCATATTTCTAGAGCACCTAACAATATATGAGTGTAGAAACACAAATAGAGATTTACACACACACGTAAACATAACAGAGGCATACATACATACACACACACAAACATTCACACACGCACACACACACACACATAGATACAAACCCACTCAAATTCACTCCACCCCTATATACATATATATATATATATATATATATGTGTGTGTGTGTGTGTGTGTGTGTGTGTGTGTGTGTGTGTATATATATATATATATATATATATACAACCGTACACAAGCCGAGAAAAATGAACTGTCAGTAGCCAATACGCATAGAAAAACACATCCAGAACCACCTACCGACTTTCAGACCGAAACAACCACATGATGTACTCACATCACCTATACAGACACAAATACAAAGTCATGATATAAACGCACTAATAAAATTCGAAGCGTATGTACAATATTATCGACCGAAAAAGCCAACGATAAGAGCAATAAGTTAGAATTGTTGTATAAGAAAATCAAAATAAGCCACATATTGGAACAATACTTGCTTCGTTTCCATAAGAATAAGTAGATCGGATTAAGATAAAAAATAACAAAACCCAAAGGTATAGGTTGTTAAAAAGCTTGATTTTAAAAGAGGAAGCCTTAAGCTTTATAATCGCAGCTCAGCTCCAGTGACTTTCAACTGGGCACCACTCATATAATAATAGCTGTAAAACCACCATCAACAATAGCAACAAATATAATATTACTTAATCACAAATAAAACCTGAGTAATGCATGTGTAATCAATCTGAATAAATTATATTTCAGAATGTGATTTGATGTCCAACTTTGACCATATCAGACTAACTTCATAGACATAAGAATGTAGCTAGTTGCATTCACCGGAAAATATGCAAACAGCTGAAATTCCTCGCTGATGACAAATGATATATGCGTAAACCAAAAGCAATCACGCAGAATAATAATACGAGAACTATCGAGGATATGCAAATATATACAGACAAGGAGATAAGAGCTAATCACTCTGACATTGCCATCAAAGATAACCAAGAAAAGAATTATGCACTGATTGATGTGGCATGCCCATCTGATAAGAATAGATATGTGGAAGAAATAGAGAAACACACGTTTCAAATACAAAGACCTGATAATGGAAATTATAAAAACCGGGAATCTAAAATTCAAAATTGTACCTTTTTATAATAAGGGCGCAGAGTGCAATGAAACATAGACTAAAGCATAGAATTGAAGGAGTCCATGGTGAGATTTCAATGGTTGTGATATATAGGAGATATAAATCATTTGCTGTAGAAAATGTCGTCAGGCATGGTATTTCAAACACACATATACTCTAAATATACAGGAACCTACCAGAGACAAAGTATCTCTCCTAAAGAAAGATTAAAACATCATTGTTGTCATCATCAGCCGCAACTTCTTCTTCTTCTTCTTCTTCTTCTTCTTCTTCTTCTTCTTCTTCTTCTTCTTCTTCTTCTTCTTCTTCTTCTTCTTCTTCTTCTTCTTCTTCTTCTTCTTCTTCTTCTTCTTCTAATGCGGCTGGATACCCAACCAACACCAGACAAGCTCATGGATATTAGCCAACCATCTTGCTCGAGGTCTATATTTGGAAAGTTCCTTCATTTCATTTAGTGACATGGCTGCCGCTTGGAATTGGCAGCTCGGCAAAAAGACATTTATTATTCTGCAGATTTTTGACAATTTGACTTAATCTTTTTTCCTTGCATGAATTTACATATTACATAGTATAATAATTTTCTCTGATGTAATATGTAAATAAATTTATGTAAATAAATTTTTATGATCTGTTTGTACCGTCTTTCTTCATGTTACATTCCATATAGCTTACACAGGCAGGCAAGCTCCAGCAAAATGACACTCACACACACACACACACACACACACACACACATATATATATATATATATATATATATATATATATATATATATATATATATATATATATATGCTTTAGACATTTGAGAATATCAAATAATATTACATTCAACTAGAACGGGTAGATCTACATCTTCGTGATATGAATACACAATGCAAAAGCCGGTACAAATACCACACATTATAATAAAATGTAAGCCCTTCTTTCGCTCCTTCTTCCTACTCACACCGCATTAAAAACTTCGCGAAATTATGTATTTTCAGAATTGCCACTACTAGAATTCTCTATATCTATGAACGATTAATGTGAGCTCATAAACCTCAACTGGCCAAGGGGAGCTTTCACCGTAATGGGTGTTGTCACTTCTCTGAGTAAAGGACGAAAAGAAATAAAACGCTAAAAATTACTGATGAATTGCATATCGAATCCGGATGGATGAAAAGCGAGGAATAGCTCAACAAAAGGAAAAATTAAAATAGCAAATTTTCCTTTAGGAAGTCAATCACTAATACAACCTTCCAGTTCTACATTTAACTGCACACATATATCAGCCTTTCTTCTGATCTGTCGTGTTACTCTATTCTCTCTTCTCAAATCATTCTCTTTATCTATTTAGAATTAGAAACGAAAGGTTGGCGGAAACGGTGGACGTGAAAATAGAATAGCTACTGTCAATTATCGAAAACTGTTTGCAGGTCATTCTACAGTAAACGCAACTGAGATATATTTGAAATCTTCCATTCAAATTTAGTAATCTTACAGATTAAATGATTATCCATTCATATTGTTCATCCTCTACCTTTCTCCATACATCTTCCTGTATATTCAGTTTATTTCCAAATACCGTTCCAACCATTTATCATAAAATCACCGCTACTAAATATATCGCTATTGCAACCACTGTATTTATCAGCACCGCCACCAAAATTACTGCCACGACCACCACTACTCATAACCACCACAAACACAAAAACAAACATCACCACCACCACCACCACCACCACCAACACCACTAACACAACCACCACAAACACTAACAAGAAAGGAATAATATAAAGCACCGCTCTGCGCCTCTCTTTTTTTTTCTCCTAATGTTGTCAGACATCCAAATTATACACTAGAGCACACACACAGCAACTATACGGACGAAATTAAAGTGATGTCAGCGATCAAAAGATATGACGATATATATGCTCTCCAACGAAACCTAGATACCATATTCAGCTGGACGAATTATATTATCCTGTGAACTCCAAATAATTCCATGTCGTCTGTTATGAAAAGTGTATTCCGAACAAGACTTTTTACATTGTTCCAAGGAGCAAAGCAATTCAAAACTCTGAGCTCATTTGTGATATAGTTACAGGTACGTCTGTAGATTTACGTTTCTCTAAACACATCCACAAATTGCGTCATTTCAAATCTGTTGACCTTTCGCTTGTGGGATACAAAGAATATTTAGTGCGTCAGACATGAAAGTGGCACAGATAATCTGAAACAATTCCTTGCTTTGGGCACGTTGAACTACTGTTCTTAACTGTAGTCCATTTACAGTAAATAGATTTCCTAAAAACGAGAGGGACTGCTAAAATTATTCAGCAAAGAAGTAAGCACAACAGAGGGCATTACGGACTAGGAAAGCTTCGATGCTTCATGTTTCTAAAACTTTTGAGCGCCAGCAGTGGGAAATTCTTGGAAATCGTGAACTGAACATTGGCATACGAGAAAGAAAGAAAGAGAGTGAGCAAGACAGAGAGAGAGAGAGAGAGAGAGAGAGAGAGAGAGAGAGAGAGAGAGAGAGAGGGAGAGAGAGAGAGAGAGAGGAGAGAGAGAGAGAGAGAGAGAGAGAGAGAGAGAGAGAGAGAGAGAGTAATGAGAGTGGAAAAGGGAGAAAGGAATGGGAGGAAAACCTGCTTAGAATAGCAGCCGAAACCATATATCACATTCTAACTTCATCAAAAGAGGACAGATGTTAACCTTAGATGCATTATATCCGATAAACATGTGAGGTAATCATGTCTAGGATATTTTTTGATCATATGTTTGTTCGATGTAGAATGACCTGAGGCAAGAAAGGACAGCTAGAAGCACAAATAAACAACACCAAGTGAAGCCAAGACAAAGAACGCTAAGCCAAGTCATTTTCGCTATACGAAACTAATTAATTATGCGTCACGCTGTGGCACACCATATCACACAATGTCACACCGCCAAATGCTAAACTCTGTCACGTTACGCTATGACAAGCTACGCTATACCTTGTCAAGTCAAATAACACCACATTATGCCAAGTTAAGTCACGCTACATCACGACATGCGACAACGAGACATGCCAAATGGTATCATGCTAAACGAAGCCAACGAAAAATAGTTAAATTTTTGGTGACTAGAGCACACATGTACCGGTCTCTCTACGTCTCTCTCCTCTTTCTCTCTAGCCACACACACACATACACACACACATATATATATATGCATATGTGTGTGTGTGTGTGTGTGCATAATAACTATTTCTACTTTTAACAAAAGGCCACTAATTTGAAGGGGGCGATTATATTCACCCCTGTACCTTACTGGTACTTCTTTATCGACCCCGTAAGGATGAAAGGCAAAGTTGAATCAAGCGGGATTGGAAATCAGAACGTATATGGCCGTAAATCCCACAAAGCCTTTCGTATGACAACCTACCGATACTACCAATCCACAATAAAAATAGCAATAAAAGCAATAAAGTAAGGATATATATATAAATATAATTACGATATTAAATAAATGGAAACTATATTTATAAAACCATATTTATTTCATTATACATATTTCAGGGATACCAAATTAAAATATGGCATGCCTTCGTCAGATAAAATACAATATATAAACAGTTTTATAAATAATTTTGACGTACCCTATTAGAAGCGACCATTATTTTTGGAAGCTGTCTGGATAGTGTTTATATCAGTTATAAAATATTTATATCAGTTATAAAATATTTATATCAGTTATAAAATATTTACTTGTTGTATCCCAACAATTTTAAATAAAACTTTTGCATATAAATATAATTATATATCTACATCATAATATGCATACTTATAATTAGAAAACAGGTTAACTTATTGAAAGGTACTACAACACAGGTTTGACGGTCACATAGTCGAACAACTTGAGCATATAAACAGTTGGAGAGGGAAACAAAACTTCTAGAGGTTTATTTACTCAAATTGTATTGTTCCAGCTTATAATAAGCTAACATACAATCAAAATTCAAATTCGATCAACGTTTCATGAGGCGATTGTTTATAAATTTACATAATAATATCATTAAATAGAGCACTTTATTTTGAAATTTTAGTAAAAATCGCAAGATTTAGAAATGATATACGGCGGACATCTAAATACTGCGGCAGCATATATCATCCAGCTCACTTTTTCATTTGATATACAAATGTATTATCTCTCTCTTTCTCTCTCTCTCTCTCTCTCTCTCTCTCTCTCTCTCTCTCTCTCTCTCTCTATATATATATATATATATATATATATATATATATATATATATATATATATATATATAGGAACGAGTAGGACCCCGCAGGCTGAGCTCAAGCCGTTTCGACGGCTAATTCTGGACTGAGTCCAGAATTAGCCGTCGAAACGGCTTGAGCTCAGCCGTCTGGGTCCTACTCGTTCCTATTACCCACTCTACTACCCTAAGTATTGAGTACTTTGGTGCGTTATGGTCCAAAGTACTCAATATATATATATATATATATATATATATTTTTGGTTGTAACTTCTCTGTTTTTTAGCCTAGGAAAATATATATATATATGCCTACGTATATAATTACATGCATATATGTATTTATTTTCTTTTATTAATTGAGTTCTTTACACAAGGAATTAATATTGGTTTTGAAATAACTAATTAACCCGCGTGTGTTTTATATTTTACTCTTAATAATTCGGCCGGAGAATTATATTCCCATTTGCCCTTTATAGCATAACTTTCTGCATTTACTGCGGTTATGAGAAGCGGTTCTTATTCGGGTACAACTTCTGATTTAGCCTAAGAAAATATCTATATGCGTGTGTAATTTATACAAGCATATATTTATTTTTTTATTTTCAATTGAGTTCTTAAACACGTTGGATTGATAATGTTTTCAAAAAAACTAATTAACCCGCGTGTATATTATTTTTTTTCCTCATTTCGTGGATCGTGGGTTGTCTCCCCTTCCCGCTTCGTGTCGCTATGATACTTCCTCAGTCAAAAACTGCTGGAATTTCAAATTTGGCGGCATTCGAGGCGAGAGAGAGCAACTTTCCGGACATGATTTTTGACAGCGGTAAGAAATTGTTTTCTTATATCAATGTTTAATGGGCTTCCACTGATGATTTATAAGTGCCCACCTAAATATATTCTTACATGAATATATATTAGGCTTCTACATAAACTGGAAACATTCTCCCAAACTTGTAGAAAACTTATAATGAAACAATTGTTTGGAAAGAGAGATATACTTTAACTTTAATTATATCTCATAAAACAATACAACTGGTTTTTCCACATTATACATATTGTTAGCACCCGAAACACTTAAATTGGGTTTATATTTCAATATAACCTAATGTTTGTTGAGTGAGATGGTTACCAGTCAGAGTTTAGCTTTAAACTATCTCTGTTATTGTATTAATTATATATATATATATATAATTGGCGGTCGCAGTAAGACAGCAGTTAAGCGTAATAGAGGTGAACAGGAAGAGATATAAAAATATATAATACAATAGACATATAGGTAGTCCCCCTTCCGAAAATAATATTTATTCGTAACGAAACGATAAAAAAATATATACTCTATTTTCCTCTATGAATATATCATAGATTTGCCAGCATATTCTGACAGTATCCGGCAACGCTGTTTCAAGATTCGTTAATCGTACATCAGTAACACTCACTCAGAACATATTGCCATGGAATAGACTTTAGTCACTGTTATATTTTGCGGATGATCGTCGCCCGGAAATACTCATTTGAATAAAGCAGATAGAAAATATCGACTGGAAGAGGTCATTTACATACAGTTCAAGCTTGAGTGGTTATATAATAGAGAAAAATATAATTTCTTTCGTTCCTTTCGTATTCGTTTCGTTACAAAAAGTATTTTTATTCGGTAGCGAGGCTACCTATATGTTTATTATATATGAATGTATTATATATGTCTATAAATGTCTTCATATACTTTAACGTTGTCTTATTGCTACCCTCAATTAAATAAAACCAGCCAAGCTTCCACTATAGGCAACTACCATTTCAATCGGATGTCATCGGATTTTAGAAGACATGGATGAAAAACAAGATTAGAAAGGAATAATATAGACGGATTAGATTACTACTTAAGACAGAATTAAATGTAAATTATTAAGTAGCAGGCATCGACACTCTAGCGATCCAAGTAATAAGTTACACTTTCAACATTCTTAATTAGACACTAAACGAACTACTTGGACTTGACAGAATAAACAACAAAAATTGTATCTGTATTCGGAACGCATTAACCATAATCGGATGCAACAATTATTATACTTACCAAAAACACAAGGAGAAAGCGGCATTATGCAAATAGAAACCTATTATAAAATAACCACTTAGGACTACAAAAATAATGGAAAGGTAATATAAATACCCATGAAACATGAAAGAATCAAAATAAATTCAAAACAAGCTGAATTGACAGATAATTATGAAATAAATGAAAACACGTAAGAAGAAGCAACAAAAATTGCGAAAAAGATAAAATCCAAATTAAAAATGATTCCCAGAATGCTACATGGAGAATACCCCCGAAAAAAATGAATAAGAAAGAAGTGGACGAACAAAATTCACAAAATTGATTAAGAAGCACTGGACTAAAAGATGAGACTGAAGGATTACTAATTGTAACACATGAAACCACCAAAAATACATAATTGTTTCTACTTTAGGCACAAGGCCAGCAATTACCCAGTGCATTACTGGTACTTTATTTTATCGACCCCGTAAGGATGAAAGGCAAAGTCAACCTCGGCGGTTGACCAAAAATACATAATAAAGCTAAACACAGCAAGTAACTACAGAATATTAGTTGATGGAGAAGAAAGTATCAACCTCGTTATCTCCGGTTGCCCAGTCTAAGCCAAAAAGAGTATATATTCGCAGACATGTTAGATTCGGGAGTTACATGCACAGGAAGGTATGCCAATGCTGTAAAATGCCAACAGAAACTAGGTGGTACAAACATTCACTAGAAAAGGTGTCAGACAAAGAAACCACACTCAGGCATATGTCAATACACATCGATAGGAAGGTCAAAGCCTCCCAAAAATTCTTCTACTTCATGTATCTAACCCCATAGATAACAATATATCCATTAAGGAGATCGAGAAATTATCCAAATATATAGACCTGAAGATAGAAATAACTTAAATATGGGTGATAAAAACAGAAACAATCCCTGAAATATGAGGTGCTCTGGGAATGATATTTCTGATAATAATAGTTTCTACTATAGCCACAAGGCCAACAAATTTGGGGGCGGGGAAATTCGATTAAATCGACCCAAATGAGTTACTGGTACTTTATTTTATCGACCCCGTATGGATGAAAGGCAAAACAACTCTCGGAGGGTGGTGAACTCAAAACGTAAAGGGCTATAACTTTATGCCGCAAAGAATGTTGTCCGACGCTATACCGATACTGCCAATCCACTAACTTTTCTTCAACGCTTCTTTACAGTTAAACCCACCTTACTCCATTTTTTTTATATTCTCATGTCTGCCTCTGTTTCTCTCTCTCTCACTCTCCTTATTACACACACTCACACACACACACATACACACACACACACACACACACAGATACACACATACTCTCTCTCTCTTCCTCTCTCGTTTATGAGATTCAGATTCCATCTCTCACTACTTTCTGTTTCAATCGAATGATTCAATGGATCTCTACCTTCCACCATATTTAATACTAATTTCTCATACTTCATGCTCTTCAATCTCATCTAATTTATAACACTTTACACCAGTTCTATTATCTCTCCTTTGGTTTCCTCTGTCCTTTTGTCTTCAAACTGTTCATTGTTTCTTCTGTAGTCTCTTCTATCTATCCCAACGTCTTATTCCTGTCAAATTTGGGAAGATTTCAGCAGTCTTCCGACGCGCTGGTGTAGTGCCATATAGCCGCGGGTGACTCATTGAAGGAATAGATATCCATTGAATAACAATATCAACAACAACAATAACAATAATAATAATAATAATTGTTTCTACTTTTTGGCAGAAGGCCAGCAATTGCCCAACGCATTATTGGTACTTTATTTTATCGACCCCGTAAGGATGAAAGGCAAAGTTAACCTCGGCAGGATTTGAACTCAGACCGTAAAGGGACGTAACTGTACTGCAGAGCATGGCGTCTGACCCACTACCGATACTGCCAGGCCACAATAATAATAATTGTTTCTACTTTTGGCACAAGGCCACCAATTACCCAGTGCATTACTGGTACTTTATTTTATCGACCCCGAAAGGATGAAAGGCAAAGTGAACCTCGGCGGGATTTGAACACAGAATGGAGAGGACCGTAACTCTATGCATCAAAGCATGGCGTCCGACCCACTATCGATGCTGCCAGGCCACAATAATAATAATGATTATAAATGGTATGAGCTTAAACCAAAGTCGGTGATAGAAAACGATCAAGTGAAGGTGCTATGGGATTTCATGATACAGACAGACAAGAAATTAGAACACAATACGCCTGACCTGGTAGTTTTTGACAAGGAAAACAGATTGTGCCTGATTGTAGACGTAACCTGCACCTTTGACACAAGAGTGCAAGAAAAGGATTTAAAGTGGGAATTAAAAAGTATGTGGGACTGTCATGAGATCAGGGTTGTCCCGATTTTCATATGAGCTACTCTGTACTATTTCGAAGTGTATTTAAGGATGGTTAAAGACCATTAGTCCAACCCCTTTTTTGGAACACTTCAAAAGTCATGTTTGCTTGGAACAGCAAAAACCCTCCGACACGTCCTGAATATCTGTGGCTGCATGTAGCGCCTTGATGTTCATTTGAACAAACTTTCCAGTTAAATAACATCAATGAGTGAGAGTCCAAGAATAATAATTGTTTCTACTTTTGGCACAAGGCCAGCAATTATTCCAGTGCATTACTGGTACTTTATTTTATCGACCCCGTAAGGATGAAAGGCAAAGTTAAGCTCGGCAGGATTTGAACTCAGAATGGCAAGGGCCGTAACTCTATGCGTCAAAGCATGGCATCCGACCCTCTACCGATATGCCTATCCACCACCCAAGAATAATAATAATACTTGTTTCTACTTTTGACACAAGGCCAGCAATTACCCAGTACATTACTGGTACTTTATTTTATCGACCCCGTAAAATAAAGTACCAGTAATGTACTGAGTAATTGCTGGCCTTGTGTCAAAAGTAGAAACAATTAGAAAGAATAAAAATAATAATAATAATAATAATAATAATAATAATGTTTCTACTTTTGGCACAAGGCCAGCAATTACTCCAGTGCATCCCCGTAAGGATGAAACGCAACGTTAACCTTGGCGGGATTTGAACTCAGAACGTAAAGAGCCATAACTTTATGCTGCAAAGCATGGTGACTGATGCTCTACAGATACTGCCAAACCATGATAATAATTTATGATAATAAGTAATAGTAGTTGCAGTAGTACCATCATTGCTCCTTTTACGTTTTATACAATATTTTTCCTTTAACCTTGGGCAAAAAATGATGAGTGAATAATCCAGTGCTTTTAGTCCCCTAGATAGGGTGTTCCATAAATGTACTTCCCCCATTGTTTGTCTGCACGTACAGATGATCAACATCTTCCTTGGGGTGGTGCTTTTTGTTTCATGTCAATATTCTTCGTATCTCTCCAGTTAATTTCACCTATAATCCTGTTAATGAGGTTAAGGATGTAAGTTACAAATGCACCGTTAGGGACTTTATTCTACTTTTTGCACCGAGTTTAGTCTTTAGGATGTCTCCTCTTACTCTCTTAATGCTTTATGCTGTGGATATCTAAAATTCCAAAATATAGCTGTATAAATTCCTGAAATTAAAGTGTATAGAAAGGGATCTTACTGTATTTTATACAGTTGCTTGTTATTTATTGTATCCGAAACTTTCTCGTGCCTAATATGGTCTATATTTTCAGCGTTATAGAGTGTAGAGATGAAATAGGTTGAAACATTCCAAGTGATTAATATCTCTGACTTACGTTATATGTTATGTAAATGATCTTGGATTATAGAAGACCAAATTTCATGATATTCGAAACAACTGATTTCCCGTCTCACTATCAGTTGCTTTGAATATCAGTCAAAGGACACGTTGGTTTTACGAGGCCACTGCAACCGCATTGGCAAGTATATTTTTTAAGAAGATATAGACATGAACTAGTTTTATTATTTGAAGAAGGGCCGTGGATTGGCAGTATCACTAGAGGGCCGGACGCCATGCTTTCCAGCATAGTTACGTCCCTTTACGATCTGAGTTCAAATCCCGCCGAGGTTGACTTTGCCTTTCATCCTTACGGGGTCGATAAAATGAAGTACCAGTAATGCACTGGGTGATTGCTGGCCTTGTACCTAAAGTAGAAACAATTATTTGAAGAAAGTAGCACATTTCGTTTGGATTATCTACCCGTAATGGAGATTGAGTGATGTAATATTAATTAAAATTTGGTTACATTACAGATAATTTTCCTCATTGATATACCACATTACCTGTCGAATAATGAATATTGATGGGAAACCAATGGGAACAATACAGAAAGTAGAGACAGAAGACAAAAAGAATGAAACATGACTAAAGGAAAGTATAAAAGCAGAAGTCCGTCATGAAGAGACACCTGCCTATCAAAATTGCACGAGACATTCCGTTCTTGGAAACTCAACCAATAATCTCCTGATAGATCTACTGAAAGACCGGAGGGAAGACATAGAATATTGGGCTGATCGAGGCGGGTGAAACAGTTTGAATTTATAGAAAGCCTAAATAATAGACTCTACATGAAATCCACACCTTTTGTCTACCAGCAGCAAAACCGACTGGCAAACAGACCTAGAGCTCGTCACACTTTCGTCAATACGGACGATGGTTTTTGGCATATTTGGAAGTAGACTTTGAGGTAACAAATGCAGATTGTCTGAGTCGTAGGGTGCGATGACCTACAGAAGAGGTAACCTATCATACTTTATTTTAAAACATTCTCAACCATACCTTCTTTCAACATATCAGTCATTCAATATATATGCACTCTTCCTTACCCATGACGGGCTTAACGTTATTAGATTAACATCAACACTTTGACCACAAACCTTCTACCTTTATATCCCCCTATTGCTTTTCTCATCTTATTCTTTCCTTTTCTACCTTTCCTCTCATTCAAGGCTAAATGTCTGTCAGCATGTATATATATATATATACAAGAATGGGCCCGAACTATGCCAACCTTTTTGTTGGCCATGTTGAGGCCCAAATCTTTGCCCAGTACACCGGTCCCACGCCCGAACTGTACGGTCGTTACATTGACGACTGTATCGGAGCCACGACCCTCACCCGAGTACAGCTCGACTCCTTTCTCTCCTTCTTCTGCTCCTTCCACCCCTCCCTCCACTTCACCACCTCTATCTCCACCACCCACGTCCACTTCTTGGACATCTCCGTCGCCTTCGACCCCTCCCACCACTCCCTCGTCACCTCCGCCTTCTTCAAACCCACCGACTCCCACTCTTACCTCGACTTCACCTCTTCCCACCCCACCCACACTAAACACTCCAGTCCCTACTCCCAACTTCTCAGGATCCGCCGCCTCTGTAGCCGAGATGCTGACTTCGAGTCCCAGGCCCTTTCCCTAGTCAGCCATTTCATCCGCAGAGGTTACCCCCCCCCCCCCCCCCCCTCTCGTCCACACCGCTCTCACCCGCGCCCGTGCTATCCCCCGCTCCACCACCCTCACCCCACGCCACCGCACACCCACCCACCGTCTCCCCTTCCCCATCACCTACCACCCCTCCACCTTACCCCTCCACCGCACCATCCGCCGCCTCTTCCGACACCTCCAGTCCGACCCCTCCACCTCCCACATCTTCCCAACCCCACCACTCCCCTCCTTCAAACGCGCACGCAATCTCCGCACCCTCCTCGTCCACAGCTCCCTACCCCCCAACCCACGCTCCGTTCCCCCCTCCCCGGTTCCTTCCCCTGTTCTAGGCCCCGCTGCAACACCTGTCCCCACATCACCAACACCACCACCTTCCAGGGTCCCAACGGCCACCCTCTCTCGGTCCGGCATGCCTTCCACTGCATCTCCTCCAACCTAGTCTACGGACTTCGTTGCACGAGGTGCAGCGCGACTTATGTCGGACAGACGGGACGCTGCCTGGCGGACCGAGTCACGGAGCACCTCCGGGACATTCGTCTCGGGGGCAGTTCCCCCATCGCCCGCCACTTTGGTGGCCCTGGACACTCCGCACGCCATCTCACAGTCTGTGGCCTACTCCAGTGCCACGGAACACCCGCCCATCGCCTTACGGTCGAACAACGTACTATCTTCATCTTACAGACCCACACTCCCCCGGCCTGAACTCCCCACCCTTATTCCTTTAGCGTTCGACCGCCCCCCTCCCCCCACTTATCCCCCACTAACACCACTAACACACCCCTCCTTTTCACCGCCCACCCCACACTAACAATACTAACACCTCCACTCCACCCCTCATCTGACCACCCTTCCCCAACTAACATACTAACATCCTTTCCCTCCCCTCTTCTCCTCCTCCCTCCTCCTTATCACACGCACACATGCACCCACTTACACCACCCACCCCACACGCAACTAACATCACTAACACCCTCCAACCCCACGCACACGTACCCACACACCCTCGTACACCACCAACTCTACACACCCTACCCCCACTCACACCTGCATTCCACCCCTCCCCACCTCCCGTATACTAACACCCACTAACACCTCTCCACCAAACTACACACACACCAGTACACCACACTCCCTCCATAGAACCACACACACCCTTCTCTCCCCACTCCACACTCACTCATCCCACTAACACCCCTACTAATACACACACACACACACACACCCTCCTCACTCCAACTCTCACACCTACCCATCCTCGCCTCCCTACCATTCCGCCGACTGCTGCTATGCCCTTCCGACCACTGTCTCAGCACCAACTGACCACAGCACTTCCACTGCTGACCACTTCCTGTTGCGCGCGCACCCCACATCTCTCCTCTTCCGACCACCGCTTCTTGGATTACCCACACGCGTTTTGACTTCTAACCAAAATCTCCATACATCCGTGTAACTTACCACTTTCAACCATCCTCTTACACCATCACCTATATAACTCACCCACACACACACACCCCAAAACAATTTTTTTTATCCACACGCCACCCACACCCACAACACGCTTAAACCACACACACGTGCTTCTCACCACATATTTACACCCTCAGCCCCCTGATTCCTCTCCTCCCACCCCCCTATCCACACACGCACAGACCCTCCGACCCACAAAAACACCCCCCAGACACACCTTCCTGAACATGCAACCCCGTTCTTCCCCCAACCCTCACTTTCACATACACACACACACACACACACACACGCACACCTAACCACACACACCACCTTCAGCCCTCCCCGCTCGGACACCCCGTCTCCCTCTCCCCACTCCACCCGCCACCACCTCTACTCACCCCACACCCTTCCACCACCTGTTTACCCCCCTTTTAGTTTCAGTTTATTTTGATCATGCCTTTATTTTTAAATTTTCTCATTCCTTGTATTTTGATCATGCTTTATTTTTATTTATTATTTATTATATTTTTGTCTTTATTTGTTAATTTTTCATTCGCACCGTTTCCTTTCGCTATATGTCTCTCCACCACTCCTCTACACACCTTTTGAACTCTCACCTGAAGAAGGGCTTATGCCCGAAACGTCGTCCCCCACCTACCCCCCACCTACCCCACTCTCCTGAGCGTGAATTTAATAAACATTTATCGTACTGCCTCTCAGTTCTGTCCCTGTTCAATTTTTCATTGTATATATATATATATATATATATATATATATATATATATATATATATATATATATATATATATATATATATATATATAACATATTAATATATGAGTATATAGTAGACAGACTAACATTAAATGTTCTGTATAGTTTTCGTTACCTACCGATTTCTCAAAGGAAAACATTTTTAAATATCGAACTTACCTTCTTTCTATTACTTCTATTCTTTCAGGAAATTTATAATTTTCTCTCAGCCTTTCGCATGATACATTTTTTGGCAAAATCATGGACGATCAATTGTATGCACATTCGCCAAACGATATCACCAGCATCAATAGCTCGGAGTTCAGCAAACGTTTTTGGCTAGTGAAACCATTAGTTGCACATGAATTATCGTATACACGTATCATGATAAATAAATATTAGCCCTTTCTTTTTCATGATTCTTTTGCTACTCACACAAACACACGCACGCTTATGTATATATATATATATATATATATATATATATATATATATATAATTCTCCCTCCCCCTCTCTCTCTCACTCTTTCTCTCGCTATATTTATATATATGTGTGTGTGTGTGTGTGATTATGTGTGTGCGTGTGTTGTGTATGTAGGCCCAATGTGTACTCATATGATACTTTTCTGTTATACGTAATGTATAGGCTCTTGGGGCCAATTAATGAAGGGATTACTGTTATTGTTATTATCATAATAATAATAATTGTTATTGTTATTATTATTAATATCATTATTACCATTAATATTAGTAGTAGTACTTGATTGGTACCTGTTTTAGATGTTGTTGTTATAAGTGATGTAGTAGAAGAATTAGTATTTGTAATAAAATATAGAAAGACGATAAAATCAAAGAAAACGAAAAATATAAATGTTTATTCGTAGTTGATTTTGCATTGTCTGTAAGTCTACCTAAATAACGCATTACATCGAACAGTAACAAAAACAGAAATGTCACTTCATATTAATCTCCATACACTAGTGATTCCTTTTCAAACCTCCAGTTACCTCTAGAGAGTTATGTCAATGGTACCATAGATTACTTTATGTTTAATGTCATTAAACTGCTGTCATAGACGTAAATAATATAAAATTAAAGATAAATACTGACTGTCAGCTTGATGAGCGAATAAAGATATAAAGCAAGCAGTTGTTTTAAAGGTTAGTTCAAAGTCTAGCGTAGCTCTTTTATCGTTCTAATAAATCAATAAATAGTTTACCCATTAAATATATTTTAGCAGCCACTAATCATATGCGATAACTAGGGATATGTCCCCGTGTATAGAAGGGGCACAAATATTTGCTAATGTACAGAAGGATTAGGTGTTTATTATCAAATTGTTAGATGAATTGAGACAGTTAAAAATAACCGATTTACCAGGTCTTTCTGCAGAAGGGTTGCCTTGCATCTTAATTAAGTATACATGACAAGGAAGTCAACATATAGTTGTATATAAGTATTTATTTATACCATCAATTAATCACACTCCTAGACATGGCTGTCACAAAGAAAGAGCTTTTTTCTGCTATGGCAACCATGCTTATGCAACACTTGAAACATTTTCAGATCGCGATGCCTGCGCTTGTAATTTTTTAAGTGAAGAATTATCTTGCACTGGGTCAATCCCTCTCTCATAATCAACGATGAGAAGCATCCAAGAAGAAGAACAGGTGAATACCATTGGTTGCCATTGAGTCGTAGGTTTTACATCAGTTTTCCATTTCTTAGAATGATGTTCTAAAGAGGATTAATGTTCTTTCACTCCCAGTTGGCTAACCGCGCGCTTGGACACCAATCCGAATATTTCCATGTCCCCGTGCATGTATATATATATATACATGTATATGAGCATACGTAGGTGTGTGTGTGCGGGAGTAGGGGTGTTTTGGTGTATATCTCTTTGGCATAGCAGTGCTACAGTGGCTACATTACGAGTTGAAATTAAGTGTATATATATAAGTAAGGAATATACACTGAAATATTGACGGAGCATATGTATATGTATATATATGTGTATGTGTATATACATGTATGCATGTGTATCTGTGTATATATATATAAGTGTGTGTACTTGTATGCATGTGTATGTATATGCGCGGGGACATAGAAATAATCGGATGGATACCCAATAAGGCAGTTAAACCACTGGGAGTGAAAGACCCCTAGCTTTTGTCAGGACATTAATCTAGGAGAAGGCAACTCAGGAAACTAGGATAACTCCGACATAAAATCTGCGGCTCAGTAGTTATCGATGATGTTGATTTTTTTCTTCTTTTCGGATTATAGCTACTATCGCTCAGAGTGTGGGATTGGCTCTGTGCACAGTCTTTCCTCACTTAAAAAAATCTACACGCAGCATGTTAGCATTAATTAATAATTATTAATAATGTTATATCGTGCAATGGCCATACTTGATAACGAGGAGGCAGCCATCATATGTATATATATATATATATATATATATATATATATATACACACACACACATACATATATATATATACAACAAATTATAAAATAAGAAGAAGTAATAAACACAGATATATACCTGTACAGTTTCGCTGGTCAGTTTGCAGCAATTGCACATTAAAGATGTGCAATAATGTTGTGAGGCACACCAGATTTTCAAGGAACTCCTCAGGGAAAGAACGCTTTCCAGACACGTTCGTAGCAAGTGAGAAAACCTCAAAAGGTGGAGGAAGAAATTACCACGTAATACACCGGTCAAGGAAGGAAACTGAATCCCTTGTAGCAAGTGAAAAATATCTCAGAAGGCGGAGGGAGAAATTAATACATGATACAGAGGTTACAGGAGGGTAGTAAGGTGGATTGAAAACGATTATAGTTTTTGCTTAAGAAGCAGTTACTCTACTTTCGGGTTAATTCAACCGCAAGGGAGTTATATATATATATATATATATATATATATATATATATATATATATATGGGAATAGGGGAGTGTGTGTGTATTCCAGCAGGACAAAACCATGCCAGAATCGGATAAAACCACCATGGGGTGAGAGGCAAAACAGTGTGGATGGACGCATAATATCATAAAAAAAGTTTGCGTTGTAAGACCACTGTGCGTATATTGGTAGGCGTGGTCACTTTGTGTCGACTTACATAACAATCATACATAGATACAACAGAGAAAGTTGGAGAGAGAGAGAGAGGGAGAGAGAGGGAGTGTGAGAGAGAGAGAGAGAGAGAAAGAGAGAGAGAGAGAGAGAGAGAGAGAGACGGAAAGAGAGAGAGATGGTGGAGAGGGAGATGGTGGAGAGAGGAAGCAAGAATGTGAGAGGAAAAGAGAAAGTGTTGGGGAGAGAGGATAAATAACAACAGGGTAAGCTAATTAAAATTCAATGTTAGGTTGACACTCATAGAGAAGGAAATATTTTAACGTTAACTGGCTTGAATCGGAAAAAGAGAATGAGAAAAGGAGTCCCAAAATGAAGAAAGATAAATAGAAAGAAAATTATAATGTAAACCTTGTATCAGTTTTATCAGGGTCATGTTTATATATATATATATATATATACATACAAGAAAGTGAGATTTATCTAATTATGTCTCATATAAAATAATACAACCAACTATCCACGAAATACAGTATAGTTAAGCACCCCAAACACATAATTGGGATTATACTTAGGTATATCCTAATATTTGTTGAGTGAGATGGAGTTGGTCAGTGTATCGCTAAAAGCTTTCTCTGTTAATGTATTAAATATTATACTCTTTGATGGCCAGATATGAAAATTCCAGATATTTAGGTACGACTATCTTTATTTATTCTTATATGAAATATTGATTGCTTCTTCCTGTATCTCATGTCTGTTATTTTGACTGAGAAAATACCTCTATGTATATAAATAATGCGTACATATATATATATTTTTAAATATCTCTGTGTGTGTATAAATAATAAGTACATATATTTATTTTTTAAATATCCAATTGAGTTCTTCACACATGGTTGGAATTTCCCAACAGGGTTCAATGACCTACGTGTATATTATTTTATATTTTACGATGACCTCCCCTTCCCTTTTGAGGACAGTGTGAAATTTCTTTTTGAAAGACTACTGGGTTTTCAACTTAGCGGTCCTTCTAGCACTGACGGAGACCATCACTGAATATTAATGTCAATGTAGTTTTTTATATTGATATTGCCTGGGCATCCACTGATGAGTTATAAGTGCCCACTTATGTGTATATCTATGGATTATATACAAGCTTCTACATAACTTGGACATTATTTTTCCCACCTTGTAGAAATCTTATAACGAAAGGATCGTATGGAAAGAAAGAAAGATTTATCTAATTATGTCTCATATAAAATAATACAACCAACTATCCACGAAATACAGTATAGTTAGCACCCCAAACACATAATTGGGATTATACTTAGGTATATCCTAATGTTTGTTGAGTGAGATGGAGTTGGTCAGAGTATCGCTAAAACTTTCTCTATTAATGTATTAAATATATATATAGTGACGAAACATAAGTCAATTGCATGAACTCATAATCCTTTATTTACTGCTATATATATTTCAATGATAGCCATTGAGTGGCTATGACCTCATCAGGCAGTTAGTCAGTTCTTAGATATGCCAGCTCTATGTTTATGGTGTTGATTGTATCAGAGCCTTGTACATATGAGCTTGTTAGGAATAATTTAATGTTGTCAGCAGAAATAATCTTAATTCTTATTGGTCAGTTTGTAGATGCTAGTTGGGTTGGTATTTGACCTCAAAGAGGCAGGTGGTGTTGTAAAGTTCAAACCATCAGGCAAGATGACAATAGTGCCATATGACTGATTTTCACAAAAGGCATTCCTGGTCAGATATATATTCAATTGGGGTTTATAGTATGAAATTCGATACTACAGGAATTTATGGTTAGAGTAGAATACTAGAAAATTTACATATAAAAAGACTAATGTTGGTTGACTTGCACATACATTCACCCCCACCCCCACATCCACACACATCCACACATACAAGGGATATATATATATATATATATAATATAAGATCAAAAGATGGTTAAAGGAGTTCAATATATTTTATTATGCGCATTTCAAAAACAAACATCATCAAACAATAATATTTGTGTTTTCATCAGATAAAACAGGAGAACATGATATGAAGGCTAAAAAAAAAAAAAAAAAAACACTTGTTGATAGTGCAGTTTTAAATCAACATATCAACATTATGCATACTCCAGTCCCACAAACTGTAGAGTGCTTCTTATCCGATATCTGCATTGCTTTATTGTACTACAATAAAACTCACCTCCTACATATATATATATATATATAAATGTGTGTGAGTGACTATGCATCTTCATACATCTATGCATATATGTAAATGCATATATACATATATATGTTCGTATGTGTAAGTGAATGTGTTTGTGTGTGTGTATGTGTGTGTGTGTATGTGTGTGTAATACAGTTATTTGCTGATCGAACTTATGTCGTCAAAACCTCAATGATTTGAATCAGTGGCATGATATAATTATAAATGGCTTTAATTTTAGTTTGTCAATAATTTGTATGTTTTAATTTTGTTATGTAAATTAATGCCTTTGTAATAATGTTATTGTCAATGTTGAGCAATATCTTTATTTCATGAATTGATGTTTGCATCAAGTTTGATCGGCGTCTTTCAACTCTCTGTCCATCTGACTGTCTCCCCCTCCCTCCCTTTATCTAGCTATTGATGTACGCATATCTATCTATGTATTATCTCTCTCTCTCTCTCTCTCTCTCTCTCTCTCTCTCTCTCTCTCTCTCTCTCTCCCTCCCCCCCCCCCCCCCCCTCTCTCTCTCTCTCTCTCTCTCTATATATATATATATATATATATATATATATAGTAATAAGAATATTTATATATATATATGTTTAATATAATTATAAATATGGAGGGTAGTACTAAGTATTAGCCGGTTACGGGTATGACAAAAGGCTCAATGCAAATGTTCAAGTGTTTTACAGAGCCGAGATACAAAGTGTTAAAACGATCAAATTTTAGTTTAGAACATTTATTTGCTGACAATTGTTTCTTCCAGTGCTGCCTGTAATTGTGTTCTCTCAAGCATAACATATTTTTTAACTTCTGACTCTCCACATGATGTCTATGACACTAACAACAATTATGTACCCTAAATGTTCTGAATGACTAGGATTTCAGTCACATGTTTTGACATTTCCTATGCTCCGATGAAACCACTCTTCTCTCTGCAAGAAACAATTGTCAGCAAATAAATGTTCTAAACTAAACTTTGATCGTTTTAACACATTTTATATATATATATATATATATATATATATATATATATATAACAGAGGAGTTGTGGTAAGGAACCAGATGGACCATAACGCACCAGAGTACTCAATACTTAGGGTAATAGAGTGGGTAATAGGAGAAAGTATGACCTCGACGGCAGAGCTCAAGCCGTTTCGACGGGGTTATACTTTATCCTATATATATATATATTTGTTCGTGTGTGTGTGCGTGTGTATGTGTGTGTATGTATATATATATGTATGCATGTATGGATGTACGCATATATTGATGTATGTATGTATGTACGTATGTTGATGTATGGGTGTATGGATGTATGCTTGTATGTATATATATATATAAGTATGTATGTGTATATATATATATATATATATATATATATATATATATATATATATATTTATTAAAATAACAGATTAAAGTTTAAGCAAAGAATCGATGCTTTCACCCTTAACGGGATCTTCTGAAACTAACAAAGTCAATCTGTAAACGCAGAAGTGGATATTACAAAAAACGTTGCAACCGGAGGAAGACTGGAAGACGATACTTTGGTTTGTGGAAACGTTCCCTGGCAAAGAACAGGAAAAAACGAATATATATTTGTTCGTGTGTGTGTGCGTGTGTATGTGTGTGTGTGTATGTATATATATATGTATGAATGTATGCAGAATGCATGTATGCATGTATGCATGTATGCAGAAACAACATCTGAATATTTCTACAAAGAACATACCCGTACCAAGCAGGAAAACATACCTAAAACTCCTGATACAGAAAATAGACGCGTTCATTAAGGTTGCGTTGGCGTGCCTTTTATTTCGATAATCCGCGAAAAGCAGACAACAAACAGGATAAATTTGGGTTTAAAACCTATAATAACCCCCCGTGTAACCCAGCATTGCTACCCTTCGAAAATGATGTCTCGGAACTCATACGGAGTATCAAATTTCGGAATAGGAGCAATTCCTTCCAGCAGGACCTGAAGAATAGAATTCGTTCTATTAAGGATTCTAATGCCGTGCACGTCCATTCCGACAAAACTGGCAACCTATATCAAGTGGAACGCAGTACTTACCATCAACTACTACATAATGCTTTAACTAAGGATTACCGGAAAACTAATCGGTGCGTCATCAATGAAATCAACGATGCTGGGTTTAAAATCACATCTGATCTCAACATCCTGGACTGGACCGAACCTCTGGACCCTATTTCTCCCCACTTTACCCTGAAGGATCACAAATCCAATTTTCCGAATAACCCCTCTATTCGGCTTAACCCTACGAAGTCCGATTTAGGTAGACTTAGTAAAACGATTCTTGATAGAATTATACCTGAAATTAGAAGTTTGGCCCCTCTTGCACTGTGGAACAATTCTTTCGCGGTGATTGATTGGTTCAACGGCATATGTAACAAGGAACATTGCCGTTTTATCCAATTCGACATCAACAATTACTACTCCTCCATTACTTTACCACTTCTCCTTAGAGCTATCAATTTCTCTATCACACTCACAGTGGTTATGGATTTCGAAGTTGATGTCATCCTCAATGCCCGTATGTCGGTGATTAATTTCGACGACTCTATTTGGATTAAAAAATCCAATAGTACCCCATTCGACGTGAGTATGGGCGCCAGCGAATATACGGAGGTTACTGATCTTATCGGCCTTTTCCTTCCTTTCTCTATCAAGGACGAATTCTCCAACGCTGGCGGTGGTTTGTACCGTGATGATGGTCTTTTTACCATGACTAAGTGCGGACCTCGTGCTTGCGACAGGTTCAGAAAGGAACTCACAGTCTTCTTTAAAGGCTTCAACCTCTCTATACAGGTTCAGGCCAATCTCTCGGTCGTTAATTACCTCGACGTTACCCTCAATTTATCGAATGGGTTGTATTACCCGTATAGAAAGCCGAATGATACGCTTAATTACATAAGTAAGCATTCCAGCCATCCTGCCAGCATAACCAAGAACCTGGTAAGAAACGTTTCGTTGAGGCTTTCCCGTCTATCTACTAACGAGCATATTTTCAACGACCATTCCACTTATTACAATGAAGCTCTTGCTCGGAGTGGATTTGTCGATAAGGTAGCATATACAGAGTACGAAAATAGACCTAGAAGAAATATATCCCGTCGCATTTATTGGTATAACCCACCATATCATATGGAGGTGGCCACACCATTAGCTAAGATCTTTTTTTCCCTTATTACGAAGCATTTTCCCCCTACACATAAATATAGTAACATTTTTAATAGAAATACTATTAAAATTTCTTACTCTACGACTCCTAACCTTGCACATAACATCACAGCTTCTAATTTATCTAAACTACCTAGCCGTAGGAACACGTGCAACCCTGTAGTTAGTACTAACTGTAATTGTAGGAATCGGGTTGATGCCCCCTATCCGGGAAATGCCTCTCTAGTAACATTGTCTACAAATATAAGGTTGAAACACCCACGTCCCGTAGGGCCTACATAGGGTTAACCGCCAATAGATTCAAGCAGCGTCTTTACATGCATACCCATTCTTTTCGTTACCCTCTAAGAAGGAATATGACGTCACTTTCAGCTTATATCTGGAGTCTAAAAGTCAACCACACCCAATATAAGTTACACTGGGAGATCCTACCTAGGGCTAGATCGTATAACGGAAATAAAAGACCATGTGACCTCTGCGCCGCTGAGGCCTTGGAAATACTCTACGCTACAGACCACATCGTAAACAAAAAAATCTGAGGCAATTTCGGCTTGTAAACATAAATTGCACAAAACATTCCTGTATTACAGCCCCACGTTATACCCTAACGGATAGTACGATCTATAGGTGGATATTTTACGTCTTGATGTGGTAGCTAAGTATATGTTTTATTTATACCATTACTTATTTGCATAGGTAAGTATATATTACGTCTCCGAACATTTGTGTATTTACATGTAGGTATGTGTGTGCGATTGTTATATACGTATTTATTTATTTATATACGTTTATTTAATTATTTATTTATTTGTATACACGCACACACACACACACATATTTATATGTGCGTGGTTTTGTATACCTATGGTAAGTGTTTTCGCGTATGCTTGTGTATGTACGTATTTGTATGCGTGTATGTATTTATTTAATTTCTATTACCTCTGTATTGTATTTATTTACTTTATTCTTAACTCTGAAGCGGAGATTCATTCGGTTTCTTAGTTAGAATTTTAGTCTACGACTTCTGCTATACCATTTACGTGGTTTTGTCTTTGCGTGCTATTGTTCTCCACGCTCCACATATGACGTATTATCTTCGTTTTTTTCGTTCATTGCCAGAGAACGTCTCTATGAACCACCTAAGAGAACATTAGTCTACGACCTCTTTTATACCTTAAACGTGGTTCTGGGTTTGCGCGTAATTGTTTTTCACCGCTCCTATTAATGACGTATTATATTCGTTTTTTCCCGTTCTTTGCCAGGGAACGTTTCCACGAACCAAAGTATCGTCTTCCTGTCTTCCTCCGGTTGCAACACATTTTGAAATATCCACTTCTGCGTTTACAGATTGACTTTGTTAATTTCAGAAGATCCAGTTAAGGGTGAAAGCAGCGATTCTTTGCTTAAACTTTAATCTGTTATTTTAATAAATATTTGCTCTACGGTTCTTATATATTTGATATATATTTATCCTTATCGAGCCCTCTTTGGATTTTAGTCTTCAAATTTATTATTATTACTATATATATATATATACGGATATATATATATATATATCCGTAACAAGCAGAATGTTGATAACAATATGAAGTGTGACCAAAGAATTAATGTAACATCAATATCATTCTTCTTCACACGTGACGCGCGTTTTGCGATTGATCAGCCCAAGGTACGAGAATCCACAAGTCTGATGGGCTATTGATTCCAGATTCAGGCCTGATCACTACTGAAAATACCTCGAGCTGATCGATTGGGAAATGCACGTCACCGGGAATACAAATTATATTGATGTTACATTGATACTTAGTTCACGCTTTAAATTATTATCAACACTCTGCTTCTTATGGATAACTAAACTTGTGAAATCGTAAACGTCGAATTTCACATCGGTAGTCCGATACACGTATGAGAATTGAGGTCTCTGATGAACCATTATATATATATATATATATATATATATATATATATATATATATATATATATACACACACACATACATGTGAGTGTGTTTGTCTGTGTGTGTGCATGTGTTTGTTTGTATGAACGTGTTGTATATATGTGTATGTACGCGTTTTTAGGTTCTTAGGTGTGTATATATGTTTGCCTAATTGCATGCGCGTGACTGTCTATATCAGATCTTGAATCTGAATGTGAAATAGCAAAACGCAAGGAATTTGTATCGCAGTTGCTATCATTGAGTACATCACCTTCGTTACAATGTATTCGATATGTGGTTGTTTTTGTAAATAATACACCACGGTGAGAGAAATGCTACGAAATGTCATACGGGATTTCAGCATTAATTGCTCTCACGCAGTGAATATAACTTTAGACAAATAAAAATGATATAGTATTTCCACTCTTTCTCACTTTATATCTTGCTCTTCTCATCTATCCATCGTTCATTCACTGGCATATAGACTCACACACAGGAGCACACACGTACACAAAAATACACACGCATGTGGACACGAAGAAAATGTAAATTAGTTATTGAATAAATTCTGGTAAAATTAGCCAATACAAATTCACATAATCAAGATGCGAGCATTTTCTTCATATAAAAACAAATAAAGAATTTCAATATAAAATAAAATATAATAGATAAAATCTACTAAATAAACAAATAAAGATTTCCCGGACAATGCAAATAAATCGATGAATAAAATTTAAATAATGTAATAATATAATTTAAACATTAATATAATAATAATTATCAGTGATAATTATGCTAATTATGAAATGAGTATATTGTAAAATGGCGTGGAAAGATTGTTCACCTTTATGTATTTCCTAGCATATTATTTCGGTTTATGATTGTTTTCATTGTACACGTACGATTATGTATAATATATATACATAATTTTACACACACACACAAGACACATATAACATTCAAAGCACAGGTATTGCTTGTTCAGGATATGTTACAGGTCTGTGTGACTGGCCGTAGCCTAAAAGTGTACCAAAATCTATAATCCTCCAAGCAATTGCAGGTACTCTAACAACCATCATGTATATATATATATATATATATATATATATATATATATATATATATATATATATATATATATATATATATATGTAGACATATATATACAAATATATATATTTATATACAAATAGTTAGTTTAAAAAGGACATTCCTGTATACCAATCTGAAGGTATATAATTACATCTTTATCTATATACAAGGCAATGTTTGCTTAATGAGAATTTATATGAAAATACTACTTCTATGTGTTGTTGAACAGGCAGGCCTTTACTCAAATATCTTCTTTTGGCACTTAGAATATATCTAGCAATATATCATTATATACCTAGAGTCGGAACGCCATGCTTTGACGCAAAGAGTTACGGCCTTTACAATTATGAGTTCAAATCCCGCCGAGGTTAACTTTGCCTTTCAGCCTTACAGGGTAGATAAAATAAAGTACCAGTAATACACTGGATAATTTGCTGGCTTTGTGCCAAAAATAGAAACAATTATATACCTAGAGTTATATTATTTAATGTGTTTCCCCTCCCGACTTTGATTTCAGAGATATTTTGTTTCTATTTCTAAGATTTTGATAGACATCGTAGTATCTCCTCCTTCTTTAATTCGAATAGAAACCTTTTTGCTGGTTTAAAGATGCTTACACACTGGTTTATACTACTGATACTATATATATATATAAAACCAAAGATTAATAAACAGCAAATATATATATATATATATACTGTATATATATATATGTGTGTTTATATATTTATATATATATATATATATATATATATATATATATATATATTTATATATAATATATATATATTATATATATATATATATTTATATATAATATATATATATTATATATATATATATATTATATATAAATATATATATATATATATTATCGCTGCAGTGGTAAACTAAGATTGCAAATTAGTTATACAAAACATGGTTGCAATGCATACACGCATCAACTGAATCACACAGAACATATTTAATATAACTTTTTTGTCTAGAACTACAATAAAAAATTGTAAACTATTTCTGTATATAAACTCACAAGGACTCAATTTGAAATCCCTCAACAGCAACATTTAAGATTTGTATTTCCATCGTTGCTCAATGTAACATAACATTGTAGTTTATTCCAATTCCTTGCCAAAGTATAACCGATATTCAATTCTATATTCAATGCAAAATAAACACAAGAGGTATTGAAAAGAATTCAGTAAAGTTTTAGAAACTGACATACATATATTCAAGAAAAAAGTTAACTGTATGAAACAATGAACATGAAAAGCATCGGCAGCTGTTTTACAAGGTTATGCACAGCAATAACAAAACTGAAACACATTTGCAGTGACTTAACTCCGTACAAAACACCGTAATACGAAAACTAAAATACATATATCACAAAAAGCAACACAAGAGCCTCACAACAAAACTCGCTTTACATCCGAAATATCGCGCACCACAAAGTTAACTTTAAATCCCCTCAAGACATTACTTACTGCTTCATATAGAAACAGTAATTATTATTCATAAAATATATGTCAGGTCAATAGAAATAGCCTTACAATGTCCGTTAGCTACACAACCACCATCACATCTATCAATAATACGCTTAGATTAGATTAAATTATAATGGCAGAAACGAATTTAGGTTTAAATTTAATGATTATATGTATATATTTAGAACATTACAAAAAATTGACATGCACCTAGCCGACTATGCAGTATATTTGTTGAAAAATAAAATCTAACATACAATTCTTTTTAGGTAAAGTAATACTTAAACATATATTAATTAATTATTTCACTAACTGATATGTTGTTGCAAGCGCAAATGAAAATTTCCCCGTAGTGCTATAGATTATATAGTATTTCTCTTAACCTACTGAAATATCTAAAGCTCATGTAATGGTGATAAAACAGGGCATCTATATTTCCAGAAATGCTTGAAATTAATAAATTGGTGGAATTCTAAAACTATGACGGTTCATTTACATAAAAATAATTTCGGAAAATATATTTAAAGAAAAGGAACACTTGATTATCATATCAGCAAAAATCAAAGACATATACATGTTATATTCATACATACACAGGCATATATATATGTATATGGTGACCCAGAAAAATGTATATACACTGATTAGAATGTTGTTGATGTGTGTATAGATTTTTTGGGGACACCCTATATATATATATATATATATATATATATATATATAGGGTAGGTAGAAAGAGAGTCCCTATTTAAAATTGTCAATAACTCTATTAATTATTGCTTGATTATCATAAAACATTATTTTGAACAGTATAATGGTGAAAGTATTATATAAGTGTTATGATTCTCCACTATGATTCAACACTTGCGTTAAGTTCAAGTGTTTATAAGAGTTCGGGTATATCCTCGACTTACTTAATTAGTAACTCAGGCGGTCCCTTGGTCAGTATATGGCGAATGCTTTCCCCCAGTTGAGTCAGAGTTTTTGGTTTTGAGCTATAAACGTCTTCCTTCGCCCACCCCAAAGAAAACAATCGCATGGTTTTAAGTCAGATCTTCTTGCTGGTAATTCATGTGGACCTCGATGACCTAGCAAACGCCTTGGAAATCGAACATGAATCCACGGACAGTGCAAGCAAAATGAGGAGGGTCTCCATTTTGCATGAAGATGAAGTCATTGATGTTGTCCCAAGTGGTCACACTAGGCCAAACATATTTTTTACCATGGTTAGGCATTTCCTTTCCACCCAACCAGGATATAATCATGTATGGATCTGTCACTCCCTTTTGAGTCGTAGGGGCTCCGTAGTTGTTTAAATCTAGCGGAGCCCCGCCCCTCTCCACGTTTGAAAACAGTTGTTTTTTTCAACGAAGAAAGAGAAGGAGACTAATAGAGAGTAAGTAAAAAGGAAGTATAAAAGAAGAATCGACTTAGTACTGGATTGTTAATTCTTTATCGACCTAGAAATAATTCTTTCTACTTGTGGCACAAGGCCAGCAATTATCCCAGTGCATTACTGTAACTTTATTTTATCCACCACGTAAGGATGAAAGGCAAAGTTAACCTCGGCGGGATTTGAACTCAGAATGGCAAGGGCCGTAACCCTATGCTGCAAAGCATGGCGTCCGACCCTCTCTCGATACTGTCAATCCACCACCCTTCCATCGACCTAGAAATAATGAAAAGATGTAAAGATGACATCGGTGTGTACTGAACTCAGAGGGCGGAGGAGAGGAACAAATATCTAAAATCATTTTATCCGAAGTTCTGGTAGATAGTACCAACTTTCTTTTCCTCATGAGTATTATTGATCTTAGGGACACAACACTGCAGTAAATGGATCCACATTCATTCATTCACATGTAAGAATTCTGCTGAGTTTGCTGAATGCGTTTGTAACTTTAGGCAACCAAGCTAGAGTGTGGTGCTATAGTACTTACTTGACACTGTTTATTTTAGATTTAATACTGCCAACAAAGATCCTAGGTTCTTGAAGACCGTGGGTGTACGGGAATAAACTGAATACCAAATCCCGATCATCATCTTGGGCCTCATCAACAAGGCCTCAAAATGCACGTCAGATTCGAGGCAAAAAGTAAATCCGCTTTTAACTGTGGAACAATCGTTGGGCTAAGTGTGAAGATGCCCAACGGGCATATATAGGAGATTAGATATTGTACCTCAGCACGTACATAATTTATATTCCCAGTATAATGGTAGCTATGATTCAACAGGTGCCGCAAATATTTGGTTGATGAACGACAGACGAAACCACTTGATCGTGAAATTAATGTGTAAATGGTTGAGATTTCCACAATCATGTGTATCCTGAAATAATTACGCAGGGAGATTCAGCACGACTGTGTGTGACAAGGTTGGTTCTTTGGAATACAAGTGGAACTCAGTTGATCTCCTTTAACAATTAGCAAAGCTATAAGTATACTTCAATAGATATTCAGATTTCTCCCGCTGCTTACCATATCACTAATTCCACTTTCTTAGCTTTTGTGTGCTTACAAGATAAGTCATCTAACAGACAAATAATAGAGTCTTATAGGGCCACCTGACCAAGCAACTTACCCTCACTATATATTGTCGATTATTTCCCCTTGCTGAGATTAGTATGTAACGTTGGTTACAGCCTTAAACATTCATAGCGAAGGGCATTTAAATGTTTTTCATAAATATTCCGTATAATATTCATTATAGAACACGTATCTATATGTGTATAATGCTATAAGGGAGCGCCAATACTAATTACGCTCACACACACACACACACACACACACTCACACACACATGTATATATATATATATATATATATATATATATATATATATATATATATATATATATATATATATATATTTATACATACATTTATATAAATATGTATGTATATGTATATATATATATATATATATATATATATATATATATATATACATACATTTATATAAATATCTATGTATGTATATATATATATATATATATATTTATACACACACACACTCCCACACACATATATATATATGTAAGTATATATATGTATACACACACACACACACACACACACACAAACTCATATACATATACATACAGGTATATATAAATATATGTATGTAAAAGGTAAAATATACATACAAACACATACACAAGTACACACACACACATGTATATATAGACATGATTGCATACACACATATATACATGCATGCATGCATAAAGATATATACATATACGTACATACATGCACATATACATACATACATACATTTTTGTATGCATATATATATATATATATATATACGCAATTGCATATAATTATTTATATACAAATACAGAAACCTGTGTGCGATTCTGTACGTATGTATGTGTTACTGCGTGTACGGTATGGCTATTGCAATGAATGTAAGTGTGTGAGCGCATGTGCGTTTATGTGTATGTTTTTGTCAGAAATGTTCCTCAGAGGCATAATACAAAACAAATGTTAATCCCTACGCATGCCTACACGCCAAAGTCGGACGCTACTTCGGACATGATCTGATCCACGAATAAACAGAACGGTAATCCCTATACAGTCGGTGCGAGTGTCAGCCGCTGGTACCACTCACCCTTTGACTAAGATGAAAGCGAGAAAGTGAGAGACAAACAGCGAGAAGAGGGAAATGTAATGTGTCTGTGTACGTAAGAGAGAAAGTCAGAAGTTTAGGGATACTAAGATCTTGTGGAAGAGGGAAAAGGATGAGGAAGTTGTGATGGTGGTGGTGGTGGTTGAGAAATACATTTCATTTCATGCTTTGAATCGCCGTCCAATTTCTAATCAGATATCGGCTTTTACTTGTCTCACTACACTGACCAGATGGGCAGATGGCCCGTTAACCACCAGAAGGAAAACATTCATCGCATAAACATATGCATATACATACTCTCTCTCTCTCTCACACACATGCACCCCCCCCCACACACACACATACACACACTCACACACACACACTCACACACCCACCCATCCACACACATATATATATATACATATCTATATAAATATATATATACAGACGTACACATACATGTATATATACATATATATATATATATATATATAGGTGTGTGTGTGTATGTGTATTTCACTCTCACTGTATATATATAGGACTATATATCAGCCCTACCTCTTCCTGTCGCTCTGTGTTCCACACTTCAGTATCCGGATATTTCTTACTAGAGGCAGGCCTTAGAAGGGACGTATTTTTTTCTTTCGGAGTTCTTTCTGCTACCGAATGCTCTATGCTGAAACTATATCCACATATATATATATTAAACATTTTTCATATCTAAAGGTTTCGAATACATAATCACACTTGCAAATAAACACACTACTAATTGAGCAAACAAAATCATACAAACTTATTCATGCATCTCTCTCTCTCCCCTCTCTCTCTCTCTCTCTCTCTCTCTCTCTCTCTCTCTCTCTCTCTCTCTCTCTCTCTCTCTCTCTCTCTCTCTCCCTATATATATATGAAACAAGCTACAAAACTGTTATATATATATATATATATATTTATATTTGTATATATATTTTTATATATATATGTGTGTGTATGTGTGTGTGCGTATTCATTTTCAAACATTAAGAAATATTTCTAAAAGACGAAGGTAGAAATGAAGAAAACAGTGAAAGAAAGAACGGAGAAGGCGAGAAAGTATTACACAAGTTCACATTATAAAAAGAAATAGGCTGTAAACGGGGAGATAGAAGGCGAGAATGAAGAGGGAGAAGAGACGATACATAGTATATTTATGAGAAATAGAAAGAAGGTTGAGAAATAAAGTAAAGATGAATTGATTTTGAAGGTTCTTTATTTTCTTTTCTAATTCAGTAATATTGATTTTGAATAGAATCCCGATTGATTTGGAAGATCGTAGTGGGTCGCCAAAAAAAGTAATGCCAAAGTGGAAAGGCGCCAAAGATATGATGATATCAATCTAATTCCTTACCGTTCCCATTATCCTTGCAAGACAGTAATATATTTAAAACAATTTTTTTCTGTGACTAAGAATACATCGAGCTGGAACTGTATTTTAAAGATTACAATATTTGATGTTTAAGCTATATTTTAATTAGTCTCTACTTATAAATTGTATTGCTAGTTTTATAATCTAAATGATTTAGTATAGGATCCAATGCCACGGATTACAGCATCACAGATACGTTCTTTCCAATGCAAGGCGAAACTAGGTTTAGTAGATAGACATCATTTACCGTTAGAAGCACAATTAACAGTAAGTATAGCCCTTCCGCACACAAGAAACATTTTGTATTCACACGTGTGCGCGTGTGTGTGTTTGTGTGTGTGTGTGTGTATGTATGTGTGTGTGTGTGTATGAGTGCGTGCGTGTGTTTGAGTGCGCGCGCGCGTGTGTGTATGTGTGTGTGTGTGTGCGTGTGTGTGTGTGTGTTTGTGTGTATGTGTGTGCGCGCGCCCATGGCGAAATTAACAGGCCTTTAAAAAAAATTTATAATTTATTCGTGTTCAAACATATCAAATACGAATTAAAACATATGTATTGTCAGTCTAATATTTTATACTTTGTCATGTCCCTGTCATGCTTGTTCCTTAAATGGTTGTTCCCTAAAGTTCTCTGGAAGAACAAGTAGAACTTTCTTTCGTGTTTATCTACATAAACTACCACTTTAAAATATTGACCACTGCATAAGTATTTAACCATAACCAGGAGAAATCAGCTTCAATAAATTTTGAACACCACCATCCATACAGCATGTTATAGTTTTGAGATTTATACTTATTGGATTTGTATATCCTTCTCAGGTGTAATTATCTTGACCTTGAGAATATTACTACAAGGCAAGCTGTAAATAAAGAAGTAAAAAAAGCCAAAGAAAAAATGTTTACATCATGTTTCATTATTTCAATGGGCGGTGGATTGACAGTATCGGTAGAGGGTCGGACGCCATGCTTTCCAGCATAGTTACGTCCCTTTACGATCTGAGTTCAAATCCCGCCGAGGTTGACTTTGCCTTTCATCCTTACGGGGTCGATAAATAAAGTACCAGTAATGCACTGGTTAATTGCTGGCCTTGTGCCTAACGTAGAAACAATTATTTCAATGC
>OZ024740.1:344035911-344038411 GCA_964016885.1 Eledone cirrhosa
ATGGGGTCCTAGGTACCCCCCCCCCATAGGTAGATTACGTTGTATTTATCTCTACATAAAGTTAAAAGCATTTACCCGTAATGTTAGAATAGACGCACACTCCGGATTCCGCGATATATTCCACTGGCGCATTAATTTAACCAACCACCTATCCTGGAAACGTAACATATTAGTCGACGGAGAAATACGATTTGACCTACTATGATGGCTAGTCAATTTTAACCCGTTTAAATTTCCTCGTAAGGAAGCTAGCCCGTACTTCTGGGTGACATATAAGATCTATAGTTGGCAACACTCATCGAGCTGATTAACTAGGAACACAACATTCGTCTCTCTTATTACTTACATTTCACTAGTTAGCTACATTAATATTGTCAATCTCTTTTCTTCTGGTCACTTTTAGGAATTTATACTGTACTACATTTTTATTTAAGATATTTATTTATTAACTCTATATGACCATCAATTTTCTGATACATCTAAGATGTTAGCATAATTTTATCTGGAAATCTTTCGAATTTCTAACCTTTTTTTCTTAAACTTCATCGTTCTCTCCTATTCTTAAACTTCATCGTTCATTCTTTTCTTATTTTTTTTCCTATTATGTATTTGTTATGTATTATTTCTTTATTGGTCTTCTTTCTTGGCTTCTCATTACTTTGTTATTATAATTTTAATTTCAACGTTAATTCTCGTTTATGTATACCCTCCTATTATATATTATATATTAGCTGTGATATTTCTATTATCACAAATACTACTGCTGCTACATCCATTGATACATATCCCTACTCCCTCCTTTTTTTCTGTGGTTGTTGGTATTGAAGTTTCGGCTGTTACTGTGAGTGATAGCGTACATCATCTTTCCCCTCCACCGTATAGCCTCTTAATACGCGTGTTTTTGAGCTATCAAAAGCTGACCATTAGGTAACCCCTTACTACTCTATATCTTTATTCGAGATATTTATTTAATAACTCTGTACGACAATCAATTTTCTTATATATCTAAGGTGTTAGTGTAATTGTATCTTGGTATTTTTCACATTTCTCACCTTTTGTTTTATTTTACAAAAACTCCTGTTTTTGAGCTATCAAAGGCTGGACGTTAGGTAAACCCCTACTACTCTAGAAAAGAAAGTGTTATTTACGTCCTTTGTGACGATCCTGTGAGGGTGTTTGAACTAATTCATAAGTCAGCTGGGCTTTGAGGAAACAACACCAATAACCAGCTCGTGGCATATCAAAGAATATAAACTGATAATCTTTGATCATTTTATATATATTCATTAATCTTTATTGATGTAATTTTCTGTTTATGTAATAGCTGCCTGACGAGGCGGTAACTGTTCCATAGAAGCTATAATGAAAAAACGTACAACGGTGTTTATGTAATGAATAAAATGAGGTAAATTATAACCTACTGGCTTCTACTTCGTTGTTATACCAATACTTTGGAGTACATATACCCACATGTATTCTTCGCCGAGTGCTCTATCCTGCGTACACTAGTGTCGGTTGATTAACTAACACAAACTATACTTCTCGTGCAATCTGCAATCTGATTTAGTGTAACGCAGCTGAAATTGAAAGTTACTTCCTTTATAAGCTTTCACTCAAATCGAGGCTAGGTTAGCATGAAATCAGTGTGATGTGATCGCGAATCGCAATATTCCATTGCGAACATTTTGAACATTCGATTATATCTTCACACGTACAAAAACACAAACTAAAAATCTAAAACCAATGCAAGGAAAACCATGAGTAATTATGATAACAACAATGTTTTCTACAATTGGAACAAGGCCAGGAATGTTGTGAGATAGGAAAGTCGGTGACATTGACTCCAATACTTGGGCGACACTTTATTTTATCGACACTCAGAAGGATTCGGTGGGACTTTCAACTCACAACATGAAGAACCGTAATTAAATACCTCAAAGCATTTTGTCGTCTGCCCTAGCTACTCTGTCAACCCAGGACCCTCGACGACATCATTTATCAATGACGTTGATGCAATATGTTCGATATGATCTATTCTAGTACATAACCAAATTCAATTATATAGACTTACCATATTATTCAGCGATGCTAGGGGGAAATACGATATTGCCTTAGGATAGGATTTGAACTTAAGTATGTGGCATTGTATTATTCCATTTATTTAACTTTCAAACGCAGTCTTTTCTGATCTGAACAAATATAATAAGAGAAAACATTTTAAAACTTACAAAATAAATATATGTACTGTTACTACTACTACTACTACTACTACTACTACTACTACTACCGCCACCACTATAACCACTACCAGCACCAGTACCAGCACCACCACCACCACCACCAACACCACTACAACCATTACTAGCACCAGCAGCAGCACCACCACCACTACAACCAGCCCCAGCACCACCACCACCACCTCTAACTCCACTACCACCATCACCACCACCACCACCACTACAACCACTACCAGCACCAGTACCAGCACCAGCATCACCAC
>OZ024740.1:344043411-344085911 GCA_964016885.1 Eledone cirrhosa
ACCACCAACACCACCACAGTCAATACCACCCACACCACCACAGACAATACCACCAACACCACCACAGACAATACCACCAACACCACCACAGACAATACCACCAACACCACCACAGTCAATACAACCAACACCACCACAGTCAATACCACCAACACCACCACAGTCAATACCACCAACACCACCACAGTCAATACCACCAACACCACCACAGTCAATACCACCAACACCACCACAGACAATACCACCAACACCACCACAGTCAATACCACCAACACCACCACAGTCAATACCACCAACACCACCACAGACAATACCACCAACACCACCACAGTCAATACCACCAACACCACCACAGTCAATACCACCAACACCACCACAGTCAATACCACCAACACCACCAAAGTCAATACCACCAACACCACCACAGACAATACCACCAACACCACCACAGTCAATACCACCAACACCACCACAGTCAATACCACCAACACCACCACAGTCAATACCACCAACACTACCACAGTCAATACCACCAACACCACCACAGTCAATACCACCAACACCACCACAGTCAATACCAGCAACACCACCACAGTCAATACCACCAACACCACCAAAGTCAATACCACCAACACCACCACAGTCAATACCAGCAACACCACCACAGTCAATACCAGCAACACCACCACAGTCAATAACACCAACACCACCACAGTGAATACCACCAACACTACCACAGTCAATACCACCAACACCACCACAGTCAATACCACCAACACCACCACAGTCAATACCAGCAACACCACCACAGACAATACCACCAACACCACCACAGTCAATACCACCAACACCACCACAGTCAATACCACCAACACCACCACAGTCAATACCACCAACACCACCACAGTCAATTCCACCAACACCACCACAGTCAATACCACCAACACCACCACAGTCAATACCACCAACACTACCACAGTCAATACCACCAACACCACCACAGTCAATACCAGCAACACCACCACAGACAATACCACCAACACCACCACAGACAATACCACCAACACCACCACAGTCAATACCACCAACACCACCACAGTCAATACCACCAACACCACCACAGTCAATACCACCAACACCACCACAGTCAATACCACCAACACCACCACAGTCAATACCACCAACACCACCACAGTCAATACCACCAACACTACCACAGTCAATACCACCAACACCACCACAGTCAATACCACCAACACCACCACAGTCAATACCACCAACACCACCACAGTCAATACCACCAACACTACCACAGTCAATACCACCAACACCACCACAGTCAATACCACCAACACCACCACAGTCAATACCACCAACACCACCACAGTCAATACCACCAACACCACCACAGTCAATACCACCAACACCACCACAGTCAATACCACCAACACCACCACAGTCAATACCACCAACACCACCACAGTCAATACCACCAACACCACCACAGTCAATAGCACCAACACCACCACAGTCAATACAACCAACACCACCACAGTCAATACCACCAACACCACCACAGTCAATACCACCAACACCACCACAGTCAATACCACCAACACCACCACAGTCAATACCACCAACACCACCACAGTCAATACCACCAACACCACCACAGTCAATACCACCAACACCACCACAGTCAATACAACCAACACCACCACAGTCAAAACCACCAACACCACTACAGTCAATAGCACCAACACTACCACAGTCAATACCACCAATACCACTACAGTCAATACCACCAACACCACCACAGTCAATACCACCAACACTACCACAGTCAATACCACCAACACCACCACAGTCAATACCACCAACACCACCACAGTCAATACCACCAACACCACCACAGACAATACCACCAACACCACCACAGACAATACCACCAACACCACAACAGACGATACCACCAACACCACCACAGTCTATACCACCAACACTACCACAGACAATACCACCAACACCACCACAGACAATACCACCAACACCACCACAGTCAATACCACCAACACCACCACAGTCAATACTACCAACACCACCACAGTCAATACCACCAACACCACCACAGTCAATACCACCAACACCACCACAGTCAATACCACCAACACCACCACAGACAATACCACCAACACCACCACAGACAATACCACCAACACCACCACAGTCAATACCACCAACACCACCACAGTCAATACCACCAACACCACCACAGTCAATACCACCAACACCACCACAGTCAATACCACCAACACCACCACAGACAATACCACCAACACCACAACAGACAATACCACCAACACCACCACAGTCAATACCACCAACACCACCACAGTCAATACCACCAACACCACCACAGTCAATACTACCAACACCACCACAGTCAATACCACCAACACCACCACAGTCAATACCACCAACACCACCACAGTCAATACCACCAACACCACCACAGACAATACCACCAACACCACCACAGACAATACCACCAACACAACAACAGACAATACCAACAACACCACCACAGTCTATACCACCAACACTACCACAGACAATACCACCAACACCACCACAGACAATACCACCAACACCACCACAGCCAATACCACCAACACCACCACAGTCAATACCACCAACACCACCACAGACAATACCACCAACACCACCACAGACAATACCACCAACACCACCACAGACAATACCACCAACACCACCACAGTCAATACCACCAACACCACCACAGACAATACCACCAACACCACCACAGACAATACCACCAACACCACCACAGACAATACCACCAACACCACCACAGTCAATACCACCAACACCACCACAGTCAATACCACCAACACCACCACAGTCAATACCACCAACACCACCACAGTCAATACCACCAACACCACCACAGACAATACCACCAACACCACCACAGACAATACCACCAACACCACCACAGTCAATACCACCAACACCACAACAGACAATACCACCAACACCACCACAGTCAATACCACCAACACCATCACAGTCAATACCACCAACACCACCACAGTCAATACTACCAACACCACCACAGTCAATACCACCAACACCACCACAGACAATACCACCAACACCACAACAGACAATACCACCAACACCACCACAGTCAATACCACCAACACCACCACAGTCAATACCACCAACACCACCACAGTCAATACTACCAACACCACCACAGTCAATACCACCAACACCACCACAGTCAATACCACCAACACCACCACAGTCAATACCACCAACACCACCACAGACAATACCACCAACACCACCACAGACAATACCACCAACACCACAACAGACAATACCACCAACACCACCACAGTCTATACCACCAACACTACCACAGACAATACCACCAACACCACCACAGACAATACCACCAACACCACCACAGTCAATACCACCAACACCACCACAGTCAATACCACCAACACCACCACAGACAATACCACCAACACCACCACAGACAATACCACCAACACCACCACAGCAATATCACCAACACCACCACAGTCAATACCACCAACACCACCACAGTCAATACCACCAACACCACCACAGACAATACCACCAACACCACCACAGACAATACCACCAACACCACCACAGACAATACCACCAACACCACCACAGACAATACCACCAACACCACCACAGACAATACCACCAACACCACCACAGACAATACCACCAACACCACCACAGACAATACCACCAACACCACCACAGTCAATACCACCAACACCACCACAGTCAATACCACCAACACCACCACAGACAATACCACCAACACCACCACAGACAATACCACCAACACCACCACAGTCAATACCACCAACACCACCACAGTCAATACCACCAACACCACCACAGTCAATACCACCAACACCACCACAGACAATACCACCAACACCACCACAGTCAATACCACCAAAACCACCACAGTCAATACCACCAACACCACCACAGACAATACCACCAACACCACCACAGACAATACCACCAACACCACCACAGACAATACCACCAACACCACCACAGACAATACCACCAACACCACCACAGTCAATACCACCAACACCACCACAGACAATACCACCAACACCACCACAGTCAATACCACCAACACCACCACAGACAATACCACCAACACCACCACAAACAATACCACCAACACCACCACAGTCAATACCACCAACACCACCACAGTCAATACCACCAACACCACCACAGTCAATACCATCAACACCACCACAGACAATACCACCAACACCACCACAGTCAATACCACCAACACCACCACAGACAATACCACCAACACCACCACAAACAATACCACCAACACCACCACAGTCAATACCACCAACACCACCACAGTCAATACCACCAACACCACCACAGTCAATACCACCAACACCACCACAGTCAATACCACCAACACCACCACAGACAATACCACCAACACCACCACAGACAATACCACCAACACCACCACAGACAATACCACCAACACCACCACAGTCAATACCACCAACACCACCACAGTCAATACCACCAACACCACCACAGTCAATACCACCAACACCACCACAGACAATACCACCAACACCACCACAGTCAATACCACCAACACCACCACAGTCAATACAACCAACACCACCACAGTCAATACCACCAACACCACCACAGTCAATACCACCAACAACACCACAGTCAATACCACCAACACCACCACAGACAATACCACCAACACCACCACAGACAATACCACCAACACCACCACAGACAATACCACCAACACCACCACAGACAATACCACCAACACCACCACAGTCAATACCACCAACACCACCACAGACAATACCACCAACACCACCACAGTCAATACCACCAACACCACCACAGACAATACCACCAACACCACCACAGTCAATACCACCAACACCACCACAGTCAATACCACCAACACCACCACAGTCAATACCACCAACACCACCACAGACAATACCACCAACACCACCACAGACAATACCACCAACACCACCACAGACAATACCACCAACACCACCACAGTCAATACCACCAACACCACCACAGACAATACCACCAACACCACCACAGTCAATACCACCAACACCACCACAGACAATACCACCAACACCACCACAGTCAATACCACCAACACCACCACAGTCAATACCACCAACACCACCACAGTCAATACTACCAACACCACCACAGTCAATACCACCAACACCACCACAGTCAATACCACCAACACCACCACAGTCAATACCACCAACACCACCACAGACAATACCACCAACACCACAACAGACAATACCACCAACACCACCACAGTCAATACCACCAACACCACCACAGTCAATACCACCAACACCACCACAGTCAATACTACCAACACCACCACAGTCAATACCACCAACACCACCACAGTCAATACCACCAACACCACCACAGTCAATACCACCAACACCACCACAGACAATACCACCAACACCACCACAGACAATACCACCAACACCACAACAGACAATACCAACAACACCACCACAGTCTATACCACCAACACTACCACAGACAATACCACCAACACCACCACAGACAATACCACCAACACCACCACAGCCAATACCACCAACACCACCACAGTCAATACCACCAACACCACCACAGACAATACCACCAACACCACCACAGACAATACCACCAACACCACCACAGACAATACCACCAACACCACCACAGTCAATACCACCAACACCACCACAGACAATACCACCAACACCACCACAGACAATACCACCAACACCACCACAGACAATACCACCAACACCACCACAGTCAATACCACCAACACCACCACAGTCAATACCACCAACACCACCACAGTCAATACCACCAACACCACCACAGTCAATACCACCAACACCACCACAGACAATACCACCAACACCACCACAGACAATACCACCAACACCACCACAGTCAATACCACCAACACCACAACAGACAATACCACCAACACCACCACAGTCAATACCACCAACACCATCACAGTCAATACCACCAACACCACCACAGTCAATACTACCAACACCACCACAGTCAATACCACCAACACCACCACAGTCAATACCACCAACACCACCACAGTCAATACCACCAACACCACCACAGACAATACCACCAACACCACAACAGACAATACCACCAACACCACCACAGTCAATACCACCAACACCACCACAGTCAATACCACCAACACCACCACAGTCAATACTACCAACACCACCACAGTCAATACCACCAACACCACCACAGTCAATACCACCAACACCACCACAGTCAATACCACCAACACCACCACAGACAATACCACCAACACCACCACAGACAATACCACCAACACCACAACAGACAATACCACCAACACCACCACAGTCTATACCACCAACACTACCACAGACAATACCACCAACACCACCACAGACAATACCACCAACACCACCACAGTCAATACCACCAACACCACCACAGTCAATACCACCAACACCACCACAGACAATACCACCAACACCACCACAGACAATACCACCAACACCACCACAGCAATATCACCAACACCACCACAGTCAATACCACCAACACCACCACAGTCAATACCACCAACACCACCACAGACAATACCACCAACACCACCACAGACAATACCACCAACACCACCACAGACAATACCACCAACACCACCACAGACAATACCACCAACACCACCACAGACAATACCACCAACACCACCACAAACAATACCACCAACACCACCACAGACAATACCACCAACACCACCACAGTCAATACCACCAACACCACCACAGTCAATACCACCAACACCACCACAGACAATACCACCAACACCACCACAGACAATACCACCAACACCACCACAGTCAATACCACCAACACCACCACAGTCAATACCACCAACACCACCACAGTCAATACCACCAACACCACCACAGACAATACCACCAACACCACCACAGTCAATACCACCAAAACCACCACAGTCAATACCACCAACACCACCACAGACAATACCACCAACACCACCACAGACAATACCACCAACACCACCACAGACAATACCACCAACACCACCACAGACAATACCACCAACACCACCACAGTCAATACCACCAACACCACCACAGACAATACCACCAACACCACCACAGTCAATACCACCAACACCACCACAGACAATACCACCAACACCACCACAAACAATACCACCAACACCACCACAGTCAATACCACCAACACCACCACAGTCAATACCACCAACACCACCACAGTCAATACCATCAACACCACCACAGACAATACCACCAACACCACCACAGTCAATACCACCAACACCACCACAGACAATACCACCAACACCACCACAAACAATACCACCAACACCACCACAGTCAATACCACCAACACCACCACAGTCAATACCACCAACACCACCACAGTCAATACCACCAACACCACCACAGTCAATACCACCAACACCACCACAGACAATACCACCAACACCACCACAGACAATACCACCAACACCACCACAGACAATACCACCAACACCACCACAGTCAATACCACCAACACCACCACAGTCAATACCACCAACACCACCACAGTCAATACCACCAACACCACCACAGACAATACCACCAACACCACCACAGTCAATACCACCAACACCACCACAGTCAATACAACCAACACCACCACAGTCAATACCACCAACACCACCACAGTCAATACCACCAACAACACCACAGTCAATACCACCAACACCACCACAGACAATACCACCAACACCACCACAGACAATACCACCAACACCACCACAGACAATACCACCAACACCACCACAGACAATACCACCAACACCACCACAGTCAATACCACCAACACCACCACAGACAATACCACCAACACCACCACAGTCAATACCACCAACACCACCACAGACAATACCACCAACACCACCACAGTCAATACCACCAACACCACCACAGTCAATACCACCAACACCACCACAGTCAATACCACCAACACCACCACAGACAATACCACCAACACCACCACAGTCAATACCACCAACACCACCACAGTCAATACCACCAACACCACCACCGTCAATACCACCAACACCACCACAGACAATACCACCAACACCACCACAGACAATACCACCAACACCACCACAGTCAATACCACCAACACCACCACAGTCAATACCACCAACACCACCACAGTCAATACCACCAACACCACCACAGTCAATACCACCAACACCACCACAGACAATACCACCAACACCACCACAGTCAATACCACCAACACCACCACAGTCATTACCACCAACACCACCACAATCAATACACCCAACACCACCACAGACAATACCACCAACACCACCACAGTCAATACCACCAACACCACCACAGTCAATACCACCAACACCACCACAGTCAATACCACCAACACCACCACAGTCAATACCACCAACACCACCACAGACAATACCACCAACACCACCACAGTCAATACCACCAACACCACCACAGTCATTACCACCAACACCACCACAATCAATACACCCAACACCACCACAGTCAATACCACCAACACCACCACAGTCAATACCACCAACACCACCACAGACAATACCACCAACACCACCACAGTCAATACCACCAACACCACCACAGTCATTACCACCAACACCACCACAATCAATACACCCAACACCACCACAGTCAATACCACCAACACTACCACAGTCAATACCACCAACACCACCACAGTCATTACCACCAACACCACCACAATCAATACACCCAACACCACCACAGTCAATACCACCAACACCACCACAGTCAATACCACCAACACCACCACAGACAATACCACCAACACCACCACCGTCAATACCACCAACACCACCACAGACAATACCACCAACACCACCACAGACAATACCACCAACACCACCACAGTCAATACCACCAACACCACCACAGTCAATACCACCAACACCACCACAGTCAATACCACCAACACCACCACAGTCAATACCACCAACACCACCACAGTCAATACCACCAACACCACCACAGTCAATACCACCAACACCACCACAGACAATACCACCAACACCACCACAGTCAATACCACCAACACCACCACAGTCAATACCATCAACACCACCACAGTCAATACCACCAACACCACCACAGTCAATACCACCAACACCATCACAGTCAATACCACCAACACCACCACAGTCAATACCACCAACACCACCACAGTCAATACCACCAACACCACCACAGTCAATACCACCAACACCACCACAGACAATACCACCAACACCACCACAGTCAATACCACCAACACCACCACAGTCAATACCATCAACACCACCACAGACAATACCACCAACACCACCATAGTCAATACCACCAACACCACCACAGACAATACCACCAACACCACCACAAACAATACCACCAACACCACCACAGTCAATACCACCAACACCACCACAGTCAATACCACCAACACCACCACAGTCAATACCACCAACACCACCACAGACAATACCACCAACACCACCACAGACAATACCACCAACACCACCACAGTCAATACCACCAACACCACCACAGACAATACCACCAACACCACCACAGTCAATACCACCAACACCACCACAGTCAATACCACCAACACCACCACAGTCAATACCACCAACACCACCACAGTCAATACCACCAACACCACCACAGTCAATACCACCAACACCACCACAGTCAATACCACCAACAACACCACAGTCAATACCACCAACACCACCACAGTCAATACCACCAACAACACCACAGTCAATACCACCAACACCACCACAGACAATACCACCAACACCACCACAGACAATACCACCAACACCACCACAGACAATACCACCAACACCACCACAGACAATACCACCAACACCACCACAGTCAATACCACCAACACCACCACAGACAATACCACCAACACCACCACAGTCAATACCACCAACACCACCACAGTCAATACCACCAACACCACCACAGTCAATACCACCAACACCACCACAGTCAATACCACCAACACCACCACAGTCAATACCACCAACACCACCACAGACAATACCACCAACACCACCACAGACAATACCACCAACACCACCACAGTCAATACCACCAACACCACCACCGTCAATACCACCAACACCACCACAGACAATACCACCAACACCACCACAGACAATACCACCAACACCACCACAGTCAATACCACCAACACCACCACAGTCAATACCACCAACACCACCACAGTCAATACCACCAACACCACCACAGTCAATACCACCAACACCACCACAGACAATACCACCAACACCACCACAGTCAATACCACCAACACCACCACAGTCATTACCACCAACACCACCACAATCAATACACCCAACACCACCACAGACAATACCACCAACACCACCACAGTCAATACCACCAACACCACCACAGTCAATACCACCAACACCACCACAGTCAATACCACCAACACCACCACAGTCAATACCACCAACACCACCACAGACAATACCACCAACACCACCACAGTCAATACCACCAACACCACCACAGTCATTACCACCAACACCACCACAATCAATACACCCAACACCACCACAGTCAATACCACCAACACCACCACAGTCAATACCACCAACACCACCACAGACAATACCACCAACACCACCACAGTCAATACCACCAACACCACCACAGTCATTACCACCAACACCACCACAATCAATACACCCAACACCACCACAGTCAATACCACCAACACTACCACAGTCAATACCACCAACACCACCACAGTCATTACCACCAACACCACCACAATCAATACACCCAACACCACCACAGTCAATACCACCAACACCACCACAGTCAATACCACCAACACCACCACAGTCAATACCACCAACACCACCACAGACAATACCACCAACACTACCACAGTCTATACCACCAACACCACCACAGACAATACCACCAACGCCACCACAGTCAATACCACCAACACCACCACAGTCAATACCACCAACACCACCACAGTCAATACCACCAACACCACCACAGTCAATACCACCAACACCACCACAGACAATACCACCAACACCACCACCGTCAATACCACCAACACCACTACAGACAATACCACCAACACCACCACAGACAATACCACCAACACCACCACAGTCAATACCACCAACACCACCACAGTCAATACCACCAACACCACCACAGTCAATACCACCAACACCACCACAGTCAATACCACCAACACCACCACAGTCAATACCACCAACACCACCACAGTCAATACCACCAACACCACCACCGTCAATACCACCAACACCACCACAGACAATACCACCAACACCACCACAGACAATACCACCAACACCACCACAGACAATACCACCAACACCACCACATTCAATACCACCAACACCACTACAGTCAATACCACCAACACCACCACAGTCAATACCACCAACACCACCACAGTCAATACCACCAACACCACCACAGACAATACCACCAACACTACCACAGTCAATACCACCAACACCACCACAGACAATACCACCAACACCACCACCGTCAATACCACCAACACCACCACAGACAATACCACCAACACCACCACAGACAATACCATCAACACCACCACAGTCAATACCACCAACACCACCACAGACAATACCACCAACACTACCACAGTCTATACCACCAACACTACCACAGTCAATACCACCAACACCACCACAGACAATAGCACCAACACCACCACAGACAATACCACCAACACCACCACAGTCAATACCACCAACACTACCACAGTCAATACCACCAACACTACCACAGTCTATACCACCAACACTACCACAGTCAATACCACCAACACTACCACAGTCAATACCACCAACACCACCACAGTCAATACCACCAACACCACCACAGTCAATACCACCAACACCACCACAGACAATACCACCAACACCACCACAGACAATACCACCAACACCACCACAGTCAATACCACCAACACTACCACAGTCAATACCACCAACACTACCACAGTCTATACCACCAACACTACCACAGTCAATACCACCAACACCAACACAGACAATACCACCAACACCACAACAGTCAATACCACCAACACCACCACAGACAATACCACCAACACCACCACAGTCAATACAACCAACACTACCACAGTCAATACCACCAACACCACCACAGTCAATACCACCAACACCACCACAGTCAATACCACCAACACCACCACAGACAATACCACCAACACCACCACAGTCAATACCACCAACACCACCACCGTCAATACCACCAACACCACCACAGTCAATACCACCAACACCACCACAGTCTATACCACCAACACCACCACAGACAATACCACCAACACCACCACAGTCAATACCGCCAACACCACCACAGTCAATACCACCAACACCACCACAGTCAATACCACCAACACCACAACAGTCAATACCACCAACACCACCACAGACAATACCACCAACACCACCACTGGCAATACCTCCAACACCACCACAGTCAATACCACCAACATCACCACAGTCAATACCACCAACACCACCACAGTCAATACCACCAACACCACCACAGTCAATACCACCAACACCACCACAGTCAATACCACCAACATCACCACAGTCAATACCACCAACACCACCACAGTCAATACCACCAACACCACCACAGTCAATACCACCAACACCACCACAGACAATACCACCAACACCACCACAGACAATACCACCAACACCACCACATTCAATACCACCAACACCACTACAGTCAATACCACCAACACCACCACAGACAATACCCCCAACACCACCACAGTCAATACCACCAACACCACCACAGTCAATACCACCAACACCACCACAGTCAATACCACCAACACCACCACAGTCAATACCACCAACACCACCACAGTCAATACCACCAACACCACAACAGACAATACCACCAACACCACCACAGTTAATACCACCAACACCACCACAGTCAATACCACCAACACCACCACATTCAATACCACCAACACCACTACAGTCAATACCACCAACACCACCACAGACAATACCCCCAACACCACCACAGTCAATACCACCAACACCACCACAGTCAATACCACCAACACCACCACAGTCAATACCACCAACACCACCACAGTCAATACCACCAACACCACCACAGTCAATACCACCAACACCACCACAGTCAATACCACCAACACCACCACAGTCAATACCACCAACACCACCACAGTCAATACCACCAACACCACCACAGTCAATACCACCAACACCACCACAGTCAATACCACCAACACCACCACAGTCAATACCACCAACACCACCACAGTCAATACCACCAACACCACCACAGACAATACCACAAACACCACCACAGACAATACCACCAACACCACCACAGTCTATACCACCAACACTACCACAGACAATACCACCAACACCACCCCAGTCAATACAACCAACACCACCACAGTCAATACCACCAACACCACCACAGTCAATACCACCAACACCACCACAGTCAATACCACCAACACCACCACAGTCAATACCACCAACACCACCACAGTCAATACCACCAACACCACCAGAGTCAATACCACCAACACCACCACAGTCAATACACCCAACACCACCACAGTCAATACCACCAACACCACCACAGTCAATACCACCAACACCATCATAGACAATACCACCAACACCACCACAGTCAATACCACCAACACCACCACAGTCAATACCACCAACACCACCACAGTCAATACCACCAACACCACCACAGACAATACCACCAACACCACCACAGACAATACCACCAACACCACCACAGACAATACCACCAACACCACCACAGTCTATACCACCAACACTACCACAGACCATACCACCAACACCACCCCAGTCAATACAACCAACACCACCACAGTCAATACCACCAACACCACCACAGTCAATACCACCAACACCACCACAGTCAATACCACCAACACCACCACAGACAATACCACCAACACCACCACAGTCAATACCACCAACACCACCACAGACAATACCCCCAACACCACCACAGTCAATACCACCAACACCACTACAGTCAATACCACCAACACCACCACAGTCAATACCACCAACACCACCACAGTCTATACCACCAACACCACCACAGTCAATACCACCAACACCACCAGAGTCAATACCACCAACACCACCACAGTCAATACCACCAACACCACCACAGTCAATACCACCAACACCACCAGAGTCAATACCACCAACACCACCACAGTCAATACCACCAACACCACCAGAGTCAATACCACCAACACCACCACAGTCAATACCACCAACACCACCACAGTCAATACCACCAAGACCACCACAGTCAATACCACCAACACCACCACAGTCAATACCACCAACGCCACCACAGTCAATACCACCAACACCACCACAGTCAATACCACCAACACCGCAACAGACAATACCACCAACACCACCACAGTCAATACCACCAACACCACCAGAGTCAATTCCACCAACACCACCACAGTCAATACCACCAACACCACCACAGTCAATACCACCAACACCACCACAGTCAATACCACCAACACCACCACAGTCAATACCACCAACACTACCACAGTCAATACCACCAACACTACCACAGACAATACCACCAACACCACCACAGTCCATACCACCAACACCACCACAGTCAATACCACCAACACCACCACAGTCCATACCACCAACACCACCACAGTCAATACCACCAACACCACCACAGTCAATACCACCAACACCACCACAGTCAATACCACCAACACCACCACAGTGAACACCACAAACACCACCACAGACAATACCACCAACACCACCACAGTCAATACCACCAACACCACCACAGACAATACCACCAACACCACCACAGTCAATACCACCAACACCACCACAGTCAATACCACCAACACCACCACAGTCAATACCACCAACACCACCACAGACAATACCACCAACACCACCACAGTCAATACCACCAACACCACCACAGACAATACCACCAACACCACCACAGACAATACCACCAACACCACCACAGTCAATACCACCAACACCACCACAGACAATACCACCAACACCACCACAGTCAATACCACCAACACCACCACAGTCAATACCACCAACACCACCACAGTAAACACCACAAACACCACCACAGACAATACCACCAACAGCACCACAGTCAATACTACCAACACCACCACAGACAATACCACCAACACCACCACAGTCAATACCACCAACACCACCACAGTCAATACCACCAACACCACCACAGTCAATACCACCAACACCACCACAGTCTATACCACCAACACTACCACAGACAATACCACCAACACCACCCCAGTCAATACCACCAACACCACCACAGTCAATACCACCAACACCACCACAGTCAATACCACCAACACCACCACAGTCAAAACCACCAACACCACCACAGTCCATACCACCAACACCACCACAGTCAATACCACCAACACCACCACAGTCAATACCACCAACACCACCACAGTCAATACCACCAACACCACCACAGTCAATACCACCAACACCACCACAGTCAATACCACCAACACCACAACAGTTAATACCACCAACACCACCACAGTCAATACCATCAACACCACCACAGTCAATACCACCAACACCACCACAGTCAATACCACCAACACCACCACAGTCAATACCACCAACACCACCCCAGTCAATACCACCAACACCACCACAGACAATACCACCAACACCACCACAGACAATACCACCAACACCACCACAGTCAATACCACCAACACCACCACAGTGAATACCACCAACACCACCACAGTCAATACCACCAACACCACCACAGACAATACCACCAACACCACCACAAACAATACCACCAACACCACCACAGTCAATACCACCAACACCACCACAGTCAATACCACCAACACCACCACAGTCAATACCACCAACACCACCACAGTCAATACCACCAAAAACACCACAGTTAATACCACCAACACCACCACAGTCTATACCACCAACACTACCACAGACAATACCACCAACACCACCCCAGTCAATACCACCAACACCACCACAGTCAATACCACCAACACCACCACAGTCAATACCACCAACACCACCACAGTCAAAACCACCAACACCACCACAGTCAATACCACCAACACCACCACAGTGAACACCACAAACACCACCACAGACAATACCACCAACACCACCACAGTCAATACCACCAACACCACCACAGTCAATACCACCAACACCACCACAGTCAATACCACCAACACCACCACAGTGAACACCACAAACACCACCACAGACAATACCACCAACACCACCACAGTCAATACCACCAACACCACCACAGTCAATACCACCAACACCACCACAGACAATACCACCAACACCACCACAGTCAATACCACCAACACCACCACAGACAATACCACCAACACTACCACAGACAATACCACCAACACCACCCCAGTCAATACCACCAACACCACCACAGTCAATACCACCAACACCACCACAGACAATACCACCAACACCACCACAGTCTATACCACCAACACTACCACAGTCAATACCACCAACACCACCACAGTCAATACCACCAACACCACCACAGTCAATACCACCAACACCACCACAGTCAATACCACCAACACCACCACAGACAAAACCACAAACACCACCACAGTCAATACCACCAACACCACCACAGTCAATACCACCAACACCACCACAGTCAATACCACCAACACCACCACAGTCAATACCACCAACACCACCACAGACAATACCACCAACACCACCACAGTCTATACCACCAACACCACCACAGTCAATACCACCAACACCACCACAGTCTATACCACCAACACTACCACAGTCAATACCACCAACACCACCACAGTCAATACCACCAACACCACCACAGTCAATACCACCAACACCACCACAGTCAATACCACCAACACCACCACAGACAAAACCACAAACACCACCACAGTCAATACCACCAACACCACCACAGTCAATACCACCAACACCACCACAGACAATACCACCAACACCACCACAGACAAAACCACCAACACCACCACAGTCAATACCACCAACACCACCACAGTCAATACCACCAACACCACCACAGTCAATACCACCAACACCACCACAGTCAATACCACCAACACCACCACAGTCAATACCACCAACACCACCACAGACAATACCACCAACACCACCACAGACAATACCACCAACACCACCACAGACAATACCACCAACACCACCACAGTCAATACCACCAACACCACCACAGTCAATACCACCAACACCACCACAGTCAATACCACCAACACCACCACAGTCAATACCACCAACACCACCACAGTCAATACCACCAACACCACCACAGACAATACCACCAACACCACCACAGTCAATACCACCAACACCACCACAGTCAATACCACCAACACCACCACAGTCAATACCACCAACACCACCACAGACAATACCACCAACACCACCACAGTCAATACCACCAACACCACCACAGTCAATACCACCAACACCACCACAGACAATACCACCAACACCACCACAGACAATACCACCAACACCACCACAGAAAATACCACCAACACCACCACAGTCAATACCACCAACACCACCACAGTCAATACCACCAACACCACCACAGTCAATACCACCAACACCACCACAGTCAATACCACCAACACCACCACAGACAATACCACCAACACCACCACAGTCAATACCACCAACACCACCACAGACAATACCACCAACACCACCACCGTCAATACCACCAACACCACCACAGTCAATACCACCAACACCACCACAGTCCATACCACCAACACCACCACAGTCAATACCACCAACACCACCACAGTCAATACCACCAACACCACCACAGTCAATACCACCAACACCACCACAGTCAATACCACCAACACCACCACAGTCAATACCACCAACACCACAACAGTTAATACCACCAACAACACCACAGTCAATACCATCAACACCACCACAGTCAATACCACCAACACCACCACAGTCAATACCACCAACACCACCACAGTCAATACCACCAACACCACCCCAGTCAATACCACCAACACCACCACAGACAATACCACCAACACCACCACAGACAATACCACCAACACCACCACAGTCAATACCACCAACACCACCACAGTGAATACCACCAACACCACCACAGTCAATACCACCAACACCACCACAGACAATACCACCAACACCACCACAAACAATACCACCAACACCACCACAGTCAATACCACCAACACCACCACAGTCAATACCACCAACACCACCACAGTCAATACCACCAACACCACCACAGTCAATACCACCAAAAACACCACAGTTAATACCACCAACACCACCACAGTCTATACCACCAACACCACCACAGTCAATACCACCAACACCACCACAGTCAATACCACCAACACCACCACAGACAATACCACCAACACCACCACAGTCAATACCACCAACACCACCACAGTCAATACCACCAACACCACCACAGTCAATACCACCAACACCACCACAGACAATACCACCAACACCACCACAGTCAATACCACCAACACCACCACAGTCAATACCACCAACACCACCACAGACAATACCACCAACACCACCCCAGTCAATACCACCAACACCACCACAGTCAATACCACCAACACCACCACAGTCAATACCACCAACACCACCACAGTCAAAACCACCAACACCACCACAGTCAATACCACCAACACCACCACAAACACCACCACAGACAATACCACCAACACCACCACAGTCAATACCACCAACACCACCACAGTCAATACCACCAACACCACCACAGTCAATACCACCAACACCACCACAGTGAACACCACAAACACCACCACAGACAATACCACCAACACCACCACAGTCAATACCACCAACACCACCACAGTCAATACCACCAACACCACCACAGACAATACCACCAACACCACCACAGTCAATACCACCAACACCACCACAGACAATACCACCAACACTACCACAGACAATACCACCAACACCACCCCAGTCAATACCACCAACACCACCACAGTCAATACCACCAACACCACCACAGACAATACCACCAACACCACCACAGTCTATACTACCAACACTACCACAGTCAATACCACCAACACCACCACAGTCAATACCACCAACACCACCACAGTCAATACCACCAACACCACCACAGACAATACCACCAACACCACCACAGTCAATACCACCAACACCACCACAGACAATACCACCAACACCACCACAGTCTATACCACCAACACTACCACAGTCAACACCACCACAGTCAATACCACCAACACCACCACAGTCAATACCACCAACACCACCACAGTCAATACCACCAACTCCACCACAGTCAATACCACCAACACCACCACAGTCAATACCACCAACACCACCACAGACAATACCACCAACACCACCACAGTCTATACCACCAACACCACCACAGTCAATACCACCAACACCACCACAGTCTATACCACCAACACTACCACAGTCAATACCACCAACACCACCACAGTCAATACCACCAACACCACCACAGTCAATACCACCAACACCACCACAGACAATACCACCAACACCACCACAGACAAAACCACAAACACCACCACAGTCAATACCACCAACACCACCACAGTCAATACCACCAACACCACCACAGACAATACCACCAACACCACCACAGACAAAACCACCAACACCACCACAGTCAATACCACCAACACCACCACAGTCAATACCACCAACACCACCACAGTCAATACCACCAACACCACCACAGTCAATACCACCAACACCACCACAGTCAATACCACCAACACCACCACAGACAATACCACCAACACCACCACAGACAATACCACCAACACCACCACAGACAATACCACCAACACCACCACAGTCAATACCACCAACACCACCACAGTCAATACCACCAACACCACCACAGTCAATACCACCAACACCACCACAGTCAATACCACCAACACCACCACAGTCAATACCACCAACACCACCACAGACAATACCACCAACACCACCACAGTCAATACCACCAACACCACCACAGTCAATACCACCAACACCACCACAGTCAATACCACCAACACCACCACAGACAATACCACCAACACCACCACAGTCAATACCACCAACACCACCACAGTCAATACCACCAACACCACCACAGACAATACCACCAACACCACCACAGACAATACCACCAACACCACCACAGACAATACCACCAACACCACCACAGTCAATACCACCAACACCACCACAGTCAATACCACCAACACTACCACAGACAATACCACCAACACCACCACAGTCAATACCACCAACACCACCACAGTCAATACCACCAACACCACCACAGTCAATACCACCAACACCACCACAGTCAATACCACCAACACCACCACAGTCAATACCACCAACACCACCACAGTCAATACCACCAACACCACCACAGACAATACCACCAACACCACCACAGTCAATACCACCAACACCACCACAGACAATACCACCAACACCACCACCGTCAATACCACCAACACCACCACAGTCAATACCACCAACACCACCACAGTCAAAACCACCAACACCACCACTGTCAATACCACCAACACCACCACAGTCAATACCACCAACACCACCACAGTCAATACCACCAACACCACCACAGTCAATACCCCCAACACCACCACAGTCAATACCACCAACACCACCACAGTCAAAACCACCAACACCACCACAGTCAATACCACCAACACCACCACAGACAATACCACCAACACCACCACAGTCTATACCACCAACACTACCACAGACAATACCACCAACACCACCACAGTCAATACCACCAACACCACCACAGTCAAAACCACCAACACCACCACAGTCAATACCACCAACACCACCACAGTCAATACCACCAACACCACCACAGACAATACCACCAACACCACCACAGTCAATACCACCAACACCACCACAGTCAATACCACCAACACCACCACAGTCTATACCACCAACACTACCACAGACAATACCACCAACACCACCACAGTCAATACCACCAACACCACCACAGTCAATACCAACAACAACACCACAGTCAATACCACCAACACCACCACAGTCAATACCACCAACACCACCACAGTCAATACCACCAACACTACCACAGTCAATACCACCAACACCACCACAGTCAATACCACCAACACCACCACAGACAATACCACCAACACCACCACAGTCAATACCACCAACACCACCACAGTCAATACCACCAACACCACCACAGACAATACCACAGACAATACCACCAACACCACCACAGACAATACCACCAACACCACCACAGTCAATACCACCAACACCACCACAGTCAATACCAACAACAACACCACAGTCAATACCACCAACACCACCACAGTCAATACAACCAACACCACCACAGTCAATACCACCAATACCACCACAGTCAATACCACCAACACCACCACAGTCAATACCACCAACACCACCACAGTCAATACCACCAACACCACCACAGTCAATACCACCAACACCACCACAGTCAATACCACCAACACCACCACAGACAATACCACCAACACCACCACAGTCAATACCACCAACACCACCACAGACAATACCACCAACACCACCACAGTCAATACCACCAACACCACCACAGTCAATACCACCAACACCACCACAGTCCATACCACCAACACTACCACAGTCAATACCACCAACACTACCACAGTCAATACCACCAACACGACCACAGTCAATACAACCAACACCACCACAGTCAATACCACCAACACCACCACAGTCAATACCACCAACACCACCACAGTCAATACCACCAACACCACCACAGTCAATACCACCAACACCACCACAGTCAATACCACCAACACCACCACAGTCAATACCACCAACACCACCACAGTCAATACCACCAACACTACCACAGTCAATACCACCAACACCACCACAGTCAATACCAGCAACACCACCACAGACAATACCACAGACAATACCACCAACACCACCACAGGCAATACCACAGTCAATACCACCAACACCACCACAGTCAATACCACCAACACCACCACAGTCAATACCACCAACACCACCACAGACAATACCACAGACAATACCACCAACACCACCACAGACAATACCACAGTCAATACCACCAACACCACCACAGTCAATACCACCAACACCACCACAGACAATACCACCAACACCACCACAGTCTATACCACCAACACCACCACAGTCAATACCACCAACACTACCACAGTCAATACCACCAACACCACCACAGTCAATACCACCAACACCACCACAGACAATACCACAGACAATACCACCAACACCACCACAGACAATACCACAGTCAATACCACCAACACCACCACAGTCAATACCACCAACACCACCACAGTCAATACCACCAACACTACCACAGTCAATACCACCAACACCACCACAGTCAATACCACCAACACCACCACAGACAATACCACAGACAATACCACCAACACCACCACAGACAATACCACAGTCAATACCACCAACACCACCACAGTCAATACCACCAACACCACCACAGTCAATACCACCAACACTACCACAGTCAATACCACCAACACCACCACAGACAATACCACCAACACCACCACAGTCTATACCACCAACACCACCACAGTCAATACCACCAACACCACCACAGTCAATACCACCAACACTACCACAGTCAATACCACCAACACCACCACAGTCAATACCACCAACACCACCACAGACAATACCACAGACAATACCACCAACACCACCACAGACAATACCACAGTCAATACCACCAACACCACCACAGTCAATACCACCAACACTACCACAGTCAATACCACCAACACCACCACAGTCAATACCACCAACACCACCACAGACAATACCACAGACAATACCACCAACACCACCACAGACAATACCACAGTCAATACCACCAACACCACCACAGTCAATACCACCAACTCCACCACAGACAATACCACCAACACCACCACAGTCTATACCACCAACACCACCACAGTCAATACCACCAACACCACCACAGTCAATACCACCAACACCACCACAGTCAATACCACCAACACCACCACAGTCAATACCACCAACACTACCACAGTCAATACCACCAACACCACCACAGTCAATACCACCAACACCACCACAGTCAATACCACCAACACCACCACAGTCTATACCACCAACACCACCACAGTCAATACCACCAACACCACCACAGTCAATACCACCAACACCACCACAGACAATACCACCAACACCACCACAGTCTATACCACCAACACCACCACAGTCAATACCACCAACACCACCACAGTCAATACCACCAACACCACCACAGTCAATACCACCAACACCACCACAGTCAATACCACCAACACCACCACAGTCAATACCACCAACACCACCACAGTCAATACCACCAACACCACCACAGTCAATACCACCAACACCACAACAGTCAATACCACAGACAATACCACCAACACCACCACAGTCAATACCACCAACACCACCACAGTCAATACCACCAACACCGCCACAGACAATACCACAGACAATACCACCAACACCACCACAGACAATACCACAGTCAATACCACCAACACCACCACAGACAATACCACAGTCAATACCACCAACACCACCACAGTCAATACCACCAACACCACCACAGTCAATACCACCAACACCACCACAGACAATACCACCAACACCACCACAGTCAATACCACCAACACCACCACAGTCAATACCACCAACACCACCACAGTCTATACCACCAACACCACCACAGTCAATACCACCAACACCACCACAGTCAATACCACCAACACCACCACAGACAATACCACCAACACCACCACAGTCTATACCACCAACACCACCACAGTCAATACCACCAACACCACCACAGTCAATACCACCAACACTACCACAGTCAATACCACCAACACCACCACAGTCAATACCACCAACACCACCACAGACAATACCACAGACAATACCACCAACACCACCACAGACAATACCACAGTCAATACCACCAACACCACCACAGTCAATACCACCAACACCACCACAGACAATACCAACAACACCACCACAGTCTATACCACCAACACCACCACAGTCAATACCACCAACACCACCACAGTCAATACCACCAACACCACCACAGTCAATACCACCAACACCACCACAGTCAATACCACCAACACTACCACAGTCAATACCACCAACACCACCACAGTCAATACCACCAACACCACCACAGTCAATACCACCAACACCACCACAGTCTATACCACCAACACCACCACAGTCAATACCACCAACACCACCACAGTCAATACCACCAACACCACCACAGACAATACCACCAACACCACCACAGTCTATACCACCAACACCACCACAGTCAATACCACCAACACCACCACAGTCAATACCACCAACACCACCACAGTCAATACCACCAACACCACCACAGTCAATACCACCAACACCACCACAGTCAATACCACCAACACCACCACAGTCAATACCACCAACACCACAACAGTCAATACCACAGACAATACCACCAACACCACCACAGTCAATACCACCAACACCACCACAGTCAATACCACGAACACCACCACAGACAATACCACAGACAATACCACCAACACCACCACAGACAATACCACAGTCAATACCACCAACACCACCACAGACAATACCACAGTCAATACCACCAACACCACCACAGTCAATACCACCAACACCACCACAGTCAATACCACCAACACCACCACAGTCAATACCACCAACACCACCACAGTCAATACCACCAACACCACCACAGTCTATACCACCAACACCACCACAGTCAATACCACCAACACCACCACAGTCAATACCACCAACACCACCACAGACAATACCACCAACACCACCACAGTCTATACCACCAACACCACCACAGTCAATACCACCAACACCACCACAGTCAATACCACCAACACCACCACAGTCAATACCACAAACACCACCACAGTCAATACCACCAACACCACCACAGACAATACCACCAACACCACCACAGTCTATACCACCAACACCACCACAGTCAATACCACCAACACCACCACAGTCAATACCACCAACACCACCACAGTCAATACCACCAACACCACCACAGTCAATACCACCAACACCACCACAGACAATACCACAGACAATACCACCAACACCACCACAGACAATACCACAGTCAATACCACCAACACCACCACAGTCAATACCACCAACACCACCACAGTCAATACCACCAACACCACCAGAGTCAATACCACCAACACCACCACAGTCAATACCACCAACACCACCACAGTCAATACCACCAACACCACCACAGACAATACCACAGTCAATACCACCAACACCACCACAGACAATACCACCAACACCACCACAGTCTATACCACCAACACCACCACAGACAATACCACCAACACCACCACAGTCAATACCACCAACACCACCACAGTCAATACCACCAACACCACCACAGTCAATACCACCAACACCACCACAGTCAATACCACCAACACCACCAGAGTCAATACCACCAACACCACCACAGTCAATACCACCAACACCACCACAGACAATACCACAGTCAATACCACCAACACCACCACAGACAATACCACAGTCAATACCACCAACACCACCACAGTCAATACCACCAACACCACCACAGACAATACCACCAACACCACCACAGTCTATACCACCAACACCACCACAGTCAATACCACCAACACCACCACAGTCAATACCACCAACACCACCACAGTCAATACACCCAACACCACCACAGTCAATACCACCAACACCACCACGGTCAATACCACCAACACCACCACAGTCAATACCACCAACACCACCAGAGTCAATACCACCAACACCACCACAGTCAATACCACCAACACCACCACAGTCAATACCACCAACACCACCACAGTCAATACCACCAACACCACCACAGTCAATACCACCAACACCACCACAGTCAATACCACCAACACCACCACAGTCAATACCACCAACACCACCACAGTCAATACCACCAACACCACCACAGTCAATACAACCAACACCACCACAGTCAATACCACCAACACCACCACAGACAATACCACCAACACCACCACAGTCAATACACCCAACACCACCACAGTCAATACCACCAACACCACCACAGTCAATACCACCAACACCACCACAGTCAATACCACCAACACCACCACAGTCAATACCACCAACACCACCACAGTCAATACAACCAACACCACCACAGTCAATACCACCAACACCACCACAGTCAATACCACCAACACCACCACAGTCAATACACCCAACACCACCACAGTCAATACCACCAACACCACCACAGACAATACCACCAACACCACCACAGTCAATACACCCAACACCACCACAGTCAATACCACCAACACCACCACAGTCAATACCACCAACACCACCACAGTCAATACCACCAACACCACCACAGTCAATACCACCAACACCACCACAGTCAATACCACCAACACCACAACAGACAATACCACCAACACCACCACAGTCAATACACCCAACACCACCACAGTCAATACCACCAACACCACCACAGTCAATACCACCAACACCACCACAGTCAATACCACCAACACCACCACAGTCAATACCACCAACACCACCACAGTCAATACCACCAACACCACCACAGTCAATACCACCAACACCACCACAGACAATACCACCAACACCACCAGAGACAATACCACCAACACCACCACAGTCAATACCACCAACACCACCACAGTCAATACCACCAACACCACCACAGACAATACCACCAACACCACCACAGTCAATACCACCAACACCACCCCAGTCAATACAACCAACACCACAACAGACAATACCACCAACACCACCACAGTCAATACACCCAACACCACCACAGACAATACCACCAACACCACCACAGACAATACCACCAACACCACCACAGTCAATAACACCAACACCACCACAGTCAATACCACCAACACCACCACAGTCAATACCACCAACACCACAACAGTCAATACCACCAACACCACCACAGTCAATACACCCAACACCACCACAGTCAATACCACCAACACCACCACAGTCAATACCACCAACACCACCACAGTCAATACCACCAACACCACCACAGTCAATACACCCAACACCACCACAGTCAATACCACCAACACCACCACAGTCAATACCACCAACACCACCACAGTCAATACCACCAACACCACCACAGTCAATACACCCAACACCACCACAGTCAATACCACCAACACCACCACAGTCAATACGACCAACACCACCACAGTCAATACCACCAACACCACCACAGACAATACAACCAACACCACTACAGTCAATACCACCAACACCACCACAGTCAATACCACCAACACCACCACAGTACATACCACCAACACCACCACAGACAATACCACCAACACCACCACAGTCAATACCACCAACACCACCACAGACAATACCACCAACACCACCACAGTCAATACACCCAACACCACCACAGTCAATACCACCAACACCACCAGAGTCAATACCACCAACACCACCACAGTCAATACCACCAACACCACCAACACCACCACAGTCAATACCACCAACACCACTACAGTCAATACCACCAACACCACCACAGTCAATACACCCAACACCACCACAGTCAATACCACCAACACCACCAGAGTCAATACCACCAACACCACCACAGTCAATACCACCAACACCACCAACACCACCACAGTCAATACCACCAACACCACTACAGACAATACCACCAACACCACCACAGTCAATACCACCAACACCACCACAGACAATACCACCAACACCACCACAGTCAATACACCCAACACCACCACAGTCAATACCACCAACACCACCAGAGTCAATACCACCAACACCATCACAGTCAATACCACCAACACCACCAACACCACCACAGTCAATACCAGCAACACCACCACAGTCAATACCACCAACACCACCACAGTCAATACCACCAACACCACCACAGTCAATACCACCAACACCACTACAGTCAATACCACCAACACCACCACAGTCAATACCACCAACACCACCACAGTCAATACCACCAACACCACCAGAGTCAATACCACCAACACCACCACAGTCTATACCACCAACACCACTACAGTCAATACCACCAACACTACCACAGTCAATACCACCAACACCACCACAGTCAATACCACCAACACCACCACAGTCAATACCACCAACACCACCACAGACAATACCACCAACACCACCACGGTCAATACCACCAACAACACCACAGTCAATACCACCAACACCACCACAGTCAATACACCCAACACCACCACAGTCAATACCACCAACACCACCACAGTCAATACCACCAACACCACCACAGTCAATACCACCAACACCACCACAGACAATACCACCAACACCACCACAGTCAATACCACCAACACTACCACAGTCAATACCACCAACACCACCACAGTCAATACACCCAACACCACCGCAGTCAATACCACCAACACCACCCCAGTCAATACCACCAACACCACCACAGTCAATACCACCAACACCACCACAGTCAATACCACCAACACCACCACAGTCAATACCACCAACACCACCACAGTCAATACCATCAACACCACCAGTGGTAATACCGCCAACACCACCACAGACAATACCGTCAACACCACCACAGTCAATACCACCAACACCACCACCACCAGCACAGTTAACACCACCACAGTCAATACCGTCAACACCACCAGTGGTAATACCGCCAACACCACCACAGACAATACCGTCAACACCACCACAGTCAATACTACCAACACCACCACCACCAGCACAGTTAACACCACCACAGTCAATACCGTCAACACCACCACTGGCAATACCGCCACCACCACCACCACCACCAGCACAGCTAACACCACCGCTGTCAATACCGTCAACACCACCACTGGCAATACCGCCAACACCACCACCACCAGCACAGCTAACACCACCACAGTCAATACCGTCAACACCACCACTGGCAATACCGCCAACACCACCACCACCAGCACAGCTAACACCACCACAGTCAATACCGTCAACACCACCACAGTCAATACCACCAACACCACCACAGCAACACAGCCAACACCACCACAGTCAATACCGTCAACACCACCACAGTCAATACCACCAACACCACCACAGCAACACAGCCAACACCACTACACTCAATACCGTCAACACCACCACAGTCATTACCGCCAACACCACCACCACCAGCATAGCCAACACCACCACAGTCAATACCGTCAACACCGCCATAGACCTTCCGCCAACACCACAGCCAAACACAACAATAACAACAATCAACTAGAGCACTACCACTATAACCATCAATATCATAATCATAATCCTCACAGCATCAACACCACCAACAACGCCATCACCCACACTACCACTACTAACTCCACCACCCACATTACCACTACTAACACCACCTCTCACACTACCACCATCCATTCTACCACCAACACTACCATTCATTCCAGCACAAGCCCCAACGCATCCACCCACCACCACTAATAACGTAGATTATCTCACAATCTCCATCTCTAGTGTGAAGTGACGTATCACTCCTCAACTCACTCGTGTATACAGCTGAGAGAGTATATAAGCACAGCATTCAATGGCACTCTTTGTAATGTGCTCTTAGGAGAGACGCATTTAATGGCTAACCTAACACTATCTATCCAACTAAGCGTACATTGGAAAATCGGAGAATTTATCTGCATTTGCTATAATACATGTGTGTTGAGTAGAGATGTAATTCCTTCTGTTTTATCTTTGATGTTCTACATCCTCTTTCTCTAGTGTTCTTGTTTCCTTGCGTTTCTATAAAGAACAAATGGTTTGGTTTATTTATATACTCGTAATATAGGCGGTGATTTGTGCGTCAGATAGAATGCTTTGCCGAATTATTCCCGGTTCTTTGCTCTTTGAGCTCAAATCCCACCAAAGTCGACTTTGTCGTACATTCTTTCGGAGTGCTGATAAGTGAAGTATCAGAATCGTGTACAGTAGTTAATTCTCTTCTATCTCTCACTCTCCATCTCTCTTTCTTTCATACCTTTTCTCTCTCTCACTTGCCATCTCTCTCTCTTTCACTCCCCATCTCTCTCTTTCACTCCACATCTCTCTCTCACGCTCTCTCTCTCTCTGTCTCTCTCTCTTTCTCTTTCTCTCCCTTTCTCCGTCGTCGTCATTCTCTTTCTCGCTATGATTTCGTTTGGATTTCGGATCCTAAATTTAAGCCTCTTCGACACATTTACACACAAGAGAGAGGGCTAGATTTTCTAAATCAGTAGAGCAACGAAGATTCCCAGCGCCTTTTAGTCACTTCAGTTTAGGTGCTGAGTTCCAGTCACATTATAATCGACCTTGATTAATCTTGGCTGCTTAAAATAAATTGTTTCTGCCGTGGCCACCAAGTCTTTTCGTTATGCATCACAAATTTAATGGTACACACTTCCATGTAACAACAGAAGAACTGGGAAAACCACTGACACTCTCTTTTCCTCTGGAACTACCAAGTAAAACCCAAAACATAACATTGAAATAATTAGCAGCAAAAGTAAGAGATCCATCCCTTCTGTTTTCTGGGTTAAAATACTGCACGTAGACCTCGTAAGATACTTGGATTAACCGAATCCTCTACACCACTTACATTAGAGATTTTCGTCACACCTTAAGTTAAATATATTTAAACTAATGCCTTACCACAATCTAAATGCTAGGATAAAAGTAATGGAAGGAAATATGATAGTCAATAGAATTTACCTTAGTGTATTACTGTTTTAAATCATGATAACACAAACCGAACAGACGACAGAATTGGGACTCTAAATATGAATTGATAAATTAAGCATCGTAAATGAAAGTATTATGTACTCTTATATAATGAATCATCTTTCTAACAAATTTTCATTACTTAGTTACGAAGATCTCTGATATAGAATTGAAATGTTTTAAAACTATTTTGTACTAGTTTCACTAGAGATATGTTATATACAGGAATAGATGAAACAACGACCTATTAGTATAGGACTGCCAGAGAAAATAATATAAAACATATTGAGGGGAATATACTATTTCGTTACCAGTGCGAGAGTTTAAGTGGCACGGGGGATAGCTATGCTATTGAGTGCCGGCCCAAAGGTTTTATATGATACAGGACATTATAGACACCAATATGAAACTTCAAGAAAATCAAGCAGTACTTGATAACGGGATCTATAGATTTCCTAGTAAGCTTGCATATTCAGACAGGATTGTTTGCCTAAGCATCGTATATAGGGTCTTCATCATTTTAGAATGTTACAAAGTAGTAAACTCGATGATATGGACAACATGATCGTATATTTGCGGGACGCCAAGAATTTACAACTCATCGGCTCTTAATATATTCTATACACATGACCAGATGTTGAAATACATATTAAAGTCCGTCCGATGGGCATCCACACAATGTTCAGCCTAAATGCTGAGTTAAAAGACATTGGCCCAAGTAGCTAAGCACCTTATGACAGTGAAACAACTATCTTAACCATTTTGCCATGTTGCCTTCAGAAACAATGAATTACATTGTACCGAAATATGAGGCAACGTATCAATAACTTGAAATTAGAACGCAAATGAAGTTGAAGGTACAGAATATACGAATTTCAAATCTGTATATTGCATGGTATTTGTTACTGTGTAGCGCCAGATCTGCCCTGATCTAGCATACCTATGATAAGGATGATAAAGTTTGACCAGTCCACCTTTTGGTATATTCAGAAATAATATATCCAATGTGTTATATATTTAAGACAGTATGGTAGGATAAATATATATTTTTGGATGTGGCCAGTTTGTATTCGTACACATATAGGTGGGTGCATGCGCTTGTGAGTGTGGGTGTATGTGTGTGTTCATATCGATTCAAATCATATCTATATTTTGTACACAATTAAACACACACACACACACACACACACACACACACACACACACACACACACACACACACACACACACACACACACACACACACACACACACACACACACACCCACAAACACACACACACACACACACATATATATATATATATATATATATTAGAAAGGAAGCGATGAAAACCAGGTAGACCATTTGTCACGACAGTAGTCGATTCTAGTTCTGATAAAGCTGTTGAAACGGCAGGAGCTCAGCCGTTGGGTCCTCACTATTTCACATATATATATACCTGAGTACAGACATTCAAATAAGGGTGACCATCAGTTACCGATTTAGCTCAATGAATGAACTAATCAGTTAACTAATTAGTCCAGGGAACATATATATATATATATATATATATATATATATATATATATATATATATATAGTCCTTTTCACAATTTCCTCCGTGTCCGTTTATCTTCTATACTATATTATGTACTTTACTTGATTTATTCCCTTATTATTCATATTTATCAAATATTATTAGAGTTATCTTCAATGGGGCAACACTATTTTCAAATATAAAATTCCCCAACCCTTCATAAGTTAAACACATGTTGTTCACAAATATATTTATATTGTTTGAGCATTATTTTTTATTTTTCATATATTCGTATAGGTTTTATTTATTTTATTTATTAACCTACAGTTACCCAGTGTCAAGCATAATCTCCCGTCATTTGACGGGTAACATTCTAGTATATATGTCTAATCCTCTCATCATCCTTGCCTCGGTATAATTCTGTTCGTTTGTTGGAATTTAGTAGGGTTTGTGACATGCAATATGGCTGATGAGAACGCTTGCTTTAACATAACAAACTTTGATACGAAGTGTAATCAACTGTTTTACATTTGACGAAATATATTTGACGTTTAACTAAAGTCTAAGCAAAATATTACAGGAATGTAACACCACTCCATCATTGCTGACGTGACACCTAATATAGGAAATTATATATATATATATACACACTCACATAAACATGTATGTATGCATACATATATATATATGCATATATTTACAAACATATATATATATATATATATATATATATATATATATATATATATATATATATATATAGATATATGTATATATAAATATATATATGTAGGAGGTGAGTTTTATTGTAGCAACAATAAAGCAATGCAAATATCGGATAAGTAGCACTCCACAGTTTATAGGACTGGAGTATAAATAATATAAGACCAAACGATGGTTAAAAGAGTTCCAAGTATTTTATTATGCGTATTTCAAAAACAAATATCATCATGGGATGATATTTGCGTTCTCATCAGATAAAATAGGGAAACATGATATGAAGCTTAAAAAACACTTGTGAGCAGTGAAGTTTTAAATTAACATATGTTTTATAAGTTTCATATCATGTTTCCCTATTTTATCTGATGAGAACGCAAATATCATCCCATGATGATATTTGTTTTTGAAATGCGCATAATAAAATACTTGGAACTCTTTTAACCATCTTTTGATCTTATATTATATATATAAATATATATATATATGTATACATAAGAAATAGGATTTCGCTTCAAGCATAGCTTTATACAATATGTATAAATATTTCGTATCTCCAAAGAAATACGGTTTTAGGAAGTCGTAGCTATGCAAACACCGGGGGGCTAACGCCCTCTGGTGATGTCTAGCAGAAGCAAGGGGTACAACCGTCTATGATTTTCAGGCTTAACTGGCCTTCGTAAGGACGGTCCCTCCCACCGCTTGCGACTGCTGGACTAGAAGACAGGCGAGAATATATATTTTTCTCGTCTGTGTAAATGAGGTGATTAATCTCATTTGCATATGAAGCTGCATAAGTTGGCTCAACTTATAATAAAAAAGAAATAGGATTTCGCTTCAAGCATAGTGTTGCAAGCATAGTGTCGCAAGCGGTAGGAGGGACCGTCCTGACGAAGGCCAGTTAAGCCTGAAATGCATAGACGGTTGTCCCCCTTGCTTCTGCTGGACATCACCAGAGGGCGTTAGCCCCCCGGTGTTTACATAGCTACGGCTTCCTAAAACCGTATTTCTTTGGAGATACGAAATATTTATACATATACACACACACACACACACACACACACACACATATATATATATATATATATATATATATATATATATATATATATATATATGTATAGGAGAAGAGTTAGGACCCCGACGGCCGGCTGAGCTCCGGCCGTTTCGACAACTACATCCGAACAATATCGAGTACACTGGTGCGACATATATATATATATATAAATATAATAAAATATAAAATATAATATATAATAAAATATATTTGATCACATGAATGTTCATATTTTTAAATATTTTGAATTAATTAATATACATAAATATAAATAAATATATATATATATATATATACATATATATATATATATATATATATATATATATATATATATATATATGAGTGTGTGTGTATGTTTGTGTGTGTATACCTGCATTGTGTGAGGTTTGCGAATGTATAAACCCATAAACGATATAATACGATAGTTACAGCTTGATATCGTCCATCTTCTCAATACGTGTCATCTGTGCTGGTCGGTGGCCGTTTTGTTGGGAGGGTTGGAGCATGATTCAGAAGAAGGTGTGGGATTTCTACTAATCCCTGTGCTGTATGAATTTAGTGAATAATATATGTATGTTCATGGAATACGTTTACTTGCAACCCATAAAGCTTTGGTTTATTTTATATGTTATTTACATTAATATTAAGGTAAGTGCTGTTGTTAGATACGTACATGTATGTTAAATTTTTATACATGTGGACTGAGTTCCCAGTTTATTGGCCTCTGGCATAAAGATCCCTCTGTGAGAGCAATTCTTATTGCATTTGATTGTGTTCGTGGATAACTTTGTATTGGTGTAGATTTGTTTATGTTTTGTATGAACCTGCAAAACTCGTCATGTGAAATCCTGTAACATAAATTGTTGGACTTTGGGAGGGTGATAAAACAAGATGCAGTAAATAGTATGAAATAGAAACTAGACACACAGGGCTAAAGTACTGATTGATGTGAACACAAGGCATCATAAAAGAGGTTTCATAATTAAATAAGCACCCGGTTAATAAACTAACTGAGCTGGCCAGCCTGAGGTGTGAGCCTCACGAGTTGGAATGGCTCTTCCAGCGGGTCTCCCTTACCATCCTCCAGGGAAATGCCTTCTCCATTCTATCCGCCGGGGCTGTGTGGCGGCCAGCCCATGGTACCCCATTTGCTCATGATACAGAGAGATGGAGGCGATGGCAGTGGGAGTTCGGCTCTTCCACGTTCGGACCATATCCTTGTGGTTGTGTTTATCAAGCCCTACTGCAGTAATGGGATTGAGTTAATCCTAGTTGGTTGCTTAAGGTTGTTTAAGCAACACTAACAGCAACACTAACGTCATCTCTCTTCCCCCCTCCCCAACTAACTGATTAATGAATTAGATAGTTGACTAATAAAAAAAGAAAGCGAAAGAAACACAACTGGTACGTGTGTTATGATGGCCAACATGACCCTACGATGGTATAACACACACACACGCGCGCGCGCGCGCATACACATACTTACGCGCAGACACGCATACACATACTTACGCGCGCACACACATACACATACATACGCTCACACACATACACACACGCACGCACGTACACACATACATACATACGCTCACCTCCACAAACACAAACAACACACACACGCACACACACATATACACACACACACGCAGACACCCCCCCACACACACACGCACACACACACACACACACACATATATATATACATATATATTTACATCGAAAAGTTGGCTGATAACGCCTGCCATCATTGACGTTTATTTGATTTTCCGAATTACTGAGGGTGTCTTTATATCACTTAATGTCATTGGGAATACTTACATTTTCCTTGGCGTGTTGATCAGAAGCATCACGTTAATATAACTTAGAAATGAATTACATAGTCATCAGTAATATTTAAACGGTGCGCTCTTGTTATATCCGAAGTTGCGATCTTTGCTGGAAGAAGAAAGTGTAATTTGATTAATATATATTTGCACTCGAAACGACGTCTAATTTGGCTTCACTTGAAACTCTATAAAAGGTCAATGTGTGTAAAAAAAAAATTGATTTTTCAACTATGATTTTGAAGCAAACAGATTAAAAAAAGATAACATGATTTTCAGCTAAACAATGTGTAGTTTCTATCTAAAATAAGGTAACAATGTAAATGGCATATATATATTTTGTAGACGTTTAATCAACTTCCACTCAGCTGAAGTGAATCCAATTTACGGGTCTATAGAAAACATTAACTTCAGTTTAATTTCAGACTTACCTCGATGATGACCCGCAGCAGAATAACCCGTTTATCAACCAAGTGTTTTTCAACTGGAAGTGATATTTTTTATCTCTATTATTTTTTTCATTTCCACTCATTATATTCGGTGGATTGGCAGTATCGGTAGAGAGTTACAGATTACGCATAGAGTTACGGCCCTTGTCATTCTGAGTTCAAATCCCACCGAGGTTAACTTTGCCTTTCATCCTTATGGGATCGATAAAAAAAGTACCAGTAATACACTGTGTAATTGCTGACCTTGTGCCAAAAGTAGAAACAATTATATTACATTATCAGCTACCACTGGTTTCACAATCTAACGGATCTATGCAAGCATCAACAAATGGCTGCTCTTTGAACGTATGTCTTTATAAATGGTGGATACATTAATGTACTTGAGTTCTATGGCAATATGCGAGAATACAGTTGATATGAAGAAATATACACAAGGATAATACTTGTTTCCTGTAAACAACGGATAATTCCCTTATTAAGTTACAAACTATTTCTGCACTATTTTTACCCCCCCCCCCCCCCCGCCACTTATATATATATATATATAAATAGTAGAATAATCGAGTATCGAAAAATCGGCGCACGAGTTCACAATAAACAAAATTCGAGATGAGCGGCAGAGGGCTCCATAATTCAAATAAATCAGAGCTATAACTATCGTTAAAATACCGTCACACGTAGAATATGTCTACAATCAACCAAATAACCGAAAAATTTCGATATGGAAGATTCGGGACACTCAGATAAATTATCAATAAATCAATAAATGAAATGAATACACACAATCACACACACATAGGCGCACACAAATAATGATAGGCACCCCTGTGTTAACGTTCATATGTATATATACATATATGTATAGGGTGCATCATATATGTACACGGATGCAGGCATGCATCAATATATACGTACGTACATTATTTTCAAAAACTGGTGGATTGGCAGTATCGTTACAGGGTCGGACGCCATGCTTTGACGCATAGAGATACGGCCCTTGCCATTCTGAGTTCAAATCCCACCGAGGTTAACTTTGCCTTTCATCCTTACGTGGTCGATAAAATAAAGTACCAGTAATACAGTGGGTAATGGCTGGCCTTGTGCCAAAAGTAGAAACAATTATTTTCAAAACCTTATATTTTGGATTTGTGTGTAAGTTTTGTATCAAATATCTATAAATGAGCGTAAGGGTTGCATCATTATAAAGAAATTGAAGTCCGAACCTCTTAGATTCTTTGGCGTAGGATTTGGGCCTTTTCTGTATTCTATATCTTATGTTGTGGGGGGTTTCCAATGCCTTTCAAGGCCAATGCATCTTTAGATTTTTATCTTTGGGTGTATGAAAGACAAAACATGTTAGGAGAAATGTTGCTTCTACAAAACCGACATATACTTTATAGTTTACTATCTGGCTGTTTATCGCAAATGACAAGAGTCCGAGGAAATCATTCAAACTCTTGTTCATTTTCGTGGGTGTTTGACAAGTTCTAGAAAAGATTACTTTTCCAAAGCATTGGAAATCCTGATTCTCAGGCTGCCTCGGAATTTTTAGCACAATTAAAGCATGTTAGTTACCGAATCCAAATGTTAAGGCAGACAAACATCGTTTAACCCGTAAAAAGATTTTATTTCAAAAGAGTAAATGATTGCCTCACATTTTTCTTAGGGTTATACAATACTGGAGTCCTGAACCTAAACAATTGTTTGCTTATAATTCTGGTATTCTAAATATACAGATCTAGTTTAACGCTTATATGAAATCTAATAGAAAAGCTTGAGTAACACAAGATTTGTTAAATTAAATATTCGAACATACTCACATATGATGGAGCATCCGTTGGTTTCATTAATGAAAATGACTTTGCCTTTCATCCTAACGGGGTCGATAAAATAAAGTACCAGTAATGCACTGGGTAATTGCTGGCCTTGTGCCTAAAGTAGAAACAATTAATGAATGTATAGTTATTTGAATAACAAGAAGCCTGTTAAATTAGTGATTATTCCATAGACAAATATCAATTGAATGTTATTTCGAAAACAAATCTGTGTGACACACTATATATGATAAGGATTGAATTACAAGTAAAATTCATACAACAGGCTTGCATGCAATTTACGTCTACCATTTACATTCACAAGGCTTGTCTAGATCTTAGGCTATGGTAAAAGATTTGTCCAAGATGATCTAAATTGGGAGCGAACCTAGGTCATTTGATTCCGAAACAAACTAGATAATGACTAAATCATGTCCGTGTCCATAACAGTAATACATACCGCTAGGCACAGATACACACTCATATATCTATTTAACATTCCATCTGTCTAACTGTCAGCCTCTTTCTCATTTTCTTTCTCTCTCTCTCTGCATATATATTCTATATTCTATACATATATACACACACACATATATATATGTATATATATATATATATATATATATATATATATATATATATATATATATATATATATATATATATATATATATATATATATATTTATATATATATATATATAACAGCAAGTGTCTCTAAGTGTATGCAAGTAGAACCCTTATATCAAAATATATTTCTTAGATGAAATTGAGTATTTCTGTTTTGTGAGGATCTATTCTGTCGGAATGCCATGACTGCATCGAAAGAAGATATATATAGAATTGTTTTCGATTAAATCCTTGCCCATTGGCAATATTCCATATTGAACGATTTCGAAGTCAAGCATTTCTATCTAAATTGAATCAAGCAAATATAGCATAGAGGACGATTTTTCTGTCCAGAACAATTTCAGATAAAATATGGCAGCCATTAGATTATTGTAAATAAGTCATACTATTTCAAATATATGTTCATATATGTATATATGTTGGTTCGTTTGTATATAAATGTATGTCTGTATAGGCATGTTTATATATAAATATGAAAACACACACACACATATATATATATATATATATATATATATATATATATATATATATATATATATATATATATATGTGTGTGTGTGTGTTTATATATATATATATATAATTGTGTGTGCACACACACAAGAGACCGGACATGCCTTCAATTGTATGTGCTTTCTGTTACCGAATGGATGAAAACAATATAGTACCAAACAAGGAAGAATTTGATTTAATCCACTTTGACAAAGAAGATGCACTTAAGTTACCATATTCTTGTCCTTCAGGCGAAAGCCTTGTGGCCTGCAACAACAAATTATTAATAGAATTGGTAAATTACAAAACGGATAGACGGCATGAAAAGCCTTGACTATTGGGTTCGACTAGAAAATGTCAAACTCTACTCTCTCCAATGCCACCTTTAGCGCCACGTCATCTGTAAGATGTGGAAAATATTCCATTAATATTACCCAAATGATGTTGGTATCAACTTTAAAATGTACCCAAGTCTTCGATCCCGTGATTGAACTCCCCTACAAAACTCGCCTTCGCGTCTCATAACATTACGATACAACTATTTCACCATAATTGGTCCTGCTGTATTTAATATCATACCACAATTCATTAAGGCAGAAAATGTTCCTATAAAATTCAAAGGGTCCGTGGACAAATTATTCCAAGAAGATTCATATAAACTCCCTACCCCCAGATATGGCTCCGGAAACAATAATTCATGACTGGAGAGGTCCATGTTGTCCAAAATATGATTTTTAGGTATAAATCATGAAAGACGGCGCCTGGTGGTATTTTTAAGTAAGACATGACCTGGACCAATATTGGTCGAAACCCCTCTAAGTTATGCCCACACACACGAACATACACGCCAATCTAATAGACAAGGGAACGAAACAATATGGTGTTTACTTCGCAGAGTTCCTTTCTTTGTATATTGCATTGGAAACAAAACCTTATTGCATAAGATGGTTTCTGATGAGGTAGCTTTACTGGGTGCATCTTCAAAGCATCACGTAACCATTATTGGCAAATAATTAACACAGCTTTATGAATAAACGTATTCTGAACATCTAGATTTATATTTATTCTCTCTCTCTCTCTCTCTCTCTCTCTCTCTCTCTCTCTCTATATATATATATATATATATATATATATATATATATATATATATATATATGTGTGTGTGTATGTGTGGAGGGGGGGGGGGGGGGTACGTGTGTGTGTATGTGTGTGTGTAAAGATGCAAGTACCATATTATTAAACACACAAATCCGAACGCAAACACACCCAGAACAAACGCAAGGTATTAAAGAATGACCTATACGCAAAGAATGCACTCGGAAAACAAAGTCAACTATAATCAAAGCATCTATATATATATATATATATTCATTTATGGTTAATTGCTGAACCTTGTTATCTGGGGTTTTACCAATTAGCCATAATAAATGAAGATTTAAGCTCTACTTCGGTACCGAGTTCTGGTTCTATTGGTGATTCGGATCGAATTTAATTCTATGTAAATACATCTTGGCTTTTTTTGATGAAACATTATGTATGAAATAAAGAATGGTGATATGTGTGTTTTGATTCTCCATCATAATTTTCTGTTGTATATATATATATATATATATATATATATATATATATATATATATATAATCAGTAAAATAATGACTACACTTGTAGTTCTAAATAATTTAATTTAATTTTATAATATTCTAATTTTATAATTTGGTTTTGTATATCTAGTAGGTTCTTTATTAACTTCGGTGGGGAGATCTTTAAAAATCTCCCCACTGTAATTAACAAAGAACCTACTAGATCTACGAAACCAATATGTAAAATTATAATATTATAAAATTAAATTAAATTGTTTAGAACTTTTCCTTTTTTTAAATTTACCTAACTGTACCAAGGATTTCACACATTTTCCTATATATATATATATATATATAGAGATATATATATATATAGATATATATATATATAGATATATATACGTGTCTTGGGTTCAATCGGTGGTAACCACAAGTAGTAAGGTATTCAATACATTAGTAGTTTGCAGACATCATGTTTAATATAGAAATGACTTCTGTAGGACAATAACCGTTTCATTCTTATAATGAGAAATTACAATCTATAATTAAATTTAGAGTTTGAAATAAATAATTGTTTCTACTTTAGGCACAAGGCCAGCAATTATCCAGTGCATTACTGGTACTTTATTCTATCGACCCTGTAAGGATGAAAGGCAAAGTCAACCTCGGCGGGATT
>OZ024740.1:344093411-344100911 GCA_964016885.1 Eledone cirrhosa
AAACCTTACCGAACAACACAGGAATCTGAATACCGGAGTGTACAATGACCAAAACTTGTAGCAATATCAACTAAGATGCGGACATTATGCCGAAGGAATTAGTGCATAATATTGATATTTCACTATGTTAAACAATAGTGGAATACATATTTGTTAACGTCTCGGTGAAATTGGAAATATCTGAAAAACAAATGCATTGCCAGAAAAGCAATTATTCGATTGAAGTCAGAGATATGTTCTGTCCTAAGTAGTGGTAGTTAAGATGATTTCAATGTTATTTTTATTTAGAATCACTTTGGACCGTGAGTGAAAATCATTTGAATGGACCTCAATACTTCACTGGAATTTTGTTTTATCGACACCGGTAGGATGAAAGGTAAAGTGATTATGGAGGAATTAGCGCTAAAACTCGATAAGGGTAATCTTAATAATAATAAAAATGTTATTGGGGATGAATATAATAGTGTATGATGGTGATGTTGTTTATAAGCCATGATGAATTGATAACAATGATATCGGGTGTGATGATGACGATAATGTGTGGTTTTGATGGTGGTCGTGTTGCTGAAGGGAAAAAATATCCTTAGAAAAGAAATAATTTTCCATCTCGTTTTCACAACAAACGAAAGGTTATATAAAATAATATAATTACTTATTTGAAAATTAAAAGGTCATCACAGACGAAATGGTAAATCATAAGTAGAAATGTACTCATCAGCCGTCAGATATATTTAAGGAATACTTAAAAAAGAACATGATGTATACTATAGCAGTATGAATAGCACTGAAGGTGCTGTTTATGTTTTAGGTGTCAGCAAACACGGTGGGTTTGTGGTCGAATTGTCAAAATGAAACATGCAGAGCAGAAGACTCTTCGATATGTCGGCAAGTTCATTTCGCTAGAAAATGTAGAAGAGAACGTAGGTTATCGTTACGCATACATGCACACACACATAGACAGAGGAAGAGGGAGAAAAAGATACGATATTATATATATATATATATATATATATATATATATATGAGTGTGTGTGTGTGTGTGTGTGTCATACGACCTTGAACAATAATATATATGTTTATGTATACGCACACGCACACACACACACACACACACATATATATATATATATAATAATAAAAAGTTACACAAGTAGAAGTAGAGAATGTAGGCAGGGAGCAAGAAAGAGAAATATACATATAAACCATAATGTATGGGACATACGAATATATACATATATACAAACACCCAACTATATATATAAACATACATAAATATACACAAACACATATATTGAGATATGTATATATATATATATATATATATATATATATATATATATATATATATATATATATATATTTATATATATATATATATATATATATATATATATATATATATATATATATATATATATATATATATTTATATATATATATTTATATATATATATTTATATATATATATTTATATATACATATATACATATGTAGTTACATACATATATATATATTTATATATACATACATATATATATATATATATATTCACAAATATTCACAGAGACAAATACACAAAATCAGCACTTACATAGTTGCACAAACAAGCTTCCATATATACATCTATGCTCATACATTGACACACACACACACACATATATATATATAGTCTGTGAAAAGGTATGCACCAGTTGTCAGGTACTTCAGTAGACAACCGCATAGGAAGTTTGTGACGACACAGCGAGTTGTCTGTGTGCAACTGTCTCCAAGTAGTGATCTGGTTCACTTCCATCAGCGTTCACTTTGCTGGGGTTTCAACGAAGATGAATTGCCTCATTTCTCACTGAGATTGTGTGTGCGTGTATATATATATATATATATATATATATATATATACGTATATGAGCTTATTTGCGTACACACACACACCCACACACACCCATATATATATATATATATATATATATATATATATATATACATATGCGTCTGTGTAAGAATGTGTCCATATGTCTTTACGGACGTGTGTTTACACGTGTATGTAGATATTTATGTATAGTTTAACTACACACACACACAACAGACGGACACAAACACACACATACACACGTATATATATATATATATATATATATTATATATATATATATATATATATATATATATATATATATATATATATATATATATGTATATATATATATATATATATACAAATGCATAAATACACGCAGACACATACATAATATATACATGTGTGTGTGTGTGTCTCTGTGTGTGTTTCTGTATGTATCTCTGTGTTTGTGCGGTTTTTTATTTTTTGTTTACACTGTAGGCTTGAAAGAAGGAGCCGACCAGATTTCTACAAATCTATGTATATACACATACATGAATGAAACAGTTCTTGTCCTGTAGAAGTCATTCCATATAAATAAAGGTGCCTATATTTTACAAACATAAGTATTTTTAAAGTCTGGTCATTTCCATCGGAAATTCACCATTTATTTCATACATCTTTATCTATAACTATGTCTATATCTATATATCTATATATCCGTCTATCTCTCTCTCTGTCTTTCTGTCCGTCCGTCCGCCATATATCTCTCTATGTATCTCTCTCTCTCTCTCCCTCTCTCTCTCTCTCTCTCTCTCTCTCTCTCTCTCTCTATATATATATATATATATATATATATATATATATATATATATATATAAATATATATATTTCCCTAAAACGACCAATTTTATATATATTTATTAAAATAACAGATTAAAGTTTAAGCAAAGAATCGCTGCTTTCACCCTTAACCGGATCTTCTGAAACTATCAAAGTCAATATTTGTTAGTTTCAGAAGATCCCGTTAAGGGTGAAAGCAGCGATTCTTTGCTTAAACTTTAATCTGTTATTTTAATAAATATTTGCTCTACGGTTCTTATATATTTGATATATATTTATCCTTATCGAGCCCTCTTTGGATTTTAGTCTTCAAATATATTATTATTACTATATATATATATATATTATACTTGGGGAGGGCCATATTTGTGTAATAATATTGCCAGAATTAATAACAGAACACACTCACTGTTTGGTTGGTTTTCGCTTCTGTGTCTTTTATATCGGTTAATTAATTTATTCGGTCCTAAATGTTGCCATTGACTGACCAACGGTAAAAAATACAGATACAATATAGACACAAACACATATATATAGTCTATCAAAGTTCTTTCGTTGCACATCTGCAACATCGTCAGTGTTGCTATTATGTTTCCTCCCGTTGCATTGTATGCTTACGCTATCTTTATTTAGTCTGTTTATTTATTTATTTATTTGTTTATTTTTTTTGTCTTCTCTGCGCATGCGTTTGCGTGTGTGTATAGTGTTTTGTTTGATGTGTGTTCTTGTTTGGGTGACTGTGTATTGGTTAATGTATTCTATCTTAGTTTACTAGTATGTGTTTATATGTGTTTGTTGTTATTGTGCTTGTGTATGTATTTATTTATTTATTTATTTATTTATTTATTTATACTTCTCTTACGTCAGTGTTGTTTGTTTGGGTGGTGTTGTTAATCCATTCATTTTTTCTGTTTAGCCTTGGCCTACTACGTTCTATTTCCCTAGCCTCTCTGATTTGCCTATCTGCTGGGTCATTTCTATGTTTAGATATTATTCTAACTTCTATGTTGTCTATGTTACCATTGACTTGTTGTCTAGCATGTTCGTATAGTACTGAACCGTTTTTTTCGTCCTTTTAGTTCCTCCCAGTGTTGGTCTATCCTTTCACCTATGCTACGAGCTGTCTCGCCTATGTATGTTCTTGTCATGTTTCTGCATGTATCCTCTGTACATCTTATGCTATAGACTACGTTTCTAATTTTACAGTTTATCGGGGGATTGACTCTACATATGTTACATTTCCTATTAGTACAGTGGGTTTCCTTAAAAGAGTAGGTTTTGCTGATCAGGGATTTTATGGTGGTTCCTGGCTTTTCTACCACCTTAATCTTTAAGTGGGTCTTTGTCAGGGCCTTTCTACACTGGTTAGCTAATTTCCCTCCAGAGGTAGCGTCCACAAACTTGACACTCTGGTATCTCTGGTTGTCGTACCATGAGGTGGCTTTCGCTATCTTATGTCTAGTCCTATCTAAGCTATTCCATGATTTGCTCCTGTATAATGGGCAAATTCCTTTTATGTCTAGTTCTATGTGGGTCTTATACTTCTCTGTGGCTCCTTCGTATACTCTGATTCTGTCTCTTTGGCTGTAGCCAGAGAACTGCATGCGGTTGATGAAGTGTTGGATGTGTCTTTCCATTTCTCTTGGGTCGCACATGCGGGACACATTCTTCATCACTTGTACCAAATCTGCGATCAGAATATTAAACTGAGCAGGTAAGTAAAATGGTCGCACATGCAATAGGGGCTAGTATCAAAACTACCCTAAAGGGCCACATATTCAAGTTCAACGAGAAGATCTACACCCAAAATGAGGGAGCAGTCATTGGCGTCAGCATAGCTGGTGACGTTGCCAACCTTTTTATGGTATGGTGGGAAAGTAAACTCAAAAATCTCCTTGATGAGGGCTCCATAGACCTCATCATGTACTCTCGTTACGTAGACATCAATATAGTAATAAGGACATCCCCACTAGAGCGCACTAACAAGTTTGATTTAGAACGTAGCACAATGGAAAGCATCCAGCAGATAGCTAATTTCATACACCAGAGTATAACTCTACCCATCGACTACCCTTCCAAACACCCTAACAGTAGACCACCTGTATTAGACACGGAACTCTGGATTAACGCTATAGACGAAAGAGCCCAAATTCTTCACTCACACTTTGCCAAACCCATGGCCTCCAAATACCAGATACTCAAAAACTCAGCAATTTCCGGTAGTGCTAAGTTTAATATTCTGATCGCAGACTTGGTACGAGTGATGAAGAACGTGTCCCGCATGTGCGACCCATCATAAATGGAAAGACACATCCAACACTTCATCAACCGCATGCAGTTCTCTGGATACAACCAAAGAGACAGAATCAGAGTATACGAAGGAGCCACAGAGAAGTATAAGACCCACATAGAACTAGACATAAAAGGAATTTGCCCATTATACAGGAGCAAATCATGGAATAGCATAGATAGGACTAGACATAAGATAGCGAAAGCCACCTCATGGTACGACAACCAGAGATACTAGAGTGTCATGTTTGTGGACGCTACCTCTGGAGGGAAATTAGCTAACCAGTGTAGAAAGACCCTGAGAAAGACCCACTTAAAGATTAAGGTGGTAGAAAAGCCAGGAACCACCATAAAATCCCTGATCAGCAAAACCTACCCTTTTAAGAAAACCCACTGTACTAATAGGAAATGTATCATATGTAGAGTCAACCCCCGGATAAACTGTTAGAATACATTAACCAATACACAGTCACCCAAACAAGAACACACATCAAACAAAACACTATACACACACGCAAACGCATGCGCAGAGAAGACAAATAATAAACAAATAAATAAACAGACTAAATAAAAATGGCGTAAGCATACAATGCACCGGGAGGAAACATAATAGCAACACTGACGATGTTGCAGATGTGCAACGAAAGAACTTTGATAGACTATATATATGTGTTTGTGTCTATATTGTATCTGTATTTTTGACTGTTGGTCAGTCAATGGAAACATTTAGGACCGAATAAATTATATTAACCGATATAAAAGACACAGAAGCGAAAGCCAACCAAACAGTGAGTGTGTTCTGTTATTAATTCTGGCAATATTATTATACAAATATGACCCTCCCCAAGTATAACAATATTTGTTTCGACATAACGATTTCATATCAAAAACCTCGCAAAACTATATATATATATATATATATATATAATTATAAAATGTGGAGAAGGAGCACACGCGTTGGAATATATATATATATATATATATATATATATATATATATATATATATATATGAAAATAGGGAGAAAAAGACGATTATTGGGAAAAAAACATTTTTTTCCTTTTATTTTTCTCTCTTTTTTTCTGGGTTAGAAAATATCTAAAACAAAATATTTTACCTTGTGTGAAGTGTTAAGGTATTAGTTAATTTATTTATTAATTAACAATTGCATTTATTTATTTATTTATTTATTTATATATTTAATAATTGTCTATTATTGGTTTCAGTATTTTATGCATTATCAAAGGGGGGAATTTGTATTAGTAAAAAATGTTGGAGATAAAATAATTTGATTTTGGACATGTTAAGGAAATGGGGAAGAAAGAATAATATTATTTACAAAAAGGTTTTTGAAGTAAAAAGAAAAAAGAAAAAAAAGTGGGTGATGGTAAGGTAATGGGAAAGAAAGAATAATATTATTTACAGGCATAGTTCTTGAGGATAAGCAGTTCAAAATGTGTTATTATGGCAAGAGCGCTTGGTTGGTCCATAATGGAGGCAATTGGTAGTAAGGGGTTTGATATGATTTCCCTCTTTAGAGAGTTAATATACAGGGGGAGGTAATTCAGAGTGGTCAAGTAGGAGAGAGAGAAATAAGAGGTATACAAATTCCCCCCTTTGATAATTCATAAAATGCTGAAACCGGTAATAGAAAATTATTAAATATATAAATAATTAAATAAATAAATAAATAAATAAATGCCATTGTTAATTAATAAATAAATTAACTAATACTTTAACACTTCACACAAAGTAAAATATTTTGCTTTAAACATTTTCTGACCCAGAAAAAAGAGAAAAGAATAAACTTTATATATATATATATATATATATATATGTATATATATATATATATATATATATATATATATATATATAAAGTTTATTCTTTTCTCTTTTTTCTGGGTCAGAAAATGTTTAAAGCAAAATATTTTACTTTGTGTGAAGTGTTAAAGTATTAGTTAATTTATTTATTAATTAACAATGGCATTTATTTATTTATTTATTTGATTATTTATATATTTAATAATTTTCTATTACCGGTTTCAGCATTTTATGAATTATCAAAGGGGGGAATTTGTATACCTCTTATTTCTCTATATATATAAAGTTATGAAACGAAAGGAGCTGTGTGGTTACTGTGTGGTTACATAGATGCATGAGTATATAAATATAAACGTGCAAACACAGACACGCTTACAAAAATCAACATACACTCACGCAGGCAGCAGGCGCAAAGAGTGAGGAGTAGTATGAGGCAGTCAAACTACTCCTCTCTCTTTACATGTTGTGACAGAATCGCAGAAATTTATATAAAGATTTCATTAACGACACATGTCTTAAGTTTTACAGGGAAAAGTAAAACAAGATACTGTGACAGTTATTTAAGTTTCAAGTGTATGATAGGCTTAAGTAAACCGAATCGGTATCAAATGTTTAACATGAGCATAGTTCTTCTACATTGTCAATCCGGTGGTAAAATGCATAACCGTTTCACGACAGTGGTATATATAATTGAATGAATCGTACAAGTC
>OZ024740.1:344115911-344120911 GCA_964016885.1 Eledone cirrhosa
TATATCATATATGTCTTTTTGCGCATGAAACATCTATATATCTCTATATGTTGTGTGCATTAGGATAGTTTATTGTGCACGCATGTAGCTATATGAGTGAATATCGGTTCATTATCATGATGAGCAGTGGAAAAATAATTGTTTCTACTTTGGCACAAGGCCAGCAAACCCCGTGCATTACTGGTACTTTATTTCATCGACCCCGTAAGGATTAAAGGCAAAGTTAACCTCGGCGGGATTTGAACTCAGAATGGCAAGGGCCGTAAGTCTATGCGTCAAAGCATGGCGTCCGACTATCTACCGATACTGCCAATCCATCGCCCTTGGAGATGTGGAAAAATAATGACTACCGTTATGTAGGGTAGGATAACATATATTCAAAGCAAAGTCTGAGTAAATCGAGTTTCCCATGTCCGATAAATAAGCACACGCACACCTACACATCCGATTCGTTAGCTATAGGTAAATTCTGATCGACCAAACCTATTCAAGTCATATTTATATGGTTTTTAGGGGTCTGTATGAATACTGTATCTAATGGGTGCTTCCCTTAGTTACGATGTTTGTGTGTGACCTGAAAGTATTTAGACTCTATTTCTAACTGGCCAATAGAACACTTTGATGGGCCATAAATCTTATTGTGAAGGGAGATGAAACAAGAGACCAAAAGAAATTCAAATTATGCCGTGAAAAGATGAACAGAAAAAGGCAAATAAATCTAAAAAAATCAGAGAACAACAGGTTGTTCACACTAATACAAGAAATCACAATAAAAGTAGATCAAGAGAACAAGCTCTAATAATATAAACAATAATTTATAATATCAAGTTAAAGTTTGCAGTATCATCACCAGCAGACACAGCAGCAGTGATATCACGGAAAGGACCAGCAACATCTTCCTCAACAACAATAACAACGTAATATAAAACTGACAAGCACTGCAATGGCTACAGCAGTAACAGTTAACAGCATACACACTATCCACAAATCTGTGAAGCTATACTATAATCAACGTCATTCCATTGATAGCAACGTGAAATAATCGTCAAGCCGAGATAATGTAATCGAGCGGTAAAGATGGCGACCAGACTTTTTGTAGCTAATTTGTAATACTCAGCAGCGAGCAACAGGAAATTATCCCAATCACTGAGGCATACGTTCATCAAATTATATATGATGACTGATGTGTATTTTATATAGTCAATTGACGCTGGAAACATCGTTTCCTGTCATGATCACCCTCGTTAAGGAACACTGAATTTGGTTGGCTACGAAATAAATGACCGTTTATATTTATTTTGTATTTCTTTTTTTTTTGTAAGAAAATAGCTTTTAAACAAATTGTGCTATGATGTTTAGCTCGAAGGACAGAACCAGAATTATGTAAAACAGATAAAAAATTACCTTTCAAATATTTTAAAAAGAAATAATAACGAATCCTCGAATAACTGTGGCCAGAATCACTGGATAGTTAGATGTTTCCCAAATATATCAATGTATGTTAAAATATCATTTACTTCTCAATGAGCATTGGATGAAGTTTGCAAACATGTGATTCCATCTTATATTTGAACTTGTAAATCATGTAAAATACACTTTTGCTTCAGCAACTACTATTTCCAGAAACAGATGTTTTCGTTTTTTTTGCGCAACTGAAGAATATGAGAAAATGGGACATTAGATGCCATGCTGCAATTTTTTCAGGTAGAATCAGTTGCCATAATTAACCCTCTGAAAACATATCTACATTATTTAGATTATTGAAATGGAATAATGGATTCTGATTTAGACACAGGGCCAGCAGTTTTAGGGGAGGGGAAAGTCGATGAAATCGACCTCAGTGCATTACTGGTGCTTTATTTTATCGACCCCGTATGGATGAAAGGCCAAATCTCGGCTGGATTTACGTTCTGAACTCAGAACATAAAGGGCCGTAACTATGCGAACCCTTACGATCCAGTAGAAAACGCCTGAAAAACTAATAAAATATGCAATAGAAAGAGTATATTTATTATTCTTTGTATTGAAACATGTAATACATAGCTGATATAACTTTCCCTGTATTATTATATGCCTGAAACGATATAGAATTAAGATTAGATCCTTCTCTTACGCAGTTATTTCGCATACGTTAAATATTTAAAGGTAAAATCTTAAAAGAGAAACAGGCGCTTTAACAGACAAATTAGGCAGGTGCAGCCATTGGTACATTAACACTTTGTGAGCAAAATATTATAGAAAGGAAATTTGCAGAAGTTGCATATAACTAAAAATAAGAGTAGTATTTGATGCACGTGTGTTTGTGTGTAGGGGGGCGGGGGAGTTCCGGGTTCAATCAGGGGTAACCACAGTAAGTAATGTTCTCAGTACAAGAGTAGAGTGTAAACATCAGGTTTAATATAGAAATGGTTTCCATAGGACTAGAACTGTTTCATGCGAAATCATCAGGAAAGCAGTTTCGTTTGAATGAAACAGTTCTAGTCCTGTAGAAACCATTTGTATACACACACACACATATATATATATATGTAGAAAAATGTTCAAGACCCGACGGCAGAACTCAAGCCGTTTCGACGGCTATTTCATTCGAAAAATAGCCGTCGAAACGGCTTGAGCTCTGCCGTCGGGGTCTTGAAATTCCTATTACCCACTCTACTACCCTAAGTATTGAGTACTCTGGTGCGTTATGGTCCACCTGGTTCCTTACCACACTTCCTTCGTTATATATATATATATATATATATATATATATATATATATATATATATATATATATATATATATATACATATATATATACATATATATATATATATACATATATATATATATACATATATATATACACACATATATATATATATATATATATATATATATATATATATATATATATATATATATATATATATATATACATATACCATATATATATATATATATATATAAGGAATTTATATCTAGTAACATTTATATACACACAGGTGCATATCAATGCTAGCAAATATATAGGTTTTGTGTCTTATTAACAATGTGGTTCACCACTCGCTTTCCACTGATTGACCTCGATGTCACGTGATTGATTCTTTTTGAATTTGCCACGGACGTGGAGGCAGTGATTTTCTCAATGGCTTGGAATCCAGTCCACGCATCGCTATTTCCATTCCACTGAATTATTTTTTTAATAAGTTTCCAGTGTCCTCGCTATGCCTGGAGACCTATACGGAAAAAGACTTTCCTGATGACGGAATGATTTTCTATAAGTTTCTTCGGAAAATATATTTACTCCATTCCAGAAACTAATTAGTTGGAAGTGATTTTTTAGTAAGTAATTTAATTTTATAATTTTCTTATTTTACGTCTCTCATATATATATATATATATATATATATATATATATATATATATATATATATATATATATATATATATATATATATACCATTCTAACATTTTATCAATGCACTCTCCCCTAAAGATAGTGGATTCCGTTATTGGACGACGGCTGTATTGTACTCCACTTTCAAAATATTATATTGCTGATATTAATTCCAACACCAATCCTGTGTTCTAAATAATATATATATATATATATATATATATATATATATATATATATATATATATATATATATATATATATATATATATATATATATACGGCAACACTCATCTTTTTCCATTTCTCCGAGGGTTATAAACCCCACTATCAGGCTAGAAATGTCTTTAGTCTAAAATACGGTGAAAGCTTATAATTTCTAGTTTCTAATTTCAAACTCGCGCACCGTTTCAAAAACATACTTACATGTTTACGTTTATAATTTGCTTATATATATATATATATATATATATATATATATATATATAGCGGCGATGAATTAGTTTTGCGAGGTTTTTTATATGAAATCGTGTGTCGAAACAGATATTGTTATACTTGGGGAGGGTCATATTTGCGTAATATTGCCAGAATTAATAACAGAACACACTCACTGTTTGGTTGGTTTTCGCTTCTCGCTGTCTTTTATTATATCTGCGATCTAACTTACTCGGTCCTCAATGTTGCCATTGACTGACCGGCGGTCAAAAATAATACAGATACAATATAGACACAAACACATATATATATAGTTTACATAATTTACATAAATCTTTCGTTGCACATCTGCAACATCGTCAGTGGTGTTATATTCATTGTTCCTCCTGTTGTGTTGTATGTCTACGCCATTTTTTTTGTTCAGTCTGTCTATATATTTATTTATTTATTTGCTTGTTTGTTTATCTTATTTTATTTTGTCTTCTTTGCGCATGCGTTTGCGTGTGTGTATAGTGTTATGTGTGATGTGTGACTAGTGTGTATAGTGTTGTGTCTGCTGGGTGACTAGTGTGTGTTTATGTGCTTGTTGTTATTGTGCTTGTGTATGTATTTATTTATCTTATTTTATTTAATTTTATTTACTTATTTATACTTCTCTTAGGTCAGTGTTGTTTGTTTGGGTGTTGTTGTTGTTCCACTCATTCTTTCTGTTTAGCTTTGGTCTTCTAATTTCTATTTCACTGGCCTCTCTGATTTGCCTATCTGCTGGGTCATTCCTATGTTTAGATATTATTCTAATTTCTATGTTGTCTATGTTACCGTCATGTTGTTGTCTAGCATGTTCGTATAGTACTGACCCGTTTTTTCGTCCTTTTAGTTCCCCCCAGTGTTGGTCTATCCTTTCACCTATGCTACGAGCTGTCTCACCTATGTATGTTGTTGTCATGTTTCTGCAAGTACCCTCTGTACATCTTATGCTATAGACTACGTTTCTAGTTTTACAGTTTATCCGGGGGTTCACCTTACATATGATACACTTCCTATTGGTACAGTGGGTTTTCTTAAAAGGGTAGGTTTTGCTGATCAGGGATTTTATGGTGGTTCCTGGCTTTTCTACCACCTTTATTTTTAAGTGGGTCCTTCTCAGGGCCTTTCTACACTGGTTAGCTAATTTCCCTCCAGGGGT
>OZ024740.1:344130911-344133411 GCA_964016885.1 Eledone cirrhosa
ATTGATTAAGCTGGCAGCCACAGCTCTCTTATATTAGTTAGCAGCTGTTCGACATTGGTGCACGGACAGGTGAATGCCAAGAATAAAAAAACAACTTTACGCTAGGTGTAAAAATTCCGTATATGTGTCCGCTGGTTATTAAGATTGATCTTAGTCACTATGACGCTATATCTAATAATAGAAATGAAATAATGTTATTTGACAAGAGAAATTCGAACAACATTCTTGTATACAAATAGTTTAGTAAAAACACTGAACTTAGTACAAAGCTAGAAATAAATCGTTCAATAAATACAAGTTAGTGAGAAATAGAATTTCAGCAGTTCTGTATCTTACAATGTTCCACGCCGAATTAATAACGAGAATGTTTTTTTCATATAGGGTACAAAACTTTATATATATATATAGGACAGAATGTTGGGTTAAAAGCGGGTTTTATTTTTTTATGAACATTAGCAATCAATGTGAAGTGAAATGATTACATGGAAATATGGATATCAATGTGAGAGATCACCCTTGTTTCATGATGTATAAAGGGTCATTTGATCTACTGAAATCTCCCTCAAACCAAACTGATTAGTTACTGTAGTCCTGAAAGAATCATATATCCAAAGAATGTGGTGGTCAAGTCTAGAACGCCGTTGATCATAGATCACGCTTCATGTGATCTATGCAACAAAAACAAGACTAACAACAACAATAAGAAGAATTAAATTAAAGAAGAATAAAATCAATGATATCTTAAGTATCTAAAACATAAAGGGTAAAATAAATATGTGGCTAGACGACCAAAACTATATGAAACAAGGCTAGGGTGATGTAATTATATAATAGGCGTAAATTTGATAAAAGACGGAATAATTGTAGATGTATAATAAATTACGCAATGATTAACACTGATAATATAGAAAGAACTTAAACGAAAATTTAAATGAAAACAGAACTTCAAAATTGAATTTTATAGATGTGAAATAGAATGTTATGTGGTGTACAGGTAACTGCTGAGCTCACTATGCTAAGAAGACAGGATAGTTTTTACCTAAAATTTAAGTATATTTAAGGTAAATGCGTTACAGTGTACACTGGGCATATATTTTTGTTATATATATATATATATACATACATTGGCGGAATAGTTCGCACAATATTGGTTGCCAGGAAGAGACAAAGAGACCCCCACACAACTACAATACTATCATTTAATGTTTTTATATCGAATAACATTTTTTTTAAAAATCCTTTATATTTTGTGTATGCAATTGACACAAAAATTTTAAAGTAAAAATACAGATTATAAAATAAATTATACGAGCGGTGCTTTTAGAACAGAGAAGCTGAAGGAAGCTATAGCCACAGAACCATAGCTAGAGCTTCCAAGGCGAACAGTGTTTTTAGAATAGCGAAACCGAAGGAAGCTATAGCCACAGAACCATAGCTAGAGCTTCCAAGGCGAACAGTGCTTTTAGGATAGCGAAACCGAAGGAAGTTATAGCCACAGAACCATAGCTAGAGCTTCCAAGGCGAACAGTGTTTTTAGAATAGCGAAACCGAAGGAAGTTATAGCCACAGAACCATAGCTAGAGCTTCCAAGGTGAACAGTGTTTTTAGAATAGCGAAACCGAAGGAAGCTATAGCCACAGAACCATAGCTAGAGCTTCCAAGGCGATCAGTGCTTTTAGGATAGCGAAACCGAAGGAAGTTATAGCTACAGAACTATATCTAGAGCTTCCAAGGCGATCAGTGCTTTTAGGATAGCGAAACCGAAGGAAGTTATAGCCACTGAACCATAGCTAGAGCTTCCAAGGAGAGCGGTGCTTTACAGCGATATCGAAAGAAGCTATAACCATAGAAGCACAGCTAGAGCTATCTAGGCGAGCGGTGCTTTTAACACAGCGAAGCCAAAGGAAGCTATAGCCACAGAACCACAGCTAGATCTTCCAAGGCTAGCGGTGCTTCTTCTACATTCTACTTTCTTTTAGTTGGCAAGACCAGAAGAAGAAAAAAATCTTCATCTTGGCGTAAGGAGATTGAAATCAGAATAGTCTTTGCTAATTAAAATTAGCAGTTATACAACCACTTAGACAGCGCAAAATTTGTACCACACTACCACTTAGACTGCTAAAAATTTAAAGCATTTTAAAGTTATAATGCAAATATTAACCTTTGGAATCTTTATGGTCTTACTTACTTTACACTTACGTATTGATTTACTGAAGTATTTTATATTGTTGGATATCGGGTTCGGTTATTCTATCAATTAGTAAAGACTAAAATTTACTGTTATTTATTTAATTATTTTCATTTCTATCTGTACAAATAGCTAAGAAGAAGAAGAAGAAGAAGAAGAAGAAGAAGAAGAAGAAGAGGAGGAGAAGGAGAAGGAGAAGGAGAAGGAGAATAATAATAATAATAATAATAATAATAATAATAATAATAATAATAATAATAATAATAATAATAATAATAATAATAATAATAATAATAATAATAATAATAATAA
>OZ024740.1:344138411-344148411 GCA_964016885.1 Eledone cirrhosa
TGTGATATTGCTCCTGTGATGCTGCTCTAATGCTGCTGCTGTGATGTTGCTGCTGTAATGCTGCTGCTGTGATGTTGCTGCTGTGATGTTGCTGTTGTGCAGTTGCTGCAGTAATGCTGTTACCATAATGCTACTGAAGTGATGTTGCTGTTGTAATGTTGCAGCTATAATGCTGATGCTTCGATATTGCTGCTGTAATATTGCTGCTGTGATGCTGCTGTGATGTTTCTGCTCTAATGCTGCTGTTGAGATGTTGCTACTGTATAGTTGCTGTTGTTATGCTGCTGCTGTGATGTCACCGCTGTGATATTGCTGATGCGGTGTTGCTGTTCTAATGCTGTTGCTGTTAAATTGCTGTTATGTGGTTGCTGTTGCAACGCTGTTGTTGTGGTGTTGATGCTGTAATGTTGCTGTTGTGTGGTTGCTGCTGTACTGCTGCTGTTGTGATATTGCTACTGTGTAGTTGCTGCTGTAATGCTACTGCTGTGATGTCGCTGCTGTAATATCGTTGGTGTGATATTTCTGCGCCGATGTTGCTGCAGTTATGTTGTTGAGGTGTTGACACAGTGATCATTTTGAAGTGTGGCTACTGTTGGGTGTTGCTGAATAAAATTGTTGAAATACTGCTGCAGCAAGGTTGCTGCAGATTTTGCTGCTACTGTGATTATATTGCTGCTATGATGCAGCTGCTAAGATATTGCATCTATGATGCGGATTTTATGATGCATCTGATGCGGTAATAGTGTTGGGGTGTTGCTCATGCTCTGTGAAGCATTCTATATTAAATTTAGAATCGGAGATAGCAATTGGTAATAGCCGTAGCAGTCATACGAATGGTGGTACTGGTGAATATAATGGTCGCTGGGACAGAGAAAATGGTAGAAGTTTTGTTGCTTTTGGTGGAAGTTCGTTTGGAAGTTGTTGGAGAGGTTGTGCTGGTTTTGGTGTCTGTGTTGATTGTGGTAGTGGTGTTAGTAAAATTGGTGTTTGTGGTGCTGGAGTCTAGATGGAAACGATAGGCTGGATATTAAGATCATTGGTGATTGTTATATTTGCGGTTGTGCTTGGTGTTGCTGGCATTAGATAATAAGGTGGTGGGCGTATTGAGTATATAATAGTGATGTTAGATTATATAAAATATATGTGGCGAAGTTGACCTTACTAACAGAAGTTCAGTAGTCAGTTGGTAAAGTATATATAATAGGTTAAGCATTCAAATCAACTACGGACATTCCATTGTACACCATAATATATTGTAAATTGTCTCCCTTTATTCTCAGTGTATGACAATCTAAAAGACGTATAACAATATAAGAATTCTCGCCCCATTTCTTTTTCTTTCTGTCTGTCTACCTTTCTAGTATACTCACACACACTCATAAATATCCCACCAAATATCCATACATACATATATATATATATATATATATATATATATATATATATATATATATATATATATATATATATATGTATGTGTGTGTGTGTGTGTGTGTGTGTGTAAAGTATCTCTGTCACTAGTAGAGCGTGGTTCATAATAGTGTTCCATATGAAAACATATGGGATATGTTTATGTATAATAAATACAGAATAATCTCCATAGCCGGTCACAATGTTAAACAGGTGTTTCTGGATTTATATCCGTCATCAGTAACATTTACTCACTCGAAATTGAGATAAGAATAAGCTAACAGCTTATATGGTTTTTTTCCGTATGTCACATTGGAGGGTGATGCTCAATTGTATATATTGCGAAATTGAGAGGCAACAATTAATTAGCAGTATCAGTAACGAACTGTAGGCCGGAGCTTAGTCAATGTGATATTTTTATGAAATGTAATCTTTTAGTCATAAAAAGAAACAAAAAGAAATATTGCACAAAGCCTATCATTGCAATGGCATTGGAAATAGTTTCTGGTTCATGAAATAATTTATTTAAAGTATTATGTAAATAAGTATTGTGGTATTTGTATAAGAAACACTTTATAAGAAAAAAGAAATACAATTGTCCATTTTTAATTTCGATCATATATTTAAATTGGACTTCCCTCTCTTCCTCCCTCACATTCTCTTATATATATATATATATATCATAAAGTGTCAGGACGCGGCGGCTGAGCTAATTCAATTATATTAAATAAATGGAAACTATATTTATAAAACTATATTTATTCTATTATCAAGGGTACCAACATTTTGGTACACTCTCATCAGATAAAATACAAAGTTTGTTTTATAAATATTGACATAACCAGGAAGAAGATCTTAACCGTTCAAGTTTTTCCTGGTTTCATAAATATAGTTTCCATTTATTTAATATCTTTGAATATTATACTCCAAAATACAGTCGAGTGCTTCGAATCAGTTATAAACATTTATATTTGTTGAAACACCAACAAATTAAATATCCCTTTTACTTATATATATATATATATATATATATATGAATGTATGTATAGTATATTTGGCAATATACCGTATTTTGAAGACCTTGCGCTTTCATTTTAAAGTAATGACTATGTCACTTACCGTTTTTTAATTAAACATACGGTATATTGCCAAATATACTATACACACATTCATGTATACATCGCTATTTCAGAGTACCAATCCTAATTTTCAATTTTTGCTAGACCGGCAATTAGTTCCTGATTATTACTGGAATTCTATAAGAATCCAGCCTCTATAATTTTCAGCAAGGCAGGGAGTACGTTGCTCTGAGGAACACCAACATTGTGAAACAGAATCTGTCATCTTCTCTCCCTTCTCCCGAAAAATAAGAAGTAAGTGACATAGTCACTATTTAAAGTGATAGCGCATGGTCTACAACATGTTTTTAATTAAACCACCGGTATATTGCCAAATTTACTATACATACATTCCTGTATACATCGCTATTTCAGAGCACCAATCCTAATTATATATATATATATATATATATATATTATATATATATATATTTATATACACACTCAACCTCCTGAATCCTCACACCACCTCCCCCACCCTCTGACCCCTCTCCTTCCACACGCACGCACACACCTTCTCTTGAACATGGAACCTCGTTCTTCCTCAAACTCTCACATACACACGCACACACACTCACGTACACCTACACACGTACACAAACACACCTTCAGCCTTCCCCGCTTCGACCTCCCACCTCCCTCTCCCAACTCCACCCGCCACCACCCTTACAAGCCTCACACCCTTCCGCCACCTGTCCATCTTATTGTTTATTCTTATGTTTATTTTTACGTTTATTTTTATTTTTATTTGTTCTCCTTCCCCCTTTTTTCTAAATGTATTTCCACACACCCTCTGAACTCTCTTCCTAACCTATTTACTCCTGAAGAAGGGCTTATGCCCGAAACGTCCCCCTCCCCTCTCAAAAGCGTGAACCTAATAAACCTTTATTTGTCTGCCTCTCTGTTTTGTTCCCGTATAAATTTGTAGTTAGCTGACAGAAGACGGTATTTTAGAATTTTGTTCCGTTCAGCTGCGAATGCTGTAGCTCTCCCCCTTACCGCTGCATCCAGAATGTGGGAAGAAGCAAAAGAGTCACTAACTGTGACGTCCCGGGTAAGGCATTGCCTCCTGACCAGGAGCACAGAGTAAGACCTTTAAGTCTTTTCCCATCAATTCAGGACAACCCTGACGGTTGCAAAATTGAGGGGAGTTTGCCCTGGCCAAAGCTCTTAAGTGGTAATAGGACAGTGTGCGTATGTGCGCGCGCGTGAGTTTGTCGACGTTCTTAAATTAGGGACACATGTGTGTGTCACTGTTTTTAAGTGAGACATACATATGTGTGTATCCCTTTCCTTCCTTTTACACACACATACATTCACACAAACACATACACACATTGCGTAATGGACGGGTGGACATGTGAATGGAGTTCTACTGAAGCAGTTAGGGAAGTTCAAGTATCTTGGAGCCGTGTTCATGAGTGATGGAATGTAGGAGTCTGAATTAAGTGCAACAATTGCAAAAGCTGATGCAGTAATGCACCAGCCTCAGCATTCAGCAATCAGATGAAGGGGTGTTGATGTAAAAGCCAAACTCGCTGTATTCCTGGTATTCCTGCCAACTCTTACCGAGGATCATGAATATTGAGTAATGTCCAAAAGAATACAATTGCAAATAAAATTGGCATAAATGGGATTCCTCCGAAGGGTCTCAGAGATTCACTCCTGGTAGAGCCGCTACTTCTCTAAATTGAGAGATCACAACTCCAATATTATGAGCATGGGATTAGAATGTCTCAGTAAAGAATCGCTGGACACATTTTACAGGCAAATCCAATTGGCAATAGACCCAGAGGTAGACCCTGAGCAAGATAGTTGGATAACATCGATGAGCTTGGCTTGTCACGCTTTTAGATCCAGCTGGATCAGTTAGAGATGTTTGCTACTAACAGACTCGCTGGAAGGAGTGTTTAAGAAGGACTCTGTCCACACGACCCTCTCAGAAAAAAGTGGGTGAAGAAGAAGATATTGTGAATTTACTTTTCAATTTACATATATCTATATGCATATATATATTTGCGTATAATACCAATATGCACACTACATATGGTAGCAGAAAACCGCGCGCTGGGCGGTTTTTCTGCTAGTATATATAATATATATATATAAACCCGTAGAGCAAATATACATTATAAGTTCAGATTTAAGTTTAAGCAAAGAATCGCTGCTTTCACCCTTAACTGATTTGGACATCTCCGTCGCCATCGATCTCTCTCACCGCTCCCGCATCACCTCCGCCTTCTTCAAACCCACTGACTCCCACTCCTACCTCGACTTCACCTCTTCCCACCCTAGACACACGAAACACTCCATTCCCTACAACCAACTCCTCCGGATCCACCGGCTTTGCAGCCGAGATGCTGACTTCGAGACTCAGGCCCTCTCTCTAGTCAGCCATTTCATCCGGAGAGGTTACCGCCCCTCCCTCGTCCCCGCCGCCCTCGCAGTCCACCGCTCCACCGCCCTCGCAGTCCACCGCTCCACCGCCCTCACCCCACGCCCCCACACCCCCACACACCCACCCAACGTCTCCCTTTCCCTTCACCCACCTCCACCCCCTCCACGCACCATCATCCGCCTCTTCCAACGCCTCCTGTCCAATCCCTCCACCCCCCATCTTCCCATTACTACTCCTCCCCTCCTCCAAACGCGCGCGAAACCTCCGCTCCATCCTCGTCCGCAGGTCCCTACCTCCAACCCCCGCCCCCGTTGCCCCCCGGTTTCCTTCCCTGTTACAGACCTCGCTGCCACACCTGTCCCCACATCACCAACACCACCACCTTCCAGGGTTCCAATGGCCACTCTCTCTCTGTCCGGCATGCCTTCCGCTGCACCTTCTCCAGCCTCGTCTATGGATTTCGCTGCACGGAGTGCAACGCAACCTCCGTCGGACAGACTAGAGTCCGAAACGTTAAGACCCTCTTCCTGCTATATCAGGCGTTAACCAAATATATCCCTTCCATATACTGTACCGATTGTGTTATTTCTGTTTACCTTTTACATACACACACACACACACACACATATATATATATATATATATAGAGAGAGAGAGAGAGGAAGATTGCGAGTTGGAGAGAGAAAGAGAGAGCGAGAGAAAGAAAGAAAGAGAGAGAGAGAGAGAGAGAGAGAGAGAGAGAGAGAGAGAGAGAGAGAGAGAGAGAGAGAGAGAGAGAGATACGTGGAGTATGTGTATTTTTACATACACTGTTTTGAATCGCTTTATGAATGGCATTGTATCTTAGTTGGTTAATGTCTCACGTCTCTCACGTATATATATATGTATGTGTTTGCGCTTTTTCCTTTTGTGCATAACTATGTATAGTCACGTAATGTCTATGTTCCATAAAATGTGTTCGTCTAAATGCGTGTATCTCTTTCTCGTACGCTGCCTAGTCTCTACTACGTTATCCATCAAGTGTACCATTTTAACTATTCATTTAGCAATGTTAGGCATCTGTCATTGTGGTCACATGGATTGTTATGTTCTGATTTGCCGTCAAAAATTCCTACATCTTGCTGCCAAAATCCTACTAAGAGCAATACACTAAACAATTGGTGAAAAGAAAAAAAGGAAAATACAAACTTTCCTAGTGTTTCATATATACATTTGTATATCCCTGTGTAGTTTTCTCAGTCATGTATTTCGTCAGTACTTAAAATCTCATCCATTATAACTTGTATGAGAGTGTTTGTACATATGTATGGATGCACACATATATAGCAACATAGATACATATATATATATATATATATATATATATATATATATATATATATATATATATAACATATATATATATACGCATTTATATATATATATATATATATATATACGCATTTATATATATATATATATAAATGAGATATATATATATATATATATATATATATATATAAATGCGTATACATATATATATATGTATATATATATATATTTATATATATATATATACATATATATATATATATATACGCATTTATATATATATATATATATATATATATATATATATATATTTATAACATATATATATATATATATATATATATACATATATATATATATACGCATTTAAATATATATATATATATATATATATATATAAATATACACATATACATATGTATAGATATATTTGTGTATATACATTTATATACATATATACATATATATGAGTATACATGTTTGTGTAGAAGTATATGATAGCATATATGTGTATCTGTCTATTTATGTGTGCTTATATGTAGTTTGGGCAGACGACGATACCGGATCTAAATGAGTGCCATTCCCTTATCTATCTATTTATCTATCTATCCCACTTTTGATGCCCTAGTGGCAAATAAAAGAAACATATCTATCTATCTATCTATCTATCTATCTTAGCCTCAAATAGAAATAGGAAGGAAACGGAGCTGGTAGATAGTGTAGAAGAGGCAATTAGAAGCGGCGACGTGGCCAGAGTGCTAGCGTCGAGAACGGCCCTGGGCCAGTTCTTCGAAGCGAAACACGAAGGCTGCATCGTCCGAAGCAAAATACGTGCTCTGGGAAACGAGGGGACCAAAGCTGTTAGCTGGGCCCGCGTGACAGAAGCCAAAAGAGGGAGCAGATCCACTATCCGGTCTTTGCGAGACCAGGATGGACGGGTGATCATTGAACCTAAGCAGATGTGCGAGGCTTTTCAAAAGCAATTTGCCGGATTGTTCGGAAGGGGCGGGGAGTCGGTTGGGGATGTGGACTTCGGTCCATACCTCGACGGCCTGCCGCGTCTCTCGGACAGGGAGGCGAAGTCCTGCGAGGAGCCGATTTCACCCGCTGAAATAGAGGACGTGCTAAGCCAATGCGGCAAACGCAAATCCCCGGGTCTCGATGGTCTTCCATACGAACTGTATCTAGCTATGCCGGACTTGTTCCCCGATCTCCTCGAGGCGGTCTACTGCAACTGGCAACAGAACGGGAGAATTCCCTGTGCTGTGACCAAGGGCGTAGTCAGGCTAGTGAGGAAGGACGAGAACAAGGGGGACGATATAAATAATTTCAGGCCCATAACTCTGCTAAATACAGAGTTACAGATTTTGGCCAAGGTGCTAGCAAAGAGGTTGGCGCTTGTCGTGGGCAACCTGGTGGGAGATGCGCAGACATGTGCTATCCCGCCCAGGTCCATCCACGACAACCTCCACCTCATGCGATACATCATAGAGAGGTTTGGGAACGAACCCGGCTTTGGTGGGGCCCTGATCAACTTGGATCAATCTAAGGCGTTCGATAGGGTCGACCATGGTTACCTGGATGCGGTGCTAGCGGCGGCCGGCTTCGGACCCGTTTTCAGGGGCTGGATCAATGCCATGCAGAGCAGCCGCATCTGCTTTAGGGTCAAGGTGAACGGCTACCTCTCGGAGATTCGAAATCGCGCGGTCCATCCGACAAGGGTGCCCTCTCTCCTCCCTTCTGTATGTGATGACTCTAGAGCCACTGCTGCGGAAGTAGGAGTTGTTGCAGGGCATCCCGTTGGAACGGGGATTGCGGAAAGCGGTGTCGGCCTACGCCGACGACGTAACAGTAATGGTGTCGACGGCCTCGGAAATCGGGGCGGTCGGCACCATACTGGAGGAGTACGAAAGGTTTACAGGGATTAGATGAACCGGGACAAGTCGAACAGTCTGCAACTCGGCACGTGAAGGGGCAGATTGATGCCCTCCGATGGCGTCGTCGGGCGCTAGACGGAGGGCTCGGTGAAGTTGCTCGGGGTCTGGTTCGGACCAGACCTCCAGGTGGAGAAGAACTGGGGTGAGGTAACGAAAAGGATTTTGCACTGACCCAGAAGTGGGCCGAGTGCAAACTGTCCCTGAAAGGTCGGGCGGAGGTGGCGAACACTTATATAGCGTCCGTCATCTACTACCGCCTGACCGTTGTGCCTTGCCCAGGGGAAACGCTCGCCAAAATGGAGCGCGCACTCTTCCAATTCCTTTGGAAGAAACGGGCTCCTATGGTGAGGAGATCCATCTGCTGTCAACACCCTTCGAAAGGAGGGCTGGGGATGCCGTGGCTAATGATGCGTAATCACGCATTAAGGCTACGGCACATCCAGGTATTCCTCACCGGTCAGCTGGTGTGGGCCCCGTTTGTGAGGCGAGCCTTTCCCAGACTCGTCTCACTCACCGAGCTGCAATCCTGGGTCAAGCAAAGACCGAGAAAACTGGGCGCCTAGCACACCGAGTGTGCCCAGGCGCTCACGGCTCTCTGGCAGGCGGACCCGGCTGTCAGTGGAGAATCCACCTCGTAATTCTATAGAGGGCTGGTGGTTAGCAGTGCGACGACGCCCTCGGAGAAGCCCTAGGCATGGAGGAAGACGAACTGGCCAACCTGTTCGGTAGGACATTCAGCCTGGGACCCATGGATAACTTCCAGAGGTCCCTGGCCTGGCAGTTCTACAGAAGGGCTCTGCCCGTTCGAGAAAGGATCTACAGACACTGGCGCCCGGGTAGGGACCCCTCGAAAAAGATCTGTCCCAGATGCGTGTGCGACGAGGAAACCGTTGCACACGCATTGGTACACTGCTCGGGCATTGCCGATCTATGGGGTTATGTCGAACAACTGCTGTCAAGGGTGGGACCGATCCGGTTGACCACCGAGTCTATTGTAACGATCAAGCCGCCTCCCCTCTTCAAAAACGAAGGAGAGGCGGTGTTTCTGTGCGTAATAGCCATGGCGAAAGAGGTTGTATAGTGGACGCGTCTGAAAGGACTGAGGTCAGACACCTTTCTCTCTGGCCAACAACTGGTCCGTTTCTTCCGATATCATTTCGTAAAAGGATCAGGATGGAGAGAGAGGTGCTGCACCCCAGCCGTTTTTATGAAAGATGGGAGAAAGTGGCGAGAATGGCCCGTGTGAATGGGCCTTCATTCTACATCAGACTATAGGTGAGGAAGATGAAAGACCAAGGGAGTACCCCCTCTCTGTGCTCCTGAGGAGAAGGGTTGCACACTTTTTTCCGGGGGTGTGTGCGACCCCCCAAGGCGCCTCCTCTCTATTGAGGATTTTGTTATAAATTTTATTTTGTTACATTTTATTTTATTTTTATATTTTGTTATTGCCTCCTCCTTATTAAGGACGCCTTGTTATGTAAACTGCCCCCATTGTACTTGTCGCACTTTTTGATGCCCTGGTGGCAAATAAAAAGAAAATTATCTATCTATCTATCTATCTATCTATCTATCTATCTATCTATCTATCTATCTATCTATCTATCGTTCGAGAAAGGCTCTACAGACACGGACGCCCGGGTAGGGACCCCTCGAAAAAGATCTGTCCCAGATGCGTGTGCGACGAGGAAACCGTTGCACACGCATTGGTACACTGCTCGGGCATTGCCGATCTGTGGGGCTATGTCGAACAACTGCTGTCAAGAGTGGGACCGATCCGGTTGACCACCGAGTCTATTGTAACGATCAAGCCGCCTCCCCTCTTCAAA
>OZ024740.1:344153411-344155911 GCA_964016885.1 Eledone cirrhosa
CTCTCTATATATATATAATATATATATATATATATATATATATATATATATATATATATATATATATATATATATATATATATATATATATATATATATATATATATATATATCAATAATTCATATTCAAAAGTTATATTTAGAGAGAGAGAAAAAACAACTCATATATCGTTTGAGAAACAGTATTTTGTACACATATTTAATACAAATAATATCCAGATATACATACTTATGGTATAAATAATATTCCTGACAGTACTTTTCACAGACGCAAGAGAAAGTTAAATAGATTGGAAACCTATCCAAGTAATACATTATTGATTATCTATTATCGATTCCGATAAAAGCCAACGAAAGACAAGGAGCAACTATCAGAGAAAGTGTCTTTAAATATGTCCCATAATGTAAATACGTTTATATCTGTTGAGAGGTGTCTGAATGAGCTTCATAAACGTGGTGCCGATAAATATTTAACGACGAGTGCAAATATAAATAGGACTGGACATCTCGCCTGCTAGAAAGAGCTGAGAGATTTCAATCACAATTAAATCAGCTCGACAAATGAATAAATTTAGAGCAGCTGTACACAATTTTAAGGTATCAAAACATATTTATTATGAATGATAACCGTGTTTCTCTTTAAATAAGTTCAATTTAACTTAGGTCAGCGCATCGATAATTCAAATTCAAAAGATATATTTACCGAGTAAGAGAGAAAAAGTCATATATCGTTTCAGAAACACATAGTATTTTGAGTATAGCTGCTCCAAATTTATTAATTTCAACATCTAGTTCCAGACCGGAACTAGCTGTGGAAACGACACGTGCTCAGTCGTCGGGTCCCGACTCTTATAATACTCTACTATCCCATGTATCGAGTACTCTGTTGAGTAATGGTGTAACAACTTCCAAACTGGTTCTATCCTGATTTATGTATGTTTATATATATATATATTTGTACATATATTATATATATATTCACACACACACACACACACATATATATATATATATATATATGTAAAAGGTAAACAGAAATAACAACACAATCGGTACAGTATATGGAAGGGATATATTAGGTTAACGCTTGATATAGCAGGAAGAGAGTGTTAACGTTTCGGACGCTAGTCCTTCATCAAAATTATGAATGAAAAATAAGATAGATTGAGGGGACGGGCGGGTTGGAATTGGAAAAAAAGTCTTTAGATAAAAATAACAGGTCCATTCATGTTGACATCTCTCGTGTCTGTGTCTGTAAATACATGTTTATGTATATATATATATATATATATATATATATATATATATATATATATATATATATATATATATATATATATATATATATATATATATATATATATATATATATATATATATATATATAAGATGAGGGTGTGTATTTCTCTAGACGGAAATGTTTTGAGAATCCAGTATCACATCTTGCGGGCCAAATTAATTTTGGTGTTTATATGAGTACCTTAGCTTAAATTGTTGACAACAATTATCCAATTACCTTGGTGCTGTTTGATACCACGAGGCGTCACTTGAGGGAAGAGATTGTGATAACTTCAATGCATCCTCTTTTCCAATGTGGATTGATTCAAATTTATTCTCGTTTATTAGAATATTGCTTTTGTCACGCATTGGATAAATAGCGTAAAAATTCAAGCAAATTCATGCCCAGTCGCCCACACTGTTGATGACCCTCTGGAGCTTGCGAAAATTGTGTAATTATCCCTAAACTTGTTAAGAAGAAACCTAAGAGTGTAAGCAAATTAGTTTTAAGTTGTATTAGACTACTAAACCAAGAAACCCCCCACACGATCGCAATGGCATGACAACAGCAACGTAAATAGTGGTTTCAATAACATCAGAGACAATCAGTGATCTAAATTCATCATGTTGAACATTGTCAAATGTTACCTATACATTCCAATTCAATACGATCTTATTTGGAAATATATATTGTAACATAAACAACAATAAGATAGATATTATTATGTATTCCAGGAAATATCCGCTTTACAAAATGATATAGCATGGTTCCACAATATCAAGGGTCCTTTGGCGAGTTATCTTGATATTTTCAAAACTTCATCCGAAAATACATATAACGCAACATCGATGATATTTAAATCTTTATATAAAGAAACGTATCGATATGACGTCTGCGCTATATTTTTTTTTAGATTTGCCCTCTGTCGTGTGGTGTAATGCATTTTAATTGTTCATGTCTGTAATTGTTTTGTGAACCGATGCGGTAGACTGTCGTACATGTGTAGTCATCATATTTTAGCATTTTATCCCGTCATTGCAACAACTTTCAATAATTATATATATCTATTGCATTCGAAACAGAAATAAAAATCTATTTTTTTTTCGGCACAAGGGGATAAAATTTAGGGGAAGGAGATTCCATTGACTGCATTGATTGTTATTTATCTTACACACTAAGGGAAGATGAAATGTAGACTAAGCCTCGAAGTCAGAACGATGA
>OZ024740.1:344165911-344175911 GCA_964016885.1 Eledone cirrhosa
CGCATTTAATTTAAGCGATGTGCGTATATGCAATTTATGCATAGAAACAGATAAGATTTTATGTACCCCCAGGTCAACTCGACCCAAATATATGTTGTTCCGTTTATACATAATCTTCAAGTGTCTGGAAATATTGGATAATGTAATATATTGTATATATATATTTATCTGAAGATATCAAGATACTCAGTGTTCGAACACCATTCTAAAGGTTCAACATTGTCATACTTAACAACAGTAAAATTCAGTGCCTTACTTCTGCAAACTAATGACATATTAGCTGCCACTTGGACAAGATACTCACATGTACTGGAGATGCCATTCTTCACACCTCATTAAACTTCCTCACACGGGTGTCATCCATATCCTGACTTTCATTGTCTCTATGAACAAATACATAGAAAATAATTTGCAATCAAGACATGATAACTAAATTTATTTAACTGTGTAAATACACAATCATTATATATCAAATAAATAAATAAACCGGTGGATTGGTAGTATCGGTAGAGGGTCGGAGGCCATGTTTTGACGTATAGAGTTACGGCCCTTGCCATTCTGAGTTCAAATCCTGCCGAGGTTAACTTTGCCTTTCATCTTATATGCACAAAGAATCATAGTGCAGTGTAGATGTTGACAAAATGCGCTTGAAAATGCGTGGTGTCCTAGCTGGAATGCTTTTGGTTACGTGTTTGCTTAAAAAGGGTGCGCATGAAGGAAACAACTGCAAAAACTAGTAGGGTGTTTCTGCTGCACACAAAAAGATTATTCGGCATATCCAAATGAAAACAATCCAGTTGGTTTGTTGATTCAGTCAGGTAATTACTCAGCACGCTTGCGAGCGCTTTTTCACACCACCCTGAAACCTCAATGATATGCATCCCTGAAATATCAGGCAGATTCAAGCACTTTTTCATGTATTAAGTTCTCTCTATCTGATAAGTGTTCATCAGACTTGACAACTACACACACACATACATGTCAGAATGTATGTGTGTGTATTTATGTTCCTTGCAGTGGCATCTTCATTTTAAGGAACAATCAGATTTGAGAAGACGATAAGTCCCGAGAATAGGGAGCCAGATGAATGAGCGAAACCTCTTTTTTGCCAAGAAACCTTGAATCAGCTGCGACGAATGAATCGGGCGTTGTAATGTGACTCCCAGTTTTGCGAGGAATACGGATTCGGGCGTTTGCTTCTAACTGCATTGCCAATACGACATTGGACTTACTGATGTAACTCATTTATAATTGTTTGTTCTCCTTGTGCCTAACGTAATTTTTCGGACCTTGGTGACGTTGGGTGCATCCACTATAGAGACTGAAATCCAGGTATTATGGCTTTGATCTCCAGTTATCATCGTATTTAGGATATCTGGCTCCGAACATACTCCTATTCGTTAACCATTCTCAGCTCTCCTTTACTTCATCTATCTTCTATAAACTCCCTGACACACATTCCTATTTCAACGTCAACTAAACCCACACAACCCACTCTAAACTTTTTATATTCTACTTCCAACACCACCGTCTTCGTCGGCTCTGTAGCGAGGATCTCAATTTTGAGACCCACTCCTAAAACATGGCTTCCCGCTTCATCCAGCTTGGATATCCTCCACCCTGATCCAAGGTGCCCTCAATAACGCCCGTTAAACTGTCTGTACCATAGCCGTGTCTCCCCATAACCACCCCTAAACACCCGCCTAGCTTTTCCCCCCTCATCTACCACACCACCACCCATCATCTCCGGCAACATAGCCTATTTTGCTTCCGTACACTCTCTTCTGATTCCGTCACTTTTCACTCCTTTACCCTCCCCCCCATTACCGCTTTTAAGTGCGAATTTAAACTCCGTACCTAATGGCGTGCAGTTCTTTCTCTTCCTCCCTTACGACTCCACTTGGATGCCGTCCCTCTTCATGCCCCGTTGTAACACCATTCCATTCATTTCCATCCTCTCCAATCTCACAAGTGCTAACAGTTCATTGCGTATCCACCATTATTTACATGCACCACCACCAAGATTGTCAATGCCCTTCAGTGTTCGTTTGTGGATCCTTATACATTGGACATACTGGCAGACCGTTTCGCAGAACATTTTAGGGACATACAACTTGGCAGGGATACCGCCGTCGTCCCTCACTTCCGTTCCTCAATTCACTTCTCTCTATATCTCTCTGTTCTATGTGTTTATTGCATACACATCGCAGGCCTCAAACGCCAGAACTTTTCCGCCTTGTATCCACTTTCCCAAATAAACACAATTGCTCTCCATATTTTCTTTAATTTATATTTACCTTGCACACATATCATGGGCTTGCGCCTGCTTGATAACACCTAGAAACTTTCATACGCGTGCACATATTCACCTCTCTAGTTTCCTACGACTTCGTTGCGGTCAAAATCACACGCTATCAGAGCTTTGTACAGACCAACAACAAACACGCACACACTCTCACTCTTTTAAACATATGCACAGCTATCCTCGCAGCTTTGTACAGACAAACAACACAGACAACCACACACAGAAACACACAAACTTCCAAACGTACACACATACATGTCCACTCTAAATGCATAACGATGTTTTTCTTTTCTGGACGATATAAGATATTTTTGATCACACCTTTTCAAAAGATGACCAACTGAATTACGACATAATCTCTCCGAACAACAGTTTACCAAGAGATTGTGAAATCAACAGATCTGTTCTTTCTCGAAGAAATGTTTTTCGTTTCTAGCCCTGCTTAACCTCCTCTATCTTTATATTTCTTCTTTAATTTCCCATTCTATTTCCTAATGAAGGACTAGCGTCCGAAAAGGTAAGACTTTTCTTGCTATATTATGCCTGAAACTAATATATATATACCTTCATGGAACTTCATCATCTGTTGCGTTATTTCCTTTCACACAAACACACACAAACTCACGCGCACACAGCAACATGCTCTAAAAACATTTTTTTCCAATTCCACCCCACACGTGCCTTCAATCTTTCTAATTTTTCATTCTTTTTTCTGGTGTAGGACTAGCGTCCGAAACGTTAAGACCCTCTTCCTTCTATTTCAAGCGTTAACCTAATATATTCCTTTCATTTACTGTAACGATTGTGTTGTTATTTCTGTTTACCTTTTACATACATACATAAATATATATATATTATATACAATATTAAATAAATGGAAAACTATATTTATAAAACCATATTTATTTCATTATATATATTTCGGGGATATCATATTAACAATATGCTATGCCTTCATCAGACAAAATACAATATAAACAGTTTTATAGATAAATATATTCGACATACCGTAATAAACATCAACTTCATTTGAAGAGGTTCACTCTAGCAGTGAAAATACAGAGAGAAAGAAAGAGAGAGAGAAAAGAGGGAAATAAGAAAGAAAGAAAGACGAAACGAAGAAAAGGAAGAAAAAGAAGAAAAAGAAGAAATGCATGGGACAAAATAGAGAGATGGAAAAATAGATAAAGCGAAGAGCTTCATGTAAAGAGACCGAAAGAGATATATATATATATAGAGAGAGAGGAAATAGAGATAGATACATATATAAATATAGATATAGAAAAATTAGGTAGTGGGAGGTCATTTTGAGTAAGTGTATCAATGATGCATTTATTTATTTCTCTCTCTCTTTCTTTCTCTCTGTATTTTCACTGCTAGAGTGAACCTCTTCAAATGAAGTTGATGTTTATTACGGTATGTCGAATATATTTATCTATAAAACTGTTTATATTGTATTTTGTCTGATGAAGGCATAGCATATTGTTAATATGATATCCCCGAAATATATATAATGAAATAAATATGGTTTTATAAATATAGTTTTCCATTTATTTAATATTGTAAATATACTCCAAGTATTTGTCGAGTGCTTTTATATCAGTTATAAATATTTACTAGTTGTAACCCAACAATTTTAAATATAACTTTACATATATATTATATATGTATGTGAGTGTGTGTGTATGTGTGTGTGTCTGTGTCTGTGTGTGTATTGACATGCATGTATATATACACACATATATATATATATATATATATATATATATATATATATATATATATATATATATATATATATATATATATATATATTTCTTAAAATAACAGATTAAAGTTTAAGCAAAGAATCGCTGCTTTCACCCTTTACGTGGTTTTGTCTTTGCGTGCTATTGTTCTCCACGCTCCACATAAGACGTATTATCTTCGTTTTTTCGTTCATTGCCAGAGAACGTCTCTATGAACCACCTAAGAGAACATTAGTCTACGACCTCTTTTATACCATAAACGTGGTTCTGTCTTTGCGCGTAATTGTTTTTCACCGCTCCTATTAATGACGTATTATATTCGTTTTTCCCCGTTCTTTGCCAGCGAACGTTACCACGAACCAAAGTATCGTCTTCCTCTCTTCCTCCGGTTGCAACGTTTTTTGAAATATCCTCTTCTGCGTTTACAGATTGACTTTGTTAGTTTCAGAAGATCCCGTTAAGGGTGAAAGCAGCGATTCTTTGCTTAAACTTTAATCTGTTATTTTAATAAATATTTGCTCTACGGTTTTTATATATTTGATATATATTTATCCTTATTGAGCCCTCTTTGGATTTTAGTCTTCAAATTTATTATTATTACTATATATATATATATATATATATATATATATATATATATATATATATATATATATATATAAATGCCTTTCCTTGAGTGTGGTAGTGTGTGTTTATATATGTGTTTGTTTGTGTATGTGTGTGGATCTGCACTCATGTACACACATATATATATATATATATATATATATATATATATATATATATATATATATATGTATGCACTCTCCCTTACAAAATTATTGCTCTGCATTTGATACATTTGTGGGTGCCTAGTCTTTCTACACCATCATATATCTGTTAACAGCTTGTATAAATCTTTATCAGCAGCATACATACCATTCAGTCAGATATTATCATCATATATCACATATGTGGCAACATTTAGATATTGTCCCCATGAAAATGTTATGCATTTCAAAAGACTCCTAACGCTGGAAATAGAATTATATAGTATTGTTTTTCTTTTTAGAATTAGTTTCAGGCTTTTCTTACAAACAGTTCATTTCTCTCTCGTCCAGCTTGAATTCACTGACAATATACATCTTTCTGTCTGTATAACACTAAAAATGCCTTCACATTCTCTCACATCCTCGTTATATCAGAGTCAAGAATGCTGACACACGGAAACACACACATGAAAGATGGATATACAGATAGACTGAAAGGTAATATCAATCCACCTATCTATATCTGTCTTCACTTTCTCAGGCTCTCTCGTAATTTCTCTCTCTTTTTCTTTGTTTCTTTGTTTCTTTTTTCTCTTCCCATTTCTCTACCTCTCCCTCTTTCAATCTCTCTCTTTATATATATATATATATATATATATATATATATATATATATATATATATATATATACACACATACATATATATATATATATGTATGTATATATCATTCTACACATCTCACACATCTTATACACACCACGCATCTCAACGTACACCCACTTACATCTCTCTCTCCACCACCGGACCTTGTTACCCGGAGATTTACCCATTTGCATTGCCGAGGTTTCCAAACGACTTAAAGATATATATATATATATATACAATATACATACATATATATAAGCATCTCTCTCTCCCTCTTTATATATATATATATATATATATATATATATATATATATATATACACACCCTTACATATATATCTATTAATTTTCTTACAACATAGCTGTAATGTTTCAGCGTAGGTATACACTTTAAACCTAATCTTCGCACTTAACTGGGGACATTTTAATTATGGAGCGCCTGGTGAACAAGAGCCTTCAGAAAACTTATATGCTTTACTTCCCGTTTCTCTTTAAATGTGGAAGCCCATGTAAGAAATAGATTCTTAGCTCTTGCTGTTAGGTATATCACTTTGAGCCATAAATTCATTACAGAATTTTAGGAGACATACCAGTAAAACCGTCTCTTTTGCCTAAGTCGCTACATTTATATCAACACAATCCATAAGCTCCTTTACACCTAAGCTCAGAACATCTAACGCCGAGAATACAATGGGGCATCCATTATATATGAGGGTACGGTCACCTCGACTTAACCGAACCCCATACTAGATCAGCATCTTTGTGTGAATGTAGGGAAGTCGATATCAAAACCGCTTCTTAAACCAGGAGACAAGCTTCTATTATCCGGAAAAATATTAAGGACTGAATTTTCTAGCTACTTTTTGAACTTTAAACATAACTACAATCTTCTCTATCAAATGGTAGACTTGAGAAAGATCCTGACCCTTTGCATAGAAGTCGAAAACGTATAAGTTGTGTACAGCGAAAAATGAAATACACTGAAAGAGCTACAAACTATTTGAACACGATGGCAGCTCCCTCAACACATAAATGTATTTTAAAGAACTTAAACATATTACGCTTACCATGTTAAAAAAACAACTACATTTACCGGATCCCAGTCACAGATTAATTGATAATCAATAATAACAATTTACTTCCACTGAGACACCCTTCTACAAAACCAATTACTTATATTTCTACTTTTTTCTTCTTCATGTAGATCCTTCAATACTTAGTTCTCTTTAACCTATATAACTTATATATATGTTTATCCTTATTAAATACCAAGCTACTTCCTTTTCGTTTCCTTTACCACTCCCTATATCTATGATAAAATACCTCCTCCCGTTTGGATCTCCCTCATTTGAAGGAAAAGAAGACAACCATTCCAAAATGGTCTCAAATCACCCTAGAGACGTTAAAAAGGACATAGTCAAAAGTGTAGAACAGAATCTCTGGACTCTCAGCTAACAGAGAACTCTTTGATGGCAAGGCTAGCTGCTATAATAATGCATTAGCTAGAGCAGGTTACCAGGATAAAATTGAGTACATGCATATAGATAGAAACAATTATACACCCATTCATAGACCCAAACAAATATACACACAAAATAACCGTAATGAAAATAATAGAGGTACTCGAAACCCAGAAATAGAGATGGAACAAACCCGGCTCCAAATAGATATAACTCAAATACCACCATAAAGTTACATAAGAGGGTGAGATCCCTTGGAATTCAAAATAACATAGCCAAGATTTTCTTTGATGCATTAGGTAAATGTTTTCCTAGATCACATAAATACAGTCAAATCTTTAATCGACACACAATTAAACTCTCTTACTTGACAATCAAAAGCATAGCCCAGAATATAGCGAAGATTGACAATAGAAATCTTGGAAATAAACACAAAGAGATAACTCATAATAGCAACCATAGAAAGACTGATTGATTAAATAGCAACTTAAATAACAGGGATAACACCAGTAACACAAATGATATAAACCAACGGATACACAGACACAGGGAGGGAACAATGAATGGTAACGTAAATAATTACAATTGCAGAGATCATAACAGTTGCCCAATGAAGAATAACTGTTTAGATGAAAATATTGTTTACGAATATGAAGTAAAACCGTGTAGTAAGACTCATAGATATGTTGGTGCAACTTGTACTAGATTTATAGAAAGGTGGTACAACCATCGCCACTCATTCAAAAGAACTGATAAAAGATCTAGCACAGCCCTGTCGGAACTGATTTGGTCGCTAAAAAATAAACGAAACTCTCATATGTTTTTCCATATATAAATGGATCTATATCTAGAGGGAGTGACCTCTGTACTATAAAGACAGTACACATCATAAATAGAAGGCACAAAATTATTAACAAAAATTCTGAAATTTTTATTTCATGTTTACAGAAAATTAAGAAGCCATTGCGTAGAGTAGTTAAAACTTCAGTAAACAATGTTAAATAGACCACTAGATAATTAATTAAACATTTATATGTATATAGATACATTATAATATCAGCATCAAAGTACTAATATCTAAAATTAAAATTAGTATCTAAGCGAATAAAATCTAGTCTACAAATAAAAATATATAGCAATATATATAAAAAGATAAAAAAATAGACTAACATTTCCTACGTGCCTTACTACGAATCAAGCGACAAATCTGGTAACTTCATACCCTAGCCAGTTTACAATCAGCAACACCAATTGGAACAACTATCTCCTGCACATGTAAGAACTGAGACTTGAGAAATTCGGACATATGCTTACTGGTCGGCAAATAACACGTATGACCGGTAACATATTCTTGGAACTTTACATCTCGTTTGGATATTTGTCTCAAGAGAACACATATGGCAGGTGTTATATAACTGCCTTACGTCTTTGAAATACGCATAAAAAAATAAATAGGGATGTACGAATAAAAGCGACTTTCTTGCTTATTATTATGGGGTCGACAAAATAAAGTACCAGTAATACACTGGCCTTGTGTCAAAAGTAGAAACAATTTTTATAATAAAATTCCGTATGAATAAAATTTGTAGAGTGCTTCACATCTATCAAGAACCAGTCGGCAGATTTTCAATCAAACAATTTTCTTTAATTGAATATATATATATATTTTTTTTTTAAATATGTATACATATATATATATATATATATATATATATATATATATATGGAGAGGCGCCCTCCACAGCCCAGAGCACTGGGGAGATCAGGTGGCTGTTTGAATAACTGGATATTTTAGACAGAGACCTTCACCAGAGAGGAGCATCAGAGAGCCAAGAAGAATATCAAGGAGGGCAAGGCTCATGGAGAAGATGGAGTGGCATCAGAGGTGATGAAGAGTTGTGATGTTGAGGATATCATCCTGGGGTTCTGTAACCAGGCACTGGAGAATGGAGTTGCCCCGAATCAGTGGAGGATCAGTAACATCATCCCAGTGCCAAAGAAGGGAGATCTCTCTAACACCAACAACTACAGGGGGATCTCACTGACGTCACTTGTGGCAAAGACCCTCAACAGGATGATTCTTAACAGGATCCAACCTGAGATGGAGTAGAGACTCAGGGACAACCAGAACGGCTTCAGAGAGGGAAGATCAACCACCTGATGCTGAGGAGGATATTAGAGGGATCTAGAGGAAAGTGCTTTCCTGCGGTCATGGTTTTCATTGACTTTAGGAAGGTCTTTGATTCTGTGGACCGTCACTGCCTCATGAAGATCTTACAGGCTTATGGAATCCCCAAGAAGATAATGGACCTGATATCACTGCTGTACACCAACACCAAAGCCCAAGTCATTATACCTGATGGGATGACAGAGTTCTTTGAGACTAGCTGGAGTGCTCCAGGGAGATATATTGGCTCCCTACATTTTTATCATCGTGGTGGACTATTGTATGCGCCTTGCACTGGAGAAACACCAGGACTCTGGATTTACTGTAGCACCGGCTCAGAGCAGGAGAGTTAAGGCAAAAATATATCGGATGCTGAATTTGCCGACGACATAGTTTTGGTGACACATACAGTGAAGGAGGCAGAGGATTTGATCCAGGAGGTTGGGACTGTGTCGATGAATGTGGGGCTGAGAATGAATGAGACTAAAACAAAATATCTGGTAGAGAATGTTGAGAAGCCAGGGGGATCACTAATGTAGGCGGGTATCCGCTAGAATTGGTTGAGGACTTCCTGTATTTCGGATCAAAGTTTGCGATTACGGAAGATGATGTGGTTGAGAGGAAGAGCAAAGCCTGGGCAGTGTGCCACAGCTTGAGATCTCTGTGGGAAGTGGACCTTCGTAAAGACCTCAAAATCCGCCTCTTCATTGCTGTAGTGGAGTCTGTGATGCTGTACGGGTCTGAGACCTGGACACTGACCAAGAAACTCACTCAGATGGTGGATGGGTGCTACACGAGAATGCTGAGGACGGCTCTGAACATTAATCAGTATACACTGAGGATGAAAACTGTATGGAAGCCTCTCAAAAGTGACACAGAGGAGACTGAGGTTAGCTGGACATGCTCACCGATATCCAGAGTTG
>OZ024740.1:344180911-344183411 GCA_964016885.1 Eledone cirrhosa
TATTCCCTGACCGCATGTTGCTAGATGGTTACTTAGGGGTATCTGACGGACATTTGGGTCTCTGATTTGCTGACGGTGTACCCGGCACGTTCCGATAGTGCATTTTCAGTTTGACCGAAATATTTAGTGCATTTCTAGTTTGACCGACATATTTATAATATTCCCATTCTACAAATTACAAAGCCCAAGTGAAATCAAGAGAAAAATCAAAGAAAATAATTTTATTGATAAATTCAAACCCAAATTAAATGGGATCCACGGCTAGGCCCAGGTGACGGATCTGGTGGGCCTTTATCTCTTTGACTGTGTTGGAGTGGAAATGCCCCACTTGGGAGGCGGAGCTTACCGTGACGAAGTTTTGTTTACTGTGTCGTTCCATAATAATAGTATGGTAGAGAGGGTGAGGAAATAACTTAGCAAATTCTTCAAGAACATAGACCTAAGTATAGTATTTGAAGAGAACTTAAAGATAGTTATTTTTTTAGATGTTACACTTAACCTCAATTCAGGACTCTTCCAACGCTACCACAAACCCAACGAGAATATAAACTATGTCAACGCAAAATCGAACCACCCTAAAATAGTCACTAACGGTATTACCAAAATCGTCTCTAGTAGAATTTCAAGACTATCTTCCAATGAAGATACCTTTAATAAGATCTCGAATTACTATAATAAAGCCCTGGAACGCGCGGGGCATAGCGAGGGAATCTCATTCACACGTCCATTAAATAGTAGAAGCAACATTGCCTGCGATAGCTTAGGCCTAAATAGTGACACTCTAGTTAACAGCAGGCGTGATACGAGGGGGGATTTATATAGACTTCATGTTGTATTGCCGCCTAGTCCCAATGCTGTTGGTACCAATAGAAACAACCACTCAGGTACCAACACGGGGTCTGAGCAACTTAACGCCAGCGGAAACTCTAATGGTAACCTTAATTGTGGAACCGATAAAACTACCGTTGAACGCAGTATGGAACGACGGTCGAGTAAGGGGAATGGGGACAGGTGTAGCAGACGCATAGTGGATACAACCCCGGCTATCGAGGGTAATTCCAATGGTCGCACGGGGGTATACACCGCTCTGGAGACTTGGGACGATTCTGAACACAATCGTGACAACCCAGGACACCATCGACCCACAAGCAATTTCCAGTTACAATAGACCAGTAACTACTAGGGAGACAGGTAATTGTAATATAGTTAGTAAGAACAAGAGGCATCGGACCAGAAAAGTCCTGTGGTATAATCGCCCTTACTCCACTGGCCTGACCACTAATATAGCTAAGCTTTTCTTTAGGGCCTTAGACAAATGCTTCCCTAGATCGCACAGATATTATAAAATATTCAATAGAAATGCCATCAAGCTGTCCTACTCCACAACTAGTAACATGGCTCAGAATATAGCTAAGATGAATTATAGTAGACTTAGGACAGCCCATGAGGGAATTAGGCATGGCAGAACAATGGCGGCTCTATTGAAGAACTGACTCATACACGTGAGGTGAGTCGGGTCTCCCCATCCCCAAGGAATTTACCCATAGAGCAGAAAGGAACTGGGACCCGACCCCAAAGGTAGCGTGGTCCATCTGGAACTACCCAGTTCGATAGCAAAACATGTAACTGCAGAATCACCGCCACCTGCCCCATGGCTGAGAAATGCCTTACCAAAAACAGTCTACGACTGTAAGGTCTCCACTCCTGATAGAACCTTTAGGTATGTTGGGGCAACTGCCACGGAATTTAAGGATCGATGGTATAATCACCGCCATACCTTTAATAGATTAGATACAAAAAAATAGCACGGCACTTTCTGAATTAGTCTGGAAGCTTAAACATCAGAATATAGAGCACTCCTTATTCTGGTCCATAGTTTGCTCAGCGCAACCTTATAACGGCAGCACGGGCGTCTGCAATTTATGTATAGCTGAAACTTTTAATATTATTAGAGGCGGCCCCCTATTAATTAATAGGAGAGCAGTTTTTCAGCAACTGCCAACATAGAACCTCGAAAACCTTCCGCAGGATTTTTGGAAGGTAACCTACCACTAACTCCTCCCTCTCTACTTTAGCCATAGGGTTCTCTCAATAAACAGACAGTCACACACTCAGGTAGTTAGACGGGTAAGATTGTTTGCGCACTTACAAACGATACTCGGCCTGTTTCCACGGAGTTCTCACAGCTGAGTGCACTTTTTTAGAATACCTAGCTAGTAAATAGTTAGATTGATTACACACTGAGTATACCTAGTTAGTAATTGATTGAACACTCAGACATGACCGATTACGCGCACCTACCTTTACTTTAAGATACCCTAACCATTGAGTTCTCTCAGTTGGGATATAGCTAGTCGTATTGCACACTTAGTTAGGACCGATTACGCTCTCTATACATAACTCTACACACAGTACCCGTTTCCTTTAGACATTGAGCTCCCACAATTACGACCGTCACGTTCCTACCGACTGAACACTACACTAGGTTTTGATCCGTGAT
>OZ024740.1:344193411-344200911 GCA_964016885.1 Eledone cirrhosa
TTTCAGTTTTTTCTATTGGTTGTAAAATAAAAACTGAAAAAGGTTATATGCACCTCTTGAACTCAAGACCATGATCTCCCTAGTACCTACCTTTAGGCCACAGAGACACTATGAAAATTCATACTTATAACATTTCAAAACTTTCAAAACAAAGTGCTGCGCTGCCTTTCTTAATGTTATTGCTGCTACTTAAGGTCGACTTCTAAGTCATTTGGGCGTTCCATAAACTACATCCTCCTTTTGTTTCTATATCTATCTAGAATACATTTTAACCTGTAATCCATGTGTTATTTCTGTTCCAACTCATTTCTCCCCGCCTCTCTCTCTTTCTCTCTGTAATATTTGAATCTACTACGATTTGGGCTTAGATTATGCCTATACATATGTTTTTGCATGTCATTTAGATTCAAAATTACAATGATTGGCATTATATATATATATATATATATACAGTGGCGGACTAGGTCTAAAAATATTGGTTGCCAGATGAAGGGAGCCCACCTACATGTAGACTGCTATCATTTAATCTTTATAATGAACTAGCATTAAAGTCCGGCGTTGATCGGGGTCAGTAAGTTACCAAAGTTAGGTTGCACCACCCATTTTATGGCAGCACTTTTTTTGTCTGCCAGGCACTGGTTGAATGAATTGCAGACCTGGACTGCCGAAGCAGGAGCTGCGCCAGCAGTGACAATCATAGTTTCGCCTATGGATATTATCTCTGTGCAAAGAAGTGTTGACATTTATTGTTTCACAGTCATTGCGCAACACGCGCGTAGACGATGTCAGCCGAACAACAGAGGTGCGATGGAGTTGTTCTGCATGACATGTTTTAACGGGGGAGGGGCGCGGAATGAGGGAACCTCAAACAGGGGCCTGAAAACATTGTCGAATTATGACAACAAAAAAGAGGAAGAGGGGTCATTGTATGGTTGGTGCATCATGTACGTCGGACGTAGAACATGAGCCTGCTGCTGTGCCGATGGAGGGAGGGAAATGGAGCTGATCGGAGGCCAAGTGTTGGTGAAGTGTGAAGTAATTGCAGGGAACCGCCTGAAAATGTAAATCCCGTCATTAAAGCATTGTTCACCCTTTGAGAGTCGTACGGAGGTGAAATACTAACATGTCCATGGTCCTCAGAGGCCCACCAAACGGGGGTTGGTGAGGAGCAACAGCTGATATTTGAGTAAGGTCGAAGTTGCAATGAAGCTTTGTAACGGCGCGAAAATCAGCCTTTGTACGGCAGATGGTGGGGAGTGTCCAGTGCACTGCAGCGAAGGTTAACCTACTTAGAAAGTACTCACGAAAAGGCAAAAAATGAAATAAAAAAAAAGTTATAAAATTAGGAATCGAGGTAATTCTATAAAACCTCCTTGAACACAATGTTTTTTGTTTTTCCTTGCGGAACGAACGCGAAATCATCACTCTTGCTGTCGACACGCGAGCAGCCAACGTAAATCTGACCATGAGAGAAACACGGTTCCCCCAAATGTATTCCCGCGACAGACAGTGTTTGCTCCTGCGCTTTGTTAATTGACATTGCAAAGCATGGCCTGACCGGGAACTGGGACTTCCGAAATGTGAAAGGTAGGTCTGCACCTGATGGAAAAAGATGCATCCTCGGTATGAGCACAACCTTGCCCCGACCGAAACCTGTGATTATCGTGGCCTCAATCAGATTGGGAGCGGAACCAAATTTCGAATGAGCATTATAGGGGCACCAACTTTAAGTTTCAAAATGTGTGGAGGTAATCCGGGGGGCTCAAAGGGATATAGTACCTCTATTGGATAGTTGATGATGTCCTCGGGGTCAGGAGTTCTATCGATAGACTTATGTACGGAAACAGGAATAAGTTTTAGCATTTGATCATTAATATGGTTAACAATTTTATTCGTCGGGGCCAGAATAGCCCTTTAGGCAAGCCAATCCATATTCTGATAATTTGCTTGGAGATCTGGGAACACTGCATCCCTGAGATCAGAAGGCGTACTAACAACGGTACAAAGTGAGTCGATGGCAATATTACCCTTTTCATCCCCGGGCGTTTTGCCTTCGCCAAGTGCAAGGAGGGTGTGAGAAAATGCTGCTGATGCGATATCACCTCGCATATGAGCACGCATGTTAGTGTGAAGTTTCAGAGTCTTCACCAGGGGCCACAATGCGGATGACTTAAGACACGCACGTACTGCAACAACTCTGGTCCCCTTGGGAATAACGGGAAGCGTTTGGCTGAAGTCCCCTGAAAGAAGAAGTGTTACGCCTCCCATGGGAGCCGTAGAATCTTTGATGTCTCTCAGAGTTCTATCTAGCGGCTCAAGAGCCCCTCTGTGGGCCATCGTGCATTCGTCCCAAACGATAAGCTTGCATCGTCTGAACACTTCTGCCTGATCGGAGCTCTTAGTGATGTTGCAAGTGGGTGTCTCAGCCTTCACTAGGTCAAGCGGGAGCTTGAGATAGGAGTGAGCTGTCCTGCCGCCCGGCAACAAAGTAGCCGCAATTCCAGATCATGCCACAGCTAAGGCAATGCCTTCTGTTCGCCTAATCTCAGCTGTTATTAATTTGATGACAAAAGTCCCCCCCCCCCCCCAGGAGCGTCCAGGAAAAATATTCCCCCCAGCTTTGCCCCGGACAGAATTAACAACGGAGTTGTAAGCGAATTTCCGTTCTGGAAGGAGCTTTGACTCATTCTCCGCTATGTACTGGGTAAGCTCGTCAACATTATAAGATGTCTCACGCAGCAAATCCGAAGACAGAGTGTTTGCGCCTTCCCGGTTTGTTGAAGGTAGGCCATACACAGCTAACGCACTACTGTCCATATCGAGAACAGTATCTTCGATTTCAAGCAGCGGCCTGTTGTAAATGAGGTCACTGTACCCGACCAATGGGTTTAGCAACTGAGCGTGACGCAGGAAATCTTCAGACATGTAATCTTTGTAGCTAAGCCATAAAGAGGCCGGATCACCCAAGTCACACCATAGGAGTAGAATAGCGAAAAGCGATCTTAGTCTTTTAGGAGATTTCAACAAAACGCCCTCTGCCATGGTGGCGCCCCATTGTGAATCATCCTCCAAAAGGCCACGTCTAAAGCAGGCTTCCCGGAAAGTATCACATAATTCACCGTCAACAGTTCTTATGTCTCGAAAGCTTTGTGGGCCAAAAACCTCTTGGAGGAGAAGGCGCAAGTGAAAACATTCATGCTGGTTGGGAGGTACAGTGTACACTCTGCCTAGACAACTGTCAAACTTGACACCAGGATGTCCTTCAACATCCTGACCCGACTTCCTACGCACCCAAGTGTTGTTTGACCACACGTAGTAGGACGGGACCTGAGGATATGAAAGTGTTTTTGCAAATGTGTCAAGTTGGCAAAGCGTAAAAAAAACAGTCAGAGTTGTTTCTTTTGGATTGGCCGCCAAATGAGCAGCACTCTGTTCAGTAAAGTAAGCCCGCTGGCCATTTTCCAAATGAACCGCTAGTTGTATGATGGCGGGGTGCCTTTGGTGAAGTGGAAACCCGAATATCCGCCAAAAAGCTTCACCATTGCTGATATATCGACCTGTCAAGTACTCCGAGACCTCGTCCCTGCTATTGTCGTTTTGAAGGCCGAACATGGCAGCGTCGGAACCCTTGTCAACATATTTACATATGTACTTTATCGACTTCACTGAATGACAGAACTCCACATTTATATGAGCGTTGAAAGTTTTCATCAGAAATGGACAGTACGGGACCACCCACCTATTATCAACTTGATGACCCCGTAACGTCATTGTGAATCCACTGTTCTCAGGCTGCCTTCGTCTGTACAGTGGGTATCCGTCGCCGCCGGTCTGAGTCTTCTCAACAAACCTCTTTGGGTATTGTTTAGTGCACACATGGTCCTTGTGGCATGAGGACAACTCTTGAAAACCGGGACCGCACGGATCGTGCACCATTTGTGCCTTCACAATGTCGTACAGCTGCCGGTCAACAACGGGGTCCCGTATTTCCGCTGCGATGAGGTCATCTAGAACTGTAGGGTCTATTTGGTGACCGACCAAACCAAAATGTGCGCGTGTGGCAACCCTCTCTTCTGCCATTCAACAGTATACATGTGGCACGTAACAGGCCCGAAAGCACTCCCTTTTTTGATTAGATCAATTAGCTTAGCCAGCTTCTGCCTGAAAATCCTGGCAATAATATCATGCCGATGGCCGTACTGCTGCCCTGGGATAAGTTCCCGCGTAACCTCAACCCACTTGGGGTTACACGTAAACGTGATGAATAAATCGGCGCGCCCATCATGCCGAACGAACGTCATAGCGTCCTGTGTTCGCTCGTGCATGTAAAGCCCCCCCCCCCCCACCCGTATAGGTTGAGGACAGAATGCACATTTTGCCGATATTCCGGGGGTTAGTGTCATTCCTGATGCCGTCACGCAAATGGATGTAGGAGTCTCAGCGCAGCTGCTTCTGATTCAATTTTATGAGGCACACTCTCTCCGACTCCATCTTTGCAGCCATGTCAACTGCAAACTGGTGAAACATTTCCCGTGACCTGTGCAGGGTGCTGAAATCGTTAGGTGTCGTCATGAAGCGTTATGAGTATAAAGCCTACATGAAACAGTTTTAGATGTCGCAGCAGTGGGCTCGTTTCGTTTGCGCTGTGGAATGCCGAAATGGTACCCGTCTTCTCCGTATGCAAAAAAAGGGGATACTGCAGAACGCCGTATGAACGATGTGTCTCATTAATACGTCGAAGACCACTGTCACGACTTTGAAGAACTATGTCTCGCTTATTGTGCTGTTCACCATGGATAACTACGGCCACTTCATTGCACGAAGGAGCGTTATAACGGCGGCGTGCTCCCCAGAAGTCTTTTGTCAGCATCGATGACAATGGTGAAGTTTGGGGAAGGGTTTGTTTCCAATGCGTATTTGAAACTGCGAATATAACTGTTGTGCTCATGAAGCATGTTTTGAAGACCGAGCAGCACGTCCCTTTCAAAATTGTCAGCGTCAGTGTTTGCAAACGCCGAACCGCGCATCAACTTGCCTACTGCAGTTTGAAATGAAGTAAATTTGAAGGAACGAAGGCTTGCAATTTTGTAGTGGCTGGAGCGACCCAATAAGATGGTACACCTGCCCCTGGACCTTGAAAGTAGGCATCCAACCACTTTCTCTGACAACGTTAGCCCCGAAAGAAGTCATTTGAAACGCACAATTGTACTTCCTGATGAGTTGAAGGAATTTGGATGACTTTGAGGTAGAACCAGTAAGTAGTTCCTTCAAAGGCTCTGGTGGTTCTCCAAGAGGAACAAGCTGACCATACCGTTTAAGCAGCACATTGCAGGTGGCTCCCCAGCCCACTTTTTAGCATTGTAGAATTTGCAATTGAAGCGTATTTCCCCTATATTTATGTCGGCACGCATCGAGTAGTTAACGTTGGGCTCATACTTGAAAGCCTGTAGGTGCCTGTATGGGCTGTTGGGGCTCGTCCCACCGCGGGCAGCTTCTTGTCGTCGACTGTTCCGCTCCAACGTAGAATGTTGCTCCTGTCAGTCGTGGAGCGCCCGTCTGCATCTTCAGAAGCCATGGAAGCAGTCATCGCTGCAGAGTTCCTAGCAAGGCGAAAGTCCGCCGTTCCAAACCTTCCGAAGCCCTGGAAGCAGCAGTAGCCGCGGCGTTTCTATTCAGGTGAGTCGACCATTTTTGCGGGCCCTCTGTAGCCCTGGAAGCAGAAGTAGCAGCAGCATTTCTATCCAGGCGAGTCGACCTTTGTTCCGGGCCCTCTGAAGCCCTGGAAGTAGGAGTAGAAGAGTTTTGGGGGGAATGACGTTTTGCCCGCTCTGAATCGCACATGGCAGCACGTCTCGAGGCGTCGTATGAAGCCATCTTGGCTAGGCGTGCGGTGCGTTGTTGAAAACTTTCAGTAGCTCTGCATTCCGCTGAACGTAAGGCGCTCTGTGAAACTCTTAAAGCAGTTTCCTCGGGGGACTCTATTTGGTATAAAATGTAAGCGTCATGTATTTAACGTTTGTCTCTGTCCCTCACTCTCTGGGCCACTCCTTTATTTTTTTATCTCTCGCTCTCTAAAGTAAATTAGTAAGGAGTGGGTAGATTGCAGCATGTATCTTTTTTTCCGATTTTTAAGGGAAGTAGAGAGACAGAATCAGATTGTATTAGAGGAGTAAAGCGTCATGTATTTAGTTTTATCTATTATTTCCGTAATTGTGGGTGATTTTGAAATAAATAAATAGTCGTTGAGCTAAGTTAGACGATTTCCAACATTCTTACAGACGTTCAGTCGAATCGGTTTGAAATTGTGCAAATGTATAAACATGGAACATGCACACACACACACAGTGCACACACACACAGTGCAATCAAATTTTTGCGGAAAATATCTTACCTTCTCCAATAAAAAATATTATATATTTTGCGAAATACAGTGACTTACAATAATGACTCACTATATATACAGTGTGTGTGTGTGTGTGTGTGTGTGTGTGTGTGTGTGTGTGTGTGTGTGTGTGTGTGTGTGTGTGTGTCTGTGTGTGTGTGAGTGTGTGTGTGTGTGTGTGTGTGTCTGCGCGTGGGTGTGTATGTGTGTGTATGTGTGTGTGTGTGTGTGTGTATCTATCTATATATATATATATATATATATATATATATACATTATGAAGAGAGAAGAAACATTTAGATATAATTAGTAATAAAATGTATCATACCTAAACTGCTCCTAGATTCCTCGACTACGTAGTTTCGTGGCATAAACAAAAACAGTATCTGTGTGTTTCTAAATATATTGTATATATATATATATATATATATATATATATATAAATACACAACCTTCATCACTAATTGATTTGACAGATGTTTTAACCCATTGATACCAAACATTATTTGCTCAGTAGTTCGCGTGTAAGTATATAAATATATATATATGCTTGTGATTCTGTCTATATATATATGTATGTTTGCAATGAATACACTAAGCTTTAGATTTAGTAGAATGTACAACCATTGATTCCAGCTATTTGCACTATCGTATATTTTGGTTTCTAGTAATTCCCTGGGCAATTGGTTGACCAAATGCTTTGCTTAATTGTTTTATTTAATTAAAAAAAAAATTTTCTTTCTCTTAGATTTCAGGTATTTTTTGAAAGTAAAGCATTGGTGCCTAAAATACTACAGTGGGCCCTGCAATGCTACTGTTGGCTCTTGCAATGCTACCGTGGGCACCCTGGAGCACACTTGCCATTGGGCAAACTGGCAATATGGCCAGTCCACCACTGTATTTATATATATATAAATGTATACTCACGAACAGCACATTTGATTGATTTATTTTAAAAAATGAGACAAATTTAAAATAGTAACTCAATAAATATATATTGCGGTTAATTTGTTGAGTATATATTAATTATTACGTCTTTCGTGTCAATAGGAGGGGATATTTGTCGAAACCATCTTTTGAATTATAATTGTGATAATTATCACAAATTAACCAGCACA
>OZ024740.1:344203411-344218411 GCA_964016885.1 Eledone cirrhosa
ACATACTTATATTTAAGTAACAGCCGCACTAAGAGTAAGAAACGAAATTTCGTTTCATTTTTTCCGTTTATCGTTTTCGGTGCACCCGGCCGATTAACTCACTCGATATGCAAATTATATATATATATATATATATATATATATATATATATATATATACATATTTACCTCATGTGAATACGGTTATAATTGAATATTTAGAAAATAGAATTTGAAGTTTCATTGTAAATTGACGATACAAATTAAATCCAATATTAGGGCATATGAACCACGATCCTAGTAGCGTTTGTTGGTGTAATTGTTTAACATACTTGTGATGTAAATCACAGATGTGAGATCGATTCCCACTCCTGTTAATGCCCATTTTTTCCGTTATGGAGGTACATATGCCCTAATATATTGGACTATTTCCTATAATCAATTTAATAGAAATCTTCTAAATCTATTTTCAACACACACATACACACACACACACACACACACACACACATACATATATATGCATATACACATGTATATATATATATATATATATATATATGTATATATATATATATATATATATATATATATATATATCAGTATTTTCACAGTTTTAATCTAGTTCGACCATTATTCAGCATAGAACTCGATACTTGTGTTAGTAGAGAGTAATTATGTTAGAGAGAGAGTCGGGGACTGTGGGCTTACCTCTTGCCGTTTCTACAGCTAATTCAAGTCTGGAATTAGATCTCAAAACGGCAAGAAATCAGCATTCGGGCCCTCACTCGCTCTAATGGAAATCCGTATTGTGATTTATGTATATAAACATACATTCATATATATATATATATGGCCTGTTTACATCAACAGATCATGACGTAAATTGTTGACCACGTCACCAGGTGCAAATTGCAATGATTGAATATTCGTTCACTAGATTATGTGAAACATAAACAGAGATCAGATTCGACTCGGAGACAGTACGCTATCCTGTGTTACTGACATGAGGATTTGCCCATTTGGAAGTGGTTTATCATATATAGAAGTCAAGTCACATATTAGTTGTAGAAGATAGACTAGTTTGTCGAATGCGTAGATTTGCTATAGCGCATGAGTAATGTTTTACCAGGTTCATCGTATAGTTGTATAACATATTGTATCTTCTATGTTAAAATACCTGGTATAAAATTTGATAACAGTTTACCATTGTCATTGGATCATTGCTTTATATTTTGTGATTCCTCCTTGGTTTCTAGTTAAAGTAGCTCGTATACATTTTATGTCTCAATGGGATGGTTTTGTCTGATTTGGTATTTACGTCTTCCACGTATTCCATATTCCGTTCTTAAACGCATTCTATCCATCTCATAAATTTAAATATATATATATATATATATTTAAATTTATGAGATGGTATATATATATATATATATATATATATATATATATATATATATATATATATATATATATATATATATATATATATATATATATATAATATATATATTATATATATATACAAACATTATATATATATGTATATAAATATATAATATTTATATATCTATCTATCTATATATATATATACATACATATATATATATATATATATATATATATATATATATATATATATATATATATATATATATAATATGTATATATATAGAGAGAGATAGATAGAGAGATCTATTATATATATATATATTAATGATCCCTGTTGTATATATATATATATATATATTTATATATATATATATATATACATATATATATATATATATATATATATATATATATATATATATATATATATATATATATATATATATATATATATATATATATATATATATATACAACAGGGATCATTAATACACAATCTGTTACAACAGTTTCCAATTCTAAATAAATCTAATAGACTAAGGAAAGAAAGGAATCAAGAAAATAATGTAATATATTCTTCAAACTATCAATTAATCTAATCACAGACACACACACGCACTAACGCACATACACCTACAGACACTCCATCCCACGCACACCTACGCCAAACACACATACACACACACGCACACACATATATATATATACTTATATATATAAATACATACATATATATATAGATATATATACACACATATATATATATGTGTGTTTGTGAGAGTGTGTGTGTGTGTGTGTGTGTGTGTGTGTGTGTGTGTGTGTGTGTGTGTGTGTGCGTGTGTGTGTTTGCGTGTGTGTGTGTATGCATATGTATTTTTCTCATTTGCCTTTTCGACCATAACAAACAGCCTAGGTAGGTGAGTCTAGTGGAGAAAATGATACACACAGCTATTGATAGTAGTAGTAAGTTTAATGAAAGTTGCCGTATCAAATACAATTGAACATCCGTCCTGTAGGTTTTGAAGTATAAAACCTCGTTTAGAATTAATTTACACACAAAGAGATTTTTTCGGAAGAAGAGGAAGATAACGGAGCGAAGAAAGAATGATAGTAAGATACACCAACGGCAACAACAAGAACAACAGATAGAATAAAATGGACAGGAAATAAAACTTAAATTTCTGAAACAAAAGAATGAAGAATGAAAAAGAGAAAAGAAAAGCTGGGAAGAGTGAAGTGAGGAAAGACAAGAGAGAGAAAAGAAATAGCCGTAAAGGAAATCCCTTTAAAATGAAAGAGAAAGTTTATTAAACTGCCAACATTTTTAATTAGGGTTAAGAAATAAAGAATTTAACGGATGTTAGTTCCACCAAAATGATTTCTTTCAAGCAATTAGAACACTATTTAGAGCATGCCTGGTTTGATCTCTCATTTGAAGTTTCTACAGATAATTAGAATATGTCAAATGAATAAGCAAAGCAGAGATAGATGTGTACAGGGATGTGCGGACGGTATATGCGTCACTATCTCATTCGCTGATGATATGTGGATATATGTGTTTGAATATTTGGTTATAGGTGAGTGTGCGCTTTTGTTTAACGGATGATGAATATGTCGAGTGAAGGTAGCAACAGAGTTTCAATATTCGACGAGTGCATAATTCATTTTAATTCACTCACAATTTTTCCAATCAGCTTGCATAATGAATTTTAATCTACGCACTCATTAAATATATTAAACTGTATCTCATTTCTATCGAAGTATATTTCGAAGTATTTTTTAAAATATTTAAAATTATTTTAACTTCTGTTAGAAACGAATAGTCAATGTGGTACTGCAGCATGGAACACACAGAATATATAGAAGTATTAAAGATTCATGTTAAAGATTCATAGAATGAAATATTTTGTGCATATTTCTACGAAAGTGCTGTAGGTATTCTGAAGCTTGTGGAATTTATCTGAATTGCGGCTGTGATATCATTACCTATGTCATTTAGAAGTAATTGCCTTTTTCTGATTTACAATATTGTATTCTATGACTTCCTAACATCATCAAGATAGGAAGCATTTCAATACAATTATGAGAAAATAAGTAGAGCACATTGAATCAGGCATGCAAACAACTCGATGTACAGGAGTACACAAACCATGAAATATCGCTTATACATATACCTATACACATGCACATACACACACACACACACAAATACACATACACGGACTCACTCAAAAACTATATGTGTGTGTGAGTATATATATATATATATATATATATATATATATATATATATATATATATATATATATGTATATATATATATACTCACACACACATATATAATCCACTGAGGAATTTAAGTAATAACCAATTCAGAATTAACACAATTATCAGCCATAATTTCAAATTTCATTTTATTTGTAATGTCAATTATTTATAATTCTGGTTTGTATCATCAACTCTTTTATATGCTTGCATACATAACAAAATATACATCCTCGGTTATTTTGAGATAAAACTGAAGACATTTACCAAGTAGATAGAAGAACCTTCAGCGAGTTACTGAAAAATATCATTACTAACAAACATATGAGAGCCAAGCAAAAGACCTTCGATAGTATTAACAGAGATGCGAAGGTTGGATGATAGAATAGAGACGCTAACTAAGCGAAACACCTTTATCAGTATGAAGGACCGCAAGGATAATTTCACCTCCTGCTCTAAGTGCAGGTTAATAAATCGACCAAAATCAGAAATCGGCATAGTTAGCATAAGTATTTTAATGAACATTAATATCAACATTATGAAGACCATCAACTTAGATCAGCAGACAAACAGTGGGAAAATAATTAGATAGTTTAAGAATACTATCAATAAGAGAAGCTCCAATAATATCTACCCAAAATATATTGAGGAATGTAAGGTTAATATGTACGCGAGAAAAACGCTTCAGTCTATACCGAGTCTTTGCCTTAGAGATAGCCAGCAACATGAATAGACGCACACAAGATAAATAAATAAAAAATGTCACACAAACCTTTAGATGCTTCGACATATAAAGCATTATAGTCGCTAATGTGACCCCTGTGAATGCCCTAACATTAAACCGAGACTTAAAGAATAATGTCTACATCATTGATAGAAAAGCGAACGATGCGTTGTCTTACATAATCAATAGATCCTGCCACCTCTAATAGTTTTCAAACATATAATAACAAATATAAGTAGGAGAAACCCCAGCCGTTCATCTAGCAGAGATACATTTAAGAAATCAGCGCCTTCCTACAAAGATTCCCTAGAAGCCATCGTTTTTAAGGAGAAAATTATTTACAGCCTTAGTCCTATTCAACCGCAGAGAAACAGAGTAGTATATTGTAGCCCAAGATGCCACGCACTGCGATTTAACCCAATCCTAAATTTGCTAAGCGAACTACAGGCACTTAAACCTACCCGGCTCTCTCTCTCTCTCTCTCTCTCTCTCTCTCTCTCTCTCTCTCTCCCTCTCTCTCTCTCTCTTTATATATATACACACATACTCTTTACACACACACACACACACACAGATATATTAGTATCGGTGCTGCTCTGAATTAGCGATATGTATATGAATGTAAGTATAGTATATTTGATGATATAATATATGTTTATTTAAAAACATTTTGAAGACCATTCACTATGAATTTTAAAGTAGTGAATATGTCACTTTCTTAGTCTCGGCAAAAGCGAAGGGAAGCAACCGACGGCGTAATACTCACTTGAATTCTATAGGAATCCAGATTCTATAAATCTCGGCAGATGCGAAGGGATATGCAATTTTAATAACCACCAACGAGCGAGAAACAGCCGTCGGTTGCTTCCTTTTGCTTTTGCCGAGACCAAGTAAGTAACATAGTCACTATTTAAAAACTCATAGCGAATGATCTTCAAAATGTTTTAAATATACATACGGTATATTATCAAATATACTATACATTACATTCATATATATATATATATATATATATATATATATATACAATTAAGTTAAAGATGTACATCCATATATGTATACTGAAATACTAGTATGTATATGAATACACACACGTATACATATGTAGATGTACCAAGTTTTTTCACTGGTCACTTTACTGTGAGTGGCCAGCTATTCTGTATGTAAACACACAGACAAACCGGTTTTTAGAGTCATACTGGTTTTTGAGGAAACACCTTTCCTCTATTCTCCAGAAAGCCAGACAAGGAATATTGAACTAGTTTCGTTGTTGTTACAACTCATCAGCAATATTTACCTATCTTCCGGCCTCTCTAGAGAATCGTAAAAGCACATATCGTTATATGCTTTTTCTATGAAAATTAGTAGTGGGCATACTAATTTGCATAGAGTGTGGGTAAGTACCGGTTCAACGGAGACGATAAAAACAAATAACGAAACGAAATTAAATTTCGTTTCATTTGTAACTCACTTTTGTATGACTGACACTTAAACAATTAAGTTAAAGATGTACATCCATATATGTATACTGAAATACTAGTATGTATATGAATACACACACGTATACATATGTAGATGTACCAAGTTTTTTCACTGGTCACTTTACTGTGAGTGGCCAGCTATTCTGTATGTAAACACACAGACAAACCGCTTTTTAGAGTCATACTGGTTTTTGAGGAAACACCTTTCCTCTATTCTCCAGAAAGCCAGACAAGGAATATTGAACTAGTTTCGTTGTTGTTACAACTCATCAGCAATATTTACCTATCTTCCGGCCTCTCTAGAGAATCGTAAAAGCACATATCGTTATATGCTTTTACTATGAAAATTAGTAGTGGGCATACTAATTTGCATAGAGTGTGAGTAAGTACCGGTTCAACGGAGACGATAAAAACAAATAACGAAACGAAATTAAATTTCGTTTCATTTGTAACTCACTTTTGTATGACTGACGCTTAAACAATTAAGTTAAAGATGTACATCCATATATGTATACTGAAATACTAGTATGTATATGAATACACACACGTATACATATGTAGATGTACCAAGTTTTTTCACTGGTCACTTTACTGTGAGTGGCCAGCTATTCTGTATGTAAACACACAGACAAACCGGTTTTTAGAGTCATACTGGTTTTTGAGGAAACACCTTTCCTCTATTCTCCAGAAAGCCAGACAAGGAATATTGAACTAGTTTCTTTGTTGTTACAACTCATCAGCAATATTTACCTATCTTCCAGCCTCTCTAGAGAATCGTAAAAGCACATATCGTTATATGCTTTTTCTATGAAAATTAGTAGTGGGCATACTAATTTGCATAGAGTGTGAGTAAGTACCGGTTCAACGGAGACGATAAAAACAAATAACGAAACGAAATTAAATTTCGTTTCATTTGTAACTCACTTTTGTATGACTGACGCTTAAACAATTAAGTTAAAGATGTACATCCATATATGTATACTGAAATACTAGTATGTATATGAATACACACACGTATACATATGTAGATGTACCAAGTTTTTTCACTGGTCACTTTACTGTGAGTGGCCAGCTATTCTGTATGTAAACACACAGACAAACCGGTTTTTAGAGTCATACTGGTTTTTGAGGAAACACCTTTCCTCTATTCTCCAGAAAGCCAGACAAGGAATATTGAACTAGTTTCGTTGTTGTTACAACTCATCAGCAATATTTACCTATCTTCCGGCCTCTCTAGAGAATCGTAAAAGCACATATCGTTATATGCTTTTTCTATGAAAATTAGTAGTGGGCATACTAATTTGCATAGAGTGTGAGTAAGTACCGGTTCAACGGAGACGATAAAAACAAATAACGAAACGAAATTAAATTTCGTTTCATTTGTAACTCACTTTTGTATGACTGACGCTTAAACAATTAAGTTAAAGATGTACATCCATATATGTATACTGAAATACTAGTATGTATATGAATACACACACGTATACATATGTAGATGTACCAAGTTTTTTCACTAGTATTTCAGTATACATATATGGATGTACATCTTTAACTTAATTGTTTAAGCGTCAGTCATACAAAAGTGAGTTACAAATGAAACGAAATTTAATTTCGTTTCGTTATTTGTTTTTATCGTCTCCGTTGAACCGGTACTTACTCACACTCTATGCAAATTAGTATGCCCACTACTAATTTTCATAGAAAAAGCATATAACGATATGTGCTTTTACGATTCTCTAGAGAGGCCGGAAGATAGGTAAATATTGCTGATGAGTTGTAACAACAACGAAACTAGTTCAATATTCCTTGTCTGGCTTTCTGGAGAATAGAGGAAAGGTGTTTCCTCAAAAACCAGTATGACTCTAAAAACCGGTTTGTCTGTGTGTTTACATACAGAATAGCTGGCCACTCAGAGTAAAGTGACCAGTGAAAAAAGTTGGTACATCTACACATGTATACGTGTGTGTATTCATATACATACTAGTATTTCAGTATACATATATGGATGTACATCTTTAACTTAATTGTTTAAGCGTCAGTCATACAAAAGTGAGTTACAAATGAAACGAAATTTAATTTCGTTTCGTTATTTGTTTTTATATATATATATATATATATATATATATATATATATGTATATATACGAGTATTATTGATGGACTTGATAATGAGTACTCAATACCAAAGTACAGTTTAAATTTTAATTTATTATGACTAAATAGTGAGCTCGTTATTTTGGAGTTTCTCCTGCTCCTGCAAAGGATCAGCAGAGAAGACGAAATATTGAATAACAGAGACATTACAAATTGGAGAAGAATGAATGTAGGATGGGTGGATAGATGGTTTTGAAAGGATGTGTTAAGAGAAAGTGAAGTATTTTATGAAATGAAAAAAGCGACGAAAAATTAACCAAAAGAGAAACAAGGAAGGCGTGAATATGGTATGTGCGATTATGTTGATTACAATGAAGTCGATGATAGGAATTATTAAAAGGGGTAACGTTTCTTGTACTGATAAGGGTCAAGGTGACGAACTGAAAATAACTTGGGTATGTAGGATGTTATTTAACAATTGGTTGGGGTGAATAAAATATATACTGAAAATTAGGATTACTTGAAAAAAAAAAACAATAAAAAAACAGAAAGTAATTAAGAAACAGTAAAATTGTAATGGCCTTTGTATTCTTTTTCTTTTTCTTCTTTTCCTTTTCACATACACCCACCCCCACTCTTTCTCTTCCATTTTATATATACTTCTACTTCACCATCATAACAATCCAATTATTACAAAAGAAAATCCACTAAAGACTTAATACTCACGCCTACACATAAAAGTTAATTGCCTCTCCACTTCCATCACCACCATCACCCCATCACCGCCATGTCCCCTATAACCACCATCACCAGCACCACCGCATCACTGTCATCACCACCATCACCACCACCATCACCACCATCACCACCATCACCACCATCTCCCCCATCACCACTATCACCACCACCATCACCACCATCACCACCATCACCACCATCACCCCCATCATCGCCATCTCTCCTATCACCACCATCACCAGCATCACCACTACCAACTACATCACCACCATCATCACCACCGCCACCACCATAATCACCACCGCCACTAACAGCACCACCATCACCACCATCACCACCATCATCACCATCACTACCATCACCACTACCAACACCATCAGCACCATCAGCACCATCACCACCACCATCATCACCACCGCCACCACCATCACCACCATCATCACCATCATCACCATCATCACCATCAGCACCATCACCACCACCACCATCACCACCATCAGCACCAACATCAGCACCATCACCATCACCACCGCCACTACCACCATCACCACCATCACCATCATCACCATCAGCACCATCACCACAACCATCACCACCATCACCACCATCACCACCATCATCACCGCCACCACCACCATCACCACCATCAAGTAGAAATCTACTCAACAATTTCATTACCAAACATTACCAAAATACAAAGGACCATTAGTATTCCTCTATTTCTTTATTAATTCCTGTCTTTCAAGTAAATCTATTTTTCAGGAAATAATTTTCACTAAATATTTTGTTCACCAATTGATATATACCCTACTACCTACCCAGGTTATTTTCAGTTTATCTTATTTACTCTATTCATCACCATCATCATCATTACCCATAACACGTCAATACCTTCCAGAGTTTCCTTTTTCTCCCTCCACCCCTAACACATCCAATCAAATGTACATATCAACTCACCACTTCTTGCGTATTCACCTATCTATACTCTGTTATTGAACATTTACTCTTGTCCGATAATCTTGGGAATGTGAAACTCTAGAGCAGGCATGGGCTGCATGAGATATGGCTCATCCTCAAGCGGGCCGCAGAGGCTAATTTACATTCGTGCCCACATTAAAAAAAAGGGTGGTAACTCAGGTCGTTTTGATTTGTTTCTTCAGAATTTGTACATGTTATTTTCCTCGATCGTAAAAATGATTGAAAGATAAAAGTTAGGGTAAAATTCAGAAAGGTTTCACTTAGGGGACTTAGGCGAGCCATTCAGAAAGCTTCGCGGGCCGCAGGTTGCCCATGACTGCTCTAGAGTAACAAGGCTTACCACTTGGTCATAATCAATAAGTACATATATATATATATATATATATATATATATATATAATATATATATATATATATATATATATATATATATATATATATTCAGAAAGCTTCGCGGGCCGCAGGTTGCCCATGACTGCTCTAGAGTAACAAGGCTTACCACTTGGTCATAATCAATAAGTACATATATATATATATATATATATGTGTGTGTGTGTGTGTGTGTGTAAAAGGTAAACAGAAGTAAAAAAAGCAAACGACACAGTACATTGAATAAATATATCGGCTTAACGCTTGAAATAGCAGGAAGATAGTCTTAACATTTGGGACACTAGTCATTCATCAGAGTTCGAAATTGGCGATAAAATAGAAAGATAAAGAGATGAGAAAATATGGGTAAAGAAATACAAGTATGTGTGTGTGGGTTTACAGTGTGTGTATGCATGTGTATGCGAGTATATGTACGTGTTTGTGTGTATGTGTACATGTCTTTCTGGACCCGTAAAGGTGGATTTCAAACCACGTTGATCCTATCCTTCTTCTCCAGGTCTGATCAAAGTCGATTCTTCTAGACAAAGGAAAAGTATGATAGAATAGAAGTGAGAAAATGATATGCAGGAAGAATCGATATTAGTACTGAAATGGTGTTCAATGTCGACATCGAATGGACGAAAAGCAAAATTAACTACGATAGTCGAAGTGCAGTAAGTCGGAACGAATTCCGCACAGCAGTCTATCCAACGTCCTGATATAAATAAATACATAAATATATATATATATATATATATAAATATTGTTATACTTGGGGAGGGTCATATTTGTGTAATAATATTGCCAGAATTAATAAAAGAACACACTCACTGTTTGGTTGGTTTTCGCTTCTGTGTCTTTTATATCGGTTAATTAAATTTATTCGGTCCTCAATGTTGCCATTGACTGACCAACGGTCAAAAATACAGATACAATATAGACACAAACACATATATATAGTCTATCAAAGTTCTTTCGTTGCACATCTGCAACATCGTCAATGTTGCTATTATGTTTCCCCCCGTTGCATTGTATGTTTACGCCATCTTTATTTAGTCTGTTTATTTATTTATTTATTTGTTTTTTTTTGTTCTCTCTGCGCATGCGTTTGCGTATAGTGTTTTGTTTGATGTGTGTTCTTGTTTGGGTGACTGTGTATTGGTTAATGTATTCTTTCTTAGTTTACTAGTGTGTGTTTATATGTGTTTGTTGTTATTGTGCTTGTGTATGTATTTATCTATTTATTTATTTATCGATCTATCTATCTATTTATACTTCTCTTAGGTCAGTGTTGTTTGTTTGGGTGTTGTTGTTATTCCATTCATTTTTTTCTGTTTAGCCTTGGCCTTCTAAGTTCTATGTCGCTGGCCTCTCTGATTTGACTATCTGCTGGGTCATTTCTATGTTTAGATATTATTCTAACTTCTATGTTGTCTATGTTACCGTTGTGTTGTTGTCTGGCATGTTCGTATAGTACTGAACCGTTTTTTCGTCCTTTTAGTTCGCCCCAGTGTTGGTCTATCGTTTCACATATGCTACGAGCTGTCTCGCCTATGTATGTTGTTGTCATGTTTCTGCAAGTACCCTCTGTACATATTATGCTATAGACTACGTTTCTAGTTTTACAGTTTATCCGGGGGTTTACTCTACATATGATACATTTCCTATTAGTACAGTGGGTTTTCTTAAAAGGGTAGGTTTTGCTGATCAGGGATTTTATGGTGGTTCCTGGCTTTTCTACCACCTTAATCTTTAAGTGGGTCTTTCTCAGGGCTTTTCTACTCTGGTTAGCTAATTTCCCTCCACAAACATGGCACTCAGGTATCTCTGGTTGTCTTACCATGAGGTGGCTTTCTCTATCTTATGTCTAGTCCTATCTAAGCTATTCCATGATTTGCTCCTGTATAATGGGCAAATTCCTTTCATGTCCAGTTCTATGAGGGTCTTATACTTCTCCATGGCTCCTTCGTATACTCTGATTCTATCTCTTTGGTTATAGCCAGAGAACTGCATGCGGTTAATGAAGTGTTGGATGTGTCTTTCCATTTATGTTGGGTCGCACATGCGGGACACGTTCTTCATCACTCGTACCAAGTCTTCGATCAGAATATTAAACTTAGCACTACTGGACATTGCTGAGATTTTGAGTATCAGGTATTTGGAGGCCATTGGTTTAGCATAGTGTGAGTGGAGATTTTGGGCTCACTCGTCTATAGTGTTAATCCAGAGTTCCGTGTCTAATACAGGTAGTCTATTGTTAGGGTGTTTGGAAGGGTAGTCGATAGTTACAGTTATACTCTGGTGTATGGAATTAGCTATCTGCTGGATGCTTTCCATTGTACTACGTTCTAAATCAAACTTGTTAGTGCTCTCTTGTGAGGATGTCCTTATTATTATATTGATGTCGTCTACGTAACGAGAGTACATGATGAGGTCTATGGAGCTCTCATCAAGGAGATCTCTGAGTCTTTTTTCCCACCATACCATAAAAAGGTTGGCAACGTCACCAGCTATGCTGACGCCAATGGCCTCTCCCTCATTTTGGGCGTAGATTTTCTCGTTTAACTTGAATAGGTGGCCCTTTAGGGTAGTTTTGATACTAGCCCCTATTGCATGTGCGACCATTTTTCTTACCTGATCATTGTTTTTGGGGGTCCGTATAGCTTTGGTCCACCCCATCCACGTTCCCATGGGAGTCTTTTTTGCCATTGAGGTTATGGTGGGGAGTCTACCTCTTATGGGTCTACTGGGCAGAAACGTCTAAGGTCAAGGCTGTCTAGGTAGTCAGTGTCGTAGGTTAGTCTAAGTAGGAGGCCCAGTTCGTCTGTGTCGACGTCGCAGAACTCCACCTCACTCTGAATGATCATCTCCACACATTTTTCCACAGCAAAATCAATGTTAATGGATGGGTACAGTGATACCACATACATACTGCCTATTATGCAGTTGGATAGGTTCCTTTTTTGTTGCTGATTCTGTCACTGATTCTGCTGAGGAGGTCCTCTGTACTGTCACATACATCTGGGGACATCTTGATTATGGGGCGTATAACCATTGAGAGGAAGTAGGAGATCCTGTAGTTGCTAGCTATATTTGCTCCGCATACAAGTCTTGTTGGTGGTCCTGTTGTCGGGTCGTCGACTGTCTTGTGGTCTTTGCGGAGCCCATACAAGGGTGGTATGCCATTGTTGGACGCCTGGAAGTTGTTGGCAGTGCGTTTGCTTGGCTTTAGGATGTCGGTCCACATCATCATGTGAGCGTTGAGGATTTTCTCTCTCCCATCATGTATTTGCTGTGCAATTTCGCCCGTGTTGGTGATGTGGAGTTGCATAGCCTTGATGTAGTTCGGCATGCTGTCTATTGACATCCTACCAGACTTATCCGTGGGTAGACATACTACCTCACCATCGCTTGTGCGCTGCTTGAGGCTAACCAAGCCTTCTACAGGTTTCCTCCAAAGTTGTTGGACCTCTGGTCTGCTCTGTCCCTTAGTATACCGGTCTACTATTTGTCTAATCTTATATCTAGCTATGGGGAACTGTGCCTCCGTTTCGTCATCTCCTTGTTGTGGTAACCTCGTAGGATATATATTACCCATCTTATATGTCAGCTGGGTTGAAGAATAGTTTCTCTAAGAGGTTGTCCTTATATCTATCGTCATAGTTGTGTGTGTTGTTGTTGTTCCTATCATTAGCATTATTATTATTATTATTGTTATGATTGCTAGATGTATTGTTGCTGTGATTGTTAGATGTATTGTTGTTATGATTGCTAGATGTATTGTTGCTTTGATTGTTAGGTGTATTGTTGTTATGATTGCTAGATGTATTGTTGCTGTGATTGTTAGATGTATTGTTGTTATGATTGCTAGATGTATTGTTGCTTTGATTGTTAGATGTATGGCTGTTGTTTTCTCCACCGTTATTGTTGTTGTTACTGTTATTTCTACCATTGTGGTTGTTCCTTTTATTATGTTTCTTTTTTTTGTTGTGTCTATCATTAATGTTGCTACATATATTATTTCTATTATTACCACTGGTTGTTGTTGTTGTTATTCGTATTGTTACCGTTATTACTACTGTGGTCGCTGCTGCTGTGTCTGTAGTTAATGTTTCTATTATTATTATTGTGGTTGTTGTTGTTGTTCTGTCTATCGTTAATATGATTACCATTATTACTATTTCTCACTCTCCTGCTATTGTTATTGTTATGACTATTACGATTATAGCTGTTATTTCTATACTCAGAGTTATTGTTTATATTACTACTACCGTTATTATTGTTGTTGTTGTCCGTACAGTTGTTGTTGTTGTTTACTTTTTCATTCCAACGTATTTTTGTGAAACACTTTTCCAGCTCCGTTTTGCACTCAATAGGGTTAATCTTTTTGTAGATGGCAAACTTTGGTGGTAGCTGCAGGATTTGTTGGTCTTGTTCACTGATTAAAGTGTTCCCATAAATATTTACTGTGTAGTCATTGGTAAATTCTTCCGGTAGTTCTACATCAGTCATACGGATATTGTTGATATTATCTGGGTATTTTTGTGAATATTCCAATTTTCTTTCTTCTAATCTTTTCTTATTCATCCATTCTAAATTCTTATTGAAATGCCTATTGCATTCGTTATTAATTCTGTTATTCTGTTATTCTGTTATTCTGTTATTAATTCTGGCAATATTACACAAATATGACCCTCCCCAAGTATAACAATATTTGTTTCGACACACGATTTCATATCAAAAACCTCACAAAACTAATTCATCGCCGTTATAATATATATATATATATATATATATATATATATATATATATATATATATATATATATATATATATATATATATATATATATATATATATATAAGAAAGTAAGTCCATAGAATCCTTTGATAAAATATATACATTATTTCTTCTCCCAATCAGCATAATTAACCACACAAAAAAACAATTAAACGAGGCTATAAGTATCTTTATGTACAT
>OZ024740.1:344220911-344223411 GCA_964016885.1 Eledone cirrhosa
TCTCTAATTTACCCTTGTGTTCTGTCTTAGCATGTTGGTAGAGTACAGATGATTCTTTATTATCTTGAAGGTCTCGCCAGTGTTCATTTATCCGTTCCCCTACACTACGAGCTGTCTCACCTATGTACACTATATTTTTGTCTCTACATTGTCCTTCAGTACATCTTATGCTATACACTACATTTCTAGTTTTACAGTTAATATGGGGGCTTATTTTACAGGTTATACATTTCTTATCTATACATGAGGGTCTTTGTAAAGGGTATGTCTTGCTAATAAGTGTTTTTACGGAGGTACCTGGTCTTTCTACTATCTTAATATTGAGTTTATGTTTATTTAGGGCCCTTCTAAATTTGTAAGCTAATTCACCTCTAGGGGTTGTATCGATGAACATTACACTCTGGTATTTATTGCTATCATACCATGAATTTATTCTATTAGCTTTGTTCCTAGTTCTTTCTATTCTATTCCAAAATTTGCTCCTATACAAGGGGCAGGTCCCATTTATGTCATTATTTACCATTTTTTCCCATTTGGTTCTGGCTCCTCTATACACTCTGATTTTATCTCTCTGATTGTAGCCAGAGAACTGCATACGGTGGATGAAGTGTTGTATGTGTCTCTCTAGTTCTTCGGGGTTGCACATGCGGGACACATTTCTCATCACCCGTACCAGATCCGCAATCAGTATGTTGATATTGGTATGGTCCGAAATGGCCGAGTTTCGGTGGATCAGATGTTTGGAAGTCATGGGTTTGGCATAATGGGAATGGAGGATTTGTTTTTTGTTGTTAATGGTATCTAACCAGAGCTCTGTGTCTAGTACAGGTAATCGATGGTTGGGGTGTTTACTTGGGTAGTCTATAGTAACTCTAATGCTCTGGTGTCTATAGTAACTCTAATGCTATGAGGGGAACAGCAACATCACAACTTACAATTAAGGACAAAATGAAAACACACACACACATAGAACAAACAACCAACCAGTAACATGTAAATAAACAAATAAATAAATGAACATAAACACACACAGACACCCGGATGTGGCGCATGCGCAGACTGAGCACACAACACACACACAGAAACAAAATGGCGTAGGACAGAACAAAGGAGAGGCACAGAAACAAAGAAAGGAATCCCCAGTCACTGAAGAGGTCACAGAGTGTGTGACGAAAGAACTATGACTATATATAAACAACTATCTGGTTGTGGAACCAACCAACCAGAAATTTATAAATTTATAAATATATAATAAATTGAAGTGAAAGCCACTGGTGCGTGTGTTTCTTATTGGCAACATGACCCTCCCAAAGTATAACAATATCGGTTTCAACACACGATTTCAGATAAAGAATCTTGCTAAACAAATTCAGAAACGAAATATATATATATATATATATATATATATATATATATATATATATATATATATATATATATATATATATATATATACTTACATATACTTACATATACTTACATATACATACACATATTTACATATTTATATATATAAATATTTGTATATATGTGTCTGTATGTGTGTATGTATATGTATTTATGTTTGTATGTATGTACATATGCATGAATGCCTATATACCGACTAATGGTGCGTCTCAGTTTTTAATCGAAGCTGGATGTTTGCCGATATCTTTGTTGTTGTTTATCTTTTGGTGCTGCAATTGTTATTGTTGTTGTTTTTGTGTTGTATTTGTTTATTAAATTGTTTGTCTGTGTTGATACTGTTTACCAAAGGCTGTTTTTTAAATTTTTATTATAACTGCTTGTGCAAAATCGCCATACGTTGTCCATGTTGCATGACAGATGCTAGTCTAATGCTTGTTTGAGGTCATCGTTATCTAAACTCACTATTCACGAATCACTGGTCTGCAGGGATTTGAAATGTCAAATCATATGCAACAGTCTCTTGATATTTAGCGAATCGCGTTAGGTATACAGTTGATTGTATCTGCAGCTTAATAACATAATCTTGAATATCAGTCGATATGATCAGAATACGTAGTGAGTTTCCTTGCTGTCCCATGCACTAAACTGAATGGTGGCACTAGTATGAATAGATATATAGATTAAATAGATATATATTTATATATGTAGACGGATACACATTTCGATAGACATATAGATATCTCCATAGATGAATAGATATTAGTATAGATGGGTATGGGTGGATAAATGCATGGAGAGATTGATAAATAGATAGATAAATAGATAAAACGATAGATAGATGGATAATAAGTAAAGTGAGAGATAGAGAGGGAGAGTGAGCGTGAGAGTGAAGAAGAGAGAGAGAGTGCAATGTGTTGATAGGTAGACATTTGATATATATATATATTTATATGTGCTCTACTGCGGCTACATCTTCGATTTATACACATTATATATATTTGTATATATATATACATGTATGTATGTATTTATATATATATATATATATATATATATATATATATATAAATACATACATACATGTTTCATTCTT
>OZ024740.1:344228411-344230911 GCA_964016885.1 Eledone cirrhosa
TTTCCTTCGGTTACAACGTTTTTCGAAATATCTACTTCTGCGTTCACAGATTGATTTTTTTTGTTTCAGAAGATCCCGTTAAGGGTGAAAGCAGCGATTCATTGCTTAAACTTTAATCTGTTATTTTAATATATATATAATTATATATTCGTGTGCAGTAATTTCTGCATACAAAAAAAAAAATATAAACAAACGTATTTATTTCACGAAAGCACAGACGGTTTATCGTCATTGTTACTGCCGATATGCCACCAAAAAGGTCCCAGCTTGGCCGCAAGATCAGATTTTCCAGAAGAAAAAATGTTACTAGAACAACAGCGATACTAAGCTTCTCGATTACCATCAACAAAGCTCCGGGTCAAACTCTAAAAGTGACTGGCCTTCATCTGGGAAAACCATGCTTCTCCCATGATCAATTGTATGTAGGATGCTCTAGGGTGAGCTCGCCAAAAATCTCTTCATCTTTGCTCACAAGGGCTGAACAAAAAATACTGTATACTCCGGGGCAAAATATTGTATACTACAATATAATTTATGTATTTTCTCTTACTTGGAATTTCCATTATGGTTGTACAAATTATTGTAAACTTTGTTAAAAATTGTGTTCTCTGTTCAGCATTTATTGTTGTCATTATCAACTTTCTTTAACGTACTGGCTGCTGAACAGGGGAATCATAAAAACTATTCAAACCCAACATCAGAGCACGTTACCCCCCCCCCCTCGCTGACTTGAGAGGGCGTGCGGTATCTTTGCACAAGAGTGGAGAGGGGGATTCCTGAAAAGATAAAATGCCGGTATACAAAGCTGGGCGCCAGCTAGTATATATATATATATATATATATGTATATATATATATAGCCCACCAAAGTACTCGATAGCCCACCAGAGTACTCGATACTTGGGGTAGTAGAGTGTGTAATATGAAAAGATTCAGGACCCCGATGGGTGAGCTCCGGCCGTTTCGACAACTAGATCCGAACTGATCCTTTCTGATCTAGCTCTCGAAACGGCCGGAACTCAACCGTCGGGATCCTGAATCTTTTTCACACATATATATACATATATGGTTAGGATATTTACGTACTGTATAACATACCATAGCATTGATATATTCATACACATATATATATATATATATATATATATATATATATATATATATATATATATATATATATATATATATATATATATATATATATATATATATATTTCTACCCGCCGAAACGCGATTCTCACTGAATCTATATTTATATATATATATATATATATATACATATATTTATATATATATAGGAACGAGTAGGACCCCGACGGCTGAGCTCAAGCCGTTTCGACGGCTAATCCAGTCCAGAATTAGCCGTCGAAACGGCTTGAGCTCAGCCGTCGGGGTCCTACACGTTCCTATTACCCACTTTACTACCATAAGTATTGAGTACTTTGGTGCGTTATGGTCCACCTGGTTCCTTACCACATTTCCTTCGTTATATATATATATATATATATATATATATATATATATATATATATATATATATATACCACCTGATTAAATGTTATGATAGTCATCTGCAGTGGGACTACTATATTTTTCTCAAATTTTCCATCTCATAATTCAACTGGATGCTTACACTTCCATCTTCCGCCTATACATACACACGCACATAGACACATACACATAAACACCCCCTCACACCCACACTTATATATATATATATATATATAGGAAAAGAGTCAGGGTCCCGACGGCTGAGCTCCGGCCGTTTCGACAGCTAGATCCGACAGCTACTACCCTAAGTATCGAGTACTCTGGTGCGTTATGGTCTACCTGGTTTCTTACCACACTCTCTTTATATATATATATACATATATATGTGTGTGTGTGTGTGTGTATGCGCGCGCGCCCGCGTGTGTGTGTGAGTGTGTGTGAGTGAGTGTATGTGCTTCTGTGCATTGTGGCAGGGCTGTAAGTGGACTGGTTGAAGGTATTAGAGAATATGATAAAAGTGGAAAAGCAATAGAGTATGCAGACGGAGATCTTATAGAACTACGTATCAATGTCATGAATTATTTTATCATTCTTGTCATTTATCGTATTTGTAACAAATATGCAGTGCTAAGAATTTAAGTGTAAGTCATATATTATTAATTTAGGCACAGAACTGGTCCGTATTTCACTGGTAGCTATATAATCAACATAGGGAAAATAATAGGTGAGATTTGTCTCGACTAATTTATACTCAAAAGATAAATGATCATACTTAGACATAGTAACACAAGGCATTATTCTGAATGTTTAACAATATTTTACTGGTATGTATATTGAGGATATTGCTCTATAAAATTAAGTGGACATCTATTGTTATATGAATTTAAAACGCAAAGGAGCATAATAAAATAAGGTCTGTGGTTCAGCACTATGCCGTTTCTTTCACGCATTAGACTTATAATCAATAATTCACATACGGGACCCGTGAAAATTCCACCTTTTATACTGTT
>OZ024740.1:344235911-344258411 GCA_964016885.1 Eledone cirrhosa
ATTACCCAGTGCATTACTGGTACTTTATTTTATCGACCCTGTACGGATGAAAGGCAAAGTTACCCTCGGCGGGATTTGAACTCAGAATGGCAAGGACCGTAACTCTATGCGTCAAAGCATGGCGTCCGACCCTCTACCGATACTGCCAATCCACAGCTTATGTCCTAAATAATGATTGTTATACTTAAAAGTTAATTCCAGGTTTCAGAAACCATATATAGGCCTTCGCATTAAGATTATCTGAATAAATTAATGAAAGCCGAATCTGAGTGTCGCTACTCGGAATTTATTGCTACTAATCTTTACACACACTCTTACGAACATACACACATACCCCCCCCCCCCCCATATATATATATATATATATATATATATATATATATATATATATATATATATATATATATATATATTCTTAATAAGTACATACACACATACATACAGGCATATTTATTGTATATTTGAAAGGAGATATTTTCTAAAATGTTCTGCGTCAGCACTATTTGATGTTTAGATAATTTGCATACTAATCGCATATATCTAAAAAAACAAAAACACTGCAATAAGTGAAAGAAAGAAATTCACTGAATAAAAACACGTCGTACACTATAATATAACCCGCTGTTATTATGCAGCTTCGCCATCAACAGATTCAACTCAAGGACCCTGTATTAACCGTTATATTATAGTTACACACTCAACACACAAACACACTTGAGCGTAAGGTTTATACACATACTTATGCATACATATTTTATCATACGGTTGAATAATTTGCATTATCATTTAGATTAGAAAGAGAAGGAAAATGTCTAGCATTAACATGAAGAACACTACTAACATTGCAAGCAAACTTAGCACTAACAACGATGAGACAAACATACAAATCAATAGATGACATAGTAGCTACACAACCTAACACACACATACACATACACACTCTCACACATATACATGCACACACACACACACACACACACATATATATGTGTGTGTGTGGTTACCTCCGATTGAACTCGGGATAAACATATATATATATATATATATATATATAAAGTAAGTCCATAGAATCATTAGATAAAATATATACAGAGAAGAAATACTGTATATATTTTATCTAATGATTCAATGGACTTACTTTTTATATATTGCTCTGATTATTAATTATTTAATTAATTCTTCATTGAGCCACACCGTGAATGGTTGCGAAAAACATATATATGTATATATGACTTTGTCCGGTTTATATGTATATATACCCTTTAAATTTTATATACTCCCGTAAGGTTGAGTAAAACTTTAGGCAGCATTCGGCTGCGCTTTCTAGCAACCAGCCTACTCGCCGACAGGCACCAATCACAAACTTTCTGTCTTGACCACTGGCCAGGTGATGATTCTTAACCATTTTGAATTCGTTTCTGGCGGGGATCATGTAAGAAAAATCTTTGTCCAATTGAGTTATCTCCTGATGATTTCCAAACCTCGTTGATTTATCCAAGATCGGATATATCCAAAAATGGAATGAAAGCGCCGGGGGTAGAGAAATTTGATGATTTTGGTGAGGTTTATGTACATTTTTTCTTTTAACTTTGATATTGTACCTAATTATGTATGGTTAACTATATATCTAGTCAATTTCTACAGGCTATTAGGAATACTAGGTAAATGTTTTGTAGCTATGAGCTATATAAGAAGCTATATCATTTATCTATTGTTTCTTCATAAGTATATTTTAAACTTATAGCCACGTTTAAATGATTTTTTGTGTGGTTGATTTATGCTGATTGGGAGAAGAAATACTGTATATATTTTATCTAATGATTCTATGGACTTACTTTTTATATATTGCTCTGATTATTAATTATTTAATTAATTCTACATTGAGCCACACCGTGAATGGTTGCCAAAAACATATATATATATCTAAGACTTTGTCTAGTTTATATGTATATACCCTTTAAATTTTATATATATATACATATATATATATATATATCCAGTATCAATCTATATATAGCACATGATACAAATATTTAGAATAATGTAAACGTGCGCAAACTATAGATTTTCCATCATAGTTACCTCAAATTTCCTCTCATCCGGTCATTTGACTGACCCATTCAGGGATAATTAAAAGAAAAAATGATATAATGCCGTTTGCGATAGAATATATAACTCTCAGATAGTACGATAGTAGTTATGTATTTTCTCGTGAATTTTGTGAAAATTAAATGAATCTAAAACAATTTAAAAGAGATAAATAGAAAGGCAAACCAAATTATTTATCTACTTTTATTTAATTTATTTTTCCAGATATCTATTACCATTTCATTGTATTATTAACTGGATATGATCCGAGTTCAAATCCTGCCAAGATTAACTTTGCCTTTCATCCTTACGGGGTCGATAAAACAAAGTACCAATCACGCACTGGGGTCGATTTAATCGACTATACCCTCCCCCAAATTGCCCTTCTTGTGCCTATATAAGAAACGATTATTACCTGGATATAGGGTGGTGGATTTGGTAGAATCGATAGAGTGTCGGACAAAACCAAAACGCTTAGTGGTATATAGTTACAGCTCTTTACGTTCTGAGTTCAAATCCCACCAATGTTAGATTTGATTTTCATCCTTACGAGGTCGATAAAATAAAACACCAGTGATACACTGGGATCAATTTGATCGACTTTCCCCCTCCCCTATAAATTGCTGGTCTTGGGCCTAAAGTAGAAACCATTATTAAGGGGATATCACTAGTTTCTACAATTGAAGGTATATCCATCTAAACAAACATGGGAATGGCTATTTTTCCAACGTATAACTTATATGATCTGATGAAAGTCGCAATGATATGACACTTTCAAGTAAAAAGAAGACATGACACTTTGATGTAAAATAAAATGACGAATGCTGTGGCAGGTCTTTGAATAATCGTTGGAGTATTCATTGTTTCGAAAATCTCGAAAAGGCATATGATCGCTTTCCATGAAACCAGTTGTGAAAGGTTCTGCAGGAGTATGCGATCGATGGACAGCTTCTGGTTACACAACGTCTCTATAGGAATACCATCGTAATGGTGTTCAGAAAATTATGCTAAGGACACCATTCAATGTGGATGTCAGACAGCGCCTGTTCACTCTCCAGTTCATAATCTTCATAGGCAGTATTGATATCTACAGCCGGTATTGATGTGGTATCAATATTGGATCAGTCGGCGGGAATTTGCTGCCGACATGGTATCACTTAACTTGTCGGAATGGGACCACCGACATGCGCTTCATAGATTTGTTGCTGAGTACTGCAAGGCAGGAATGACATTCAGTGCTGCCAAAACACATCCTCTCATAGAAACCTGCGCAGTGCACGCTGCATTTGCGTGGTTTCCTCTGAAGGTGTTGGAGAAGCTTAAGTGTCTCTGAGCCGGGTGATGGAAGGCAAGAGCCGGTGTTGTAATGCGTCAGTTTCAGCATTCAATCATCAGGAGTGTGGTAGGAGTAAAAGACAAACCCACTATCTTCAATTCGGTGTTCGTACCAACCCTTAACTATGGCCAAGAATCGTGTGTAGTGATCGAAAGAATACGATCGCGAATGTAAGCTGGGTAATGGAGTTACTTTGAAAGAACTTTGATAGAGTGTATAGCTCGGATATTGGAGAACATTTCCAGATAGAGCCGCTAACTCTCCGAATTGAAAAATCACAGTACCGATACTACGAATATGTAGTTAGAATGATTAAGGGAAAGAATTGGTAGGAAGATTTTACTGGCAAAACCAACCGGCAGGAAACTCAGGAATAGAACCCCAAGCATAACTGTTGGATCGCACTCATGAACTCGCCTGGTCGTCTTGGGGATCCTGTTGGAGACAGTCGATTCTGAAAGGACCCGATAGAAGGTGGGCTTGTTGACTCCGCACACAAGACCCTCCCAGGCAACGAAGAAGAAGTTTTTTTTTTAATACAGAATTTATTACAATGTTTATTTGTGCAATGAATTTTGCTACTCTGAGCAGTTATTAGCTGGTGAATTGACTGAAACTATTTAAAATACGTTCTTAAATGAGACAGAATCGGTGCGCGCGTGTGTGTGTGTGGGGGGGGGGGCTCTTAGCGTCATGGTCAATGTGTACGCACAACATTCGATAGAACCAGATGTGAAATTTCCATAGGCCATTCTGGTCACTTTGTATGCATGCATGATTTCAATAATGCGTTTGATTCGATCGACCGAAAGTTGGTAATGAATAGGGAGGGAGGATTAGAAGGGAGTGCCTTGTGATAGATATAGAGAGGGAGAGAGTTTGATAGTAGCAGATATAGAGAGGGGTGTTGGGAGGGAGTGTTGTACGGTAAATATAGAAAAGGGGAGAGATTAGTGGTTATAGATATATATTTCTATTTATTTGCCACCAGGGCATCAAAGATTGGGACAAATACAAAGGGGGAAGTTTACATACATTTAAAAAGACGTGTAAAAAACATATAATAAATTAAATTTAACAATCGATGTCCTCAATAGGGAGAGGCGTTGACATGGGTCGCACACACCCCCGAAAAAATGTGCAACCCTCCTCTTCAGGAGCACAAAGAGCGGGTGCTTCCTTCCTCTTCTCATTCTTCTCCTCTCTCACCTACAGGCTGATATAGAGAGAAGGCCCATTCACTCGGGCCATTCTCGCTACTTTCACCCACCTTTCATAAAACTTGCTGGGGTAGAGCACCTCTCTCTCCATTCTGATCCTTCTTCTAAAGTGGTACTTGAAAAAAAAGACCAGTTGTTGGCCGGAGAGATAGGTGTCTGACCTCAGCCCTTTCAACCTTGTCCACCATACAACTTCTTTCGCCATGGCTATCACACAGAGGAAAACCGCCTCTCCTTCGTTTTTGAAAGGGGGAGGCGGTTTGATTGTGACAATGTTCTCGGTGGTCAACCGGATTGGTCCCACCCGCGACAGTAGTCGTTCTACATAGCCCCACAGGTCAGAAACGCCCGGGCAGTGTACGAATGCGTGTGCGATGGTTGCCTCGTCACGCACGCATGTTGGAGAGATCTTCTTCGAGGGGTCCCTACCCGGGCGCCCGTGCCTGTAGAGCTTGTCCCGAACGGGTAGAGCTCCTCGGTAACATTGCCAAGCCAGGGACTTTTTGAAGTTGTCCATCGGTCCCGGGCCAAACGTCCTACCGAACAGACTGGCCAGCTCATCTTCCTCCATGCCCAGAGCCTCTCCGAGAGCGTCGTCGCACTTACTGCGCACCAACCCTCTACAGGATGTTGAGGTTGAGTCTCCACTGATTGCCGGATCCGCTTGCCAGAGGGCCGTGAGCGCCTGGGCACATTCAATATGCCAGTCGCCCACTTTTCTCGGTCTTTGCTTGACGCAGGATTGCAGCTCGGTGAGTGAGACGAGTCTCGGAAAGGCTCGCCTCACAAACAGGGCCCACACCGGCTGACCGGTGAGGAATACCTCGAGGTGCCATAGCCTTAATGCGTGTCTACGCATCGTCAGCCACGGCATCCCCAGCCCTCCGTTCGAAGGGTATTGAAGCACATGGATCTTCTCACCAAAGGAGCCCGCTTCTTCTAAAGAAATCGGAAGAGCGCGCGCTCCATTTTCGCGAGTGTTTTCTCTGGGCAAGGCACGACGGTCAAGCGGTAGTAGATGACGGACGCTATATAAGCGTTCGCCACCTCCGCTCGACCTTTCAGGGATAGTTTGCACTCGGCCCACTTCTGGGCGAGTGCAAACACCTTGCCCGTTACCTCGTCCCAGTTTTTCTCCACCTGGAGGTCCGGTCCGAACCAGACCGCGAGCAGCTTCACCGGTCCCTCCGTCCAGCGTCCGACGATACCGTCAAAGGGCATCGTTTTGCCCCTCCACGTCCCGAGTTGCAAACCGACGGACTTGTCCCGGTTCAGCTTGGCTCCTGTGAACCTTTCATATTCCTCCAGTAAGGTGCCGATCTGCCCGATTTCCGAGGCGCACGACACCATTACTGTCACGTCATCGGCGTAGGCCGACACCGCTTTCCGCAATCCCGGATCCAAGGGGATGCCCTGCAACAGCTCCAGCTTCCTCAGTAGTGGCTCGAGAGCCAGCACATACAGGAGGGAGGAGAGAGGGCATCCCTGTCGAATGGATCGCGTGATTTGGAACGGCTCCGAGAGGTAGCCGTTCACCTTGACCCTCGAGCAGGTGTTGCTGCTGTGCATTGCAGCAATCCAGCCCCTGAAAACGGGTCCGAAGCCTGCCGCCGCGAGCACCGCATCCAGGTACCGATGGTCAACCCTATCGAACGCTTTAGATTGATCCAAGTTGATCAGGGCCCCACCAAAGCCGGGTTCGTTCCCTACCCTCTCTACGATGTATCGCATGAGGTGGAGGTTGTCGTGTATGGACCTGGACGGGATTGCGCATGTCTGCGCTTCTCCCACCAGGTTCCCGACGACAAGCGCCAACCTCTTCGCTAACACCTTGGCCAAAATCTTTAACTCTGTGTTTAGCAGAGTTATGGGCCTGAAGTTATCTATGTCATCCCCCTTGTTCTCGTCCTTCCTCACCAGCGTGACTACGCCCTTGGTCACAGAACTGGGAATTCTCCCGTTCTGTTGCCAGTTGCAGTAGACCGCCTCAAGGAGACCGGAGAAGAAGCCCGGCATCGCTACATAAAGTTCGTACGGTAGACCATCGAGACCAGGAGATTTGCGTTTGCCGCATTGGCTCAGCGCTTCCCCTATTTCAGCGGCTGAAATCGGCCTCTCGCAGGACTTCGCCTCCTCGTCCGAGAGCCGCGCCAGACCGTCGAGGTATGGACCGAAATCCATGGCCCCACCCGGCCCGCCGCCCCTCCCGAACAGTCGTGCAAAGCGCCGTTGAAAGGCCGCGCTCATCCGCTCAGGTTCAAGGATCACGCGTCCATCCTGGTTCTTCAAAGACCGAATCGTGGACTTGTTTCCACTTTTTGTTTCTGTCACTCGGGCTCAGCTAACAGCTTTGGCTCCCTCGTTACCCAGAGCACGTATTTTACTCCTGACAATGCAGCCCTCGTGCTTCGCACCAAAGAACTGGTCTAGGGCCGTTCTTGACGCCAGCACGCCGGCCACGTTGCCACTCCTAATCGCCTCTTCTACTCTATTTGTTAATTCCCTTTTAGTTCTATTCCTATCTGATGCTAATTCCCGACTAAAACTTATCGATTCTATTCTAATTTCTCTCTTGAGAGAGCCCCACCACCTGTTGTTGACAATTGCCCCCGGCAAACGCTTCTTAACTAGTGTGCTAATCCGCTTACTGTAAGCTTTGTTTGTCGGTAAAGACAAGTTTAGCTTCCAGTAACCGGGTCCCTGTCTATGAGTTCTATCAAGGTTGACCACTCCGGTCAACAACTTGTGATCCGAATAGTCAACCATGAACATTCGTGGACAGCTTAATATGGCCCTATCCTTATTTCTAACTAGGAACCTATCTAGGTACGACCTGGATGTTCCGCTGCGATTACTCCACGTCCACCGTGGCACAGTCGTAAAATCCAGTCGATATCTATCGGCCAGATCAAATCGGCCGATTAATCGTTTGAGGCTGTTACACCCCCCTCTATCGGGACATGCCCCTACATAGTCCCAACGTGCATACATGATACCATTCCAGTCCACCACTAAAAGCAAGGAGCGAGACGTTCCCAGGAAATTCTCCAGGCGTCGGAAGAAGTCCGGTCGCGGTGTCCCAGATGGGGCATACGCTGCCACCAGCCTGAAGGCTCCACCTTCACCACTGCCGACGTCTAAAACCACCAGTCGACCCTCCGGGTCCAGGTGTACCTTCTGTGTGGCAAGACCCAGGTATTTTCGCAGCAGAACGACAACCCCACCCCCACCCCTCGGCTGTGACAGAGAGATGCGTAGATCTCAAAGTCGTCGAAGATGGGGGCCAGTTGGCGCTCGCTGCTGATCCTGGACTCGCAAATAACCATTACATCTACTCTGTGCGACCTGAGGTCATTTAATAGTTTGCCCTGTTTCCAGGACATCCCCAAGGCGCGTGCATTCACACATCCAACTCTTATATTGGCCATGTTGGTGCTGAAGAGGTAAAAAGGAAGAGGAAAGGAAATTACTTACCTCTTCGTCTCCTGGGGACCAGGCTGCACAATTTCCATGGGGGTGTTGGAAGGGTTGTTTGGTGGGGTGGTGGTTTGTGGTGGGGTGAGGACATCAGTGTGTGGTGGGATTAGGGTGTTTGGTGGGGTGTGGGTGTCTGAGGTGGGGGTGGGGAAACATCTCAATAGGACGCTGTTATGTGGTTTGGTGCAGTTGGTCCCCACATGCATTGGATGGTTCTTTTTCAAAGTTACATAGGTTTCCGTTGGGACCCTAATCATCATTAGGTGCGATTTGTTTGCTGCGTAGGTGAAAGTGATCCCTTCGGTTTCCACCGAAGGGTTATTTTCTATCGCTTTCATCAACGTTTTATTGTTCTTGTTAATGTATGTATAGAGTTTTTGTTGTGTTGTGTTAGTTTTTGTTTGTTGTTCTTGCGCGTGTTTGCGTTTTGTAGTACGTGTTATGTTTTGGGGAAGGGTGGGTTTTTTTATTTGTGATGTTTGTTCTGTTTGTGCTGGTGGTTGTGTGTTTGTGGCATTTTTGTTAATGTGGTGCCTATTTTTTCCTTTTCACCTGTTGAAAGGGTTCTCCCTCGTCGTCACTGGGTGACGTTGATACGGAGTCCTCTTCCGTGTTGTTGGGGAGGGGTATATTTTGGGGTTTTGTTGTGGTTGCTTTTGTATTTGTTTTAGGTGGGGAGGGGTTGGGTGGAACAGTGTTTTGTGTTGTTATATTTCCGTGTTGTTGTGGTGGTGGTGGTGGTGGTGGTGGTTGTGTTGTTGTGTTCGGGGTTGGCAGAAGAGCCTTTTTTTTTTTGACTCGTTAATTTAGGACACGCAGCCCTCAGGTGACCCCTGCTTAAGCAGTGGTAACATGACGGCCGCCTTCCCTCCACTGAAATGTTTATATAAGTTAGCCCGTCCAGAGGCACGGTTGTGGGATATTCGCTATTCGTTCTGGGCTCATTTGCACCAGAACTTCTACGGTGGTCCCACCAAATACACCTCCGGAGGACTTTCCTATTGAAATTATCTTGTCTTCGTCAAAGTTAATTATTCCACACAGTATCCACTAAATATTTATATTTGGTGTGATACTCATTATTTTTATTCTTTGTGTCCTTTTTCCCCTGTATGTGGGGTAAAAGGTGAAGCGGGGGGACACAATGGGTGCTATCGAGTACTTTTGAGCTGTTGACTGGTTGTTCATCAGCACCGAAATGCTACCAAACAGTTTACCTTTTTGTACGAAGGTTAAGTCATTCATTGCGTCTTTTAGAACCAATTCATTTTCATTTTGTGATAATTGAGCTGGTTTTCTTGTTACGTTCGATATTGTCCTGAAAACCACAGTTTTCAGGACAGCCTCTCTGCGTAATTCCTGTGGAGAATTGATGCTAAAAGCACCGTTTTCGCCAAAAGTCACGAATTGTTTTGCGTCCTGTAATAGTTGTTTAGCATTTGTTATGTCTATTGGCGTGTATAGTTCGTTTTTTTTTACGGTCTGTGCAAATGTTGTTTTGGTGTTGTTGTCTTTCGTGTTACTGTCACTGTTGGTAATATTGGTGTTGCTATTGTTGCAGTTGTTGGTTGTGGTGTTGTTGTCATTGTTCTTGTTGTTGGTGCTGGTATTATTTACCGGGTTTCGATTTCGATGTTTTCCACGTTTTTCGATGATACAAGGGGGGACGGCTGCAAGCTTTGTACTCCTACCTTCCCTCCACCACTTTTCTTAGTGGGCGTGGCACTCACGACAGTGTGCGAGGCGGAAATGGCATCCATTGCCACCAAGTCTACAGTTTTTAGATGAAAATTTGTTGACTTAACGTCTGACGGCCAAGGCAAGGGGCTAAACCAAACAATGTTATTAAATTGATCAATAAACTCACAGTTTTTTTGACAATAATCCGTAAAAATCCGGAGCAAAGTAAATCACGTCTATATCAAGTGGTTATAGATATAGAGAGTGAGAGAGTTTGGTGGCAGTAGATATAGAGAGGGGTGTTGGGAGAGAATATTGCATGGTAGATATAGATAGGGGAAGAGATTTGAGGTAGTAGATATAGAGATGAGTGTTGCGAAAGACAGAAGTATGTTGGATACAGAGAGTGGTTATGGGATCTGCAGGTATATGGTAGATATAGAGAGGGTGAGTGTTTAGTGATTATGGATATAGAGAGGAAGATAATGAATGAGAGTTTGCCTTAAATGGAGAGAGGGGGAGATAATTCTGGTTTTAGATATAGAGAAGGGTGTTGGGGGAGATAGGAGTAAGATAGATGTAAAGAGGGGTGTTGGGAGAGATAGATGTAGATAAATAGAGAGAGAGGAGACGTTACTAGCACTAGATATAGAGATGTGCGTTGAGAGAGAGTGTTGTACGGTAAATATAGAGAGGGGGAGAGATTACTGGTAGTAGATATAGAGAGGTGTTTTGGGAGAGAGTTTTGTACGGTAGATATAGAGAGGTGGCAAGTATAGTGGTAGTGGATAAAGTGAGGGGTATTGGGAAAGATAGGTATAGATAGGGAGAGAGGGAGATATTACTGATAGTATATATAGAGTGTGGTGTTGGGAGATATAGGTGATTGGTAGACTTAGAGAGGGGGAGAGTTTGGTGTAGATATAAAGAGGAGTGTTAGGAGAAGTAGGTTTATGGTAAATATAGAGAGGAGGAGAGAATGATGGTTATGGATATAGAGAGGGATTTGGGGAGAGAAAGGTTTAGATAGGTATACAGAAGGAGGGAAGAGGTGGCTGGTGGTACATATAGAGAGGGCTGTTGAGAGAGAGAGTGTTGTAGGTAGATATAGAGATGGGGAGTGTACTGATAGTAGATATAGTGAGGGGTAGCATTTAGGGGTAATGGATATAGAGAGGGTGCTGGGTGCGATATTGTTGTAATAGATACAGAGAAGATAATAAGCGAGTGCCGTGTGGTAGATAGGGGGAGATTTTGGTGTTAGTATATATATAGAGAGGGGTGATGGGAGTGATATATGTATGATAGATATACAGAGGGGTAGAGTTTTGTGATGTTACATATAGAGAGGGGGATATTGAGAGTGTGATGTATAGTAGTTTTATATAGAGAAAGAGAGTAGTAATATACATAAAGAGCGGGATTGGTGGAAATGGGTGTAGATACATAGAGAGAAGGGTTAATGGAGAGAGTGGTGAGGATTTGGAGAGAGTGTTGTATATTGTAGATTAACTGATGCACCCATCTTCGGCCGGGTAAGAGAGTTAGAATTGAAAATGATTGTATTGGATGTTTGTCAGGTTTACAACATGAGGCGAGACCGTGGTACATATACTCTCAAAGACAAATATACGCCTATATATAGATATTTAGTTATTTGATATAAACATCATTTATATCCATGACGATTGTTTTTTTTGTTTTTGTTTTCATCTATTTTAATTGCTTATAACTTTGATAACTTTGATAGGTTTCGGCCAGTATTGGCCCAGGCCATGTCTAACTTAATAGCACCACCTGGTATATAACATTTATTTCAACTGTCCCATAAATGATTAATCATAAATAATTCTTTTGTTAGCATACCTACTTCATCTAGCTTTAAATATTAACAGGTACAAATGCAGCATCTCCAACTTGTTAGTTCGAAAACCTATAAAAAGAATCCGAATTGGCTTCAAATCGCTTTAAACTCTTAAAATGACCATTTTATATAAAGAATACCTAGGTGCCCTGAATGCCTATTGGCTAGGGCTTACCTAGTGCTTAGCAAAAAAATAAATACATCGCAAATAATCAATCAATACTGAGAATCCGAAACTATAACCAATAGCTAATATGTGAGTTGACACCGCTAAAACACCCAAGGTCCATGTGGTGATGTTTAACTAGAAGATTGCCAAAGTTTGTGAACGCTGCAGCTTTGGTGATAGAAATTTAAAAAAATATTTTTATTTATTTCCTGTCGATGTATATATCTAAAGGTGGAATGTAAACCTTAATTAACCTAATACTTAATTTCTATGCGCCGATGTTGTGACAATCACTTTTTACTAAATCAATGCCGCCACCAACGAGCCACTGCAAGTTTATCGTGTTCTCTACCTGTGCAACTATATCTTCCGTTAAAGCCACATGGTGATTTTCTCTATCCAATAATTTTGTTGATTTTCTGTAGCTGATACAATTTTTAAAAGTAATAGTCATAAATGTTGGAAGTATTCCTTGCCAACTTCAGTCAGCACTTCGAACCAGTCGATATTTATTCTTCCTTCATACTAAACCAATACTTCGATTTTGTAAATATTTTTAATAATAATAGGGAACAGAGCGTTTTTGGTATAAACATTGAAATAAAACATCCAAATATAGTTCTATTAATTGGAAATTAATATTTCCCACATCACAATTAATTGAGACTGTTTTTTAAAACAGTATTACTTGGTTAATGAGTTATTGAAAATTAATTTGAAAACCACTAAATATTGTCGGATTTAAATATTGGAATTATTGCTTGATACTTAAATAATTTTAGTAGTATATTAATTAAGCAACCCAGTTAAATCAATAGTTAACTATTAGAAACATTATATGGAAGCTTTCATCCTTAATTTAAAGAAAAAATGTTTGTTTGATCATTTGTTAATATGAGTACACAATCCCAAAGTAATATGCCTTCGCGATAATACATAGAAAACACACTGATGATCATAAATGCATTATAAACTAATTAAAAATAACAATTGAAATGGGATGCAAACTCAATGGTTAGTTAAATGCAAATTAACGATGATTTAATAATAATGTTCATAAAATGTTAATGATTTAGTGCTGAATTAAAAACAAAAATATATAATATATTATTTCTAATAATAATTAAACATAAAAGCTTCCTCGCCACCATTAAAAAAGCGTGAAAAGAAAAGAAAATTGATTGATATTCATTATTAAGTGTTCACACAATTGCTCTTTAAAATAATTGTTTTTTTTTGTGATGGCGGTAATTTTTTTGTTTTATATTCTACTTGCAACGTCATCAAGATATTGCCGAGTGGATGTATTGAACAAAGATGTTGCTGATCACCTGGATTCTAATACATATTTTATTTCTATATGATAAGGTACGATATGCGAGACATTTGAAAGCGGATTCAAGTGAAATATAGATTTTTCCCACACTTTTGTAATTTTTTCAAAATCTATACAGGAGGCGAACGATATTGCATATAGCCACATAACTGAGTTCTAAATCAACACAGTTAATATACCGAATCGAAATCATTGCGGTGGATTGGCAGTATCGGTACAGTGTCGGACGCCATGCTTTGACGCATAGAGTTACGGCCCTTTCCATTCTGAGTTCAAATCCCGCCGAGATTAACTTTGCCTTTCATCCTTACGGAGTCGATAAAATAAAGTACCAGTAATGCACTGGGTAATTGATGGCCTTGTGCCAGAAGTAGAAACAATTATTATAATAATAAACCTGTTAAACTTAATTATATGACCAAACACACACAAAAGAAAAAACGTTGAAATTATACTTATGTATAAATAGTGAATGTATAATCGCTGTTTACTGATTTGCCAGACATAAAGGACTATGAGGAAAATTGTTAAACTATAAACGTTTGGACTGATAGATTATGTCAAGATAATTTTGCATATATTTCACTTTTTTAATTATATATAATAGAGGAAATAATTGTTTCTAGGTTAGGCACAAGGCCAGCAATTACCCAGTGCATTACTGGTACTTTATTTTATCGACCGCGTAAGGATGAAAGGCAAAGTTAACCTTGGCAGGATTTGAACTCATTAGGAAATAATGAATACTTATTAAAGAAATTCATTTCGTAATTTGCATTTTAGACCAAAAGTGTTATCAGACGTTCTTAATCTTAAGGGCAGTCGTATAGGTTGGCGGATTTATTGTGAATACTGTTCCAATCATTTAGGAAAAAACGTTTCAGTGTTAGAGAAGTATTATGTAAAGAATTTGAAGAGAGGAGTACTTGATACATATGGATGCTGGCTGCAGATGAAAAATGGACTTGAATAATTACTTTCATATGAAAAAGGCTTATAGTCCTAGTTTTGGACGAACAGCAAAATGACAAACATTACGGAGTCGATACAATAAGGTACCAGTAATGCACTGGGATAATTGCTGGCCTTGTGCCAAAAGTAGAAACAATTATTTTCATAGAAATAAACTTCTCTAAATAGTGAATCTAAAAATTGTGAAATAATAGATGCATATACATTATATAAACAATAATTGCATATTCATAGACAATGTTTTAAAAATCAGTGCCGAAGAAACATAATGTCAGCTTGCTGGTTTCCTAGTATTTATAATTGTTACTGAATTACAGCCCCGCATAAATGAATAGAAAATATTTGATAAAATTGTCCAAACAATTTTATAGACAATATCTCTTTCAGACATTTGAAAACTTAAAACAACAAGCAAACTAGACAACCACAAATGATTCTGGATGAATTAATTTGAGTATAAGTCTTACTCAGAGTTGGAAACTGGCCTTTTAACAGATTATGGGAATTTCTAACATAGACACCTCCAAATTACGTTATTATAATAAAATGTAGATTAATTTTGCAATTATAATAAAATACATCAATTAAAATGCAACGTACTTAAATTGAGGAAATTAAGGATTTAGGAGGCCGTGTTTAACGAAAGTGAGTTCTGATCGAACTGACCTATAATCAAAAGCTTTGTGCTACGATTATCATGTATTCTTTTATAACAAGCACTGCACTATTCAATATATATGTTCATATGTAATTTGAAAGAAATTTGACTTCTATGACTAGTATGCTGAACAGATATGTAGAGATTCTGTGCTTAACTTACAATAAGCAGGCATGACTTGTTTAATCTAGGAAATATTTTATGGTAGACGGTCGATTGACAAAATCATTAGGACGTCGTGGTAATTGTTCTTAGACATTGCATTCTAAGAGCAAATACCAGCGAGGTCATCCTTTCCTTCCATCTGGGTTGATAAATAAAGAACGAGTTACACGCAAGTCGGTTTCCTTAAACTGTCTCAAAATTTCACAAACTGTCTCACTGCCTGTCTCACAGTCTCACTCACTCTCTTGCACTCTCTGCATCTCTTAATCACTACTTAAATTGAACATTACCGAATATGATACACACATTTTTTGAGGTTTTCTTAATATACAACTTTATGATAAACAGTGTATAGCGAAAAGATAGATGACTACTATCTAAATATCTGAACAGTAACTAAGTTTTATACTACAATACCTTGAAGGTAAATAATTGTTTCTACTATTGGCAGAATGCCAGCATTTATCCCAAGTAGATTACTGGTACTTTATTTTATCGACCACGTAAGGATGAAAGGCAAATTAACCTCAGCAGGATTTGAACTCACATCATAAAAGGGCGTAACTCTATGCTGAAAAGCATGGCGTCCGACCTTCTACTGATACTGCCATTTGGTTTCAGCATTCTTTCAAGAAGTTGATACAGTTGTGATTGTAGCGATCCACTATATAACTCTACTCTCCAGAAGTTGGTTTTCTTCTTTACGTAAGGAAGCAATATTATACTAATGCATTAAAAATATTATAACAGATATATTAGACGATTGAGTTTATATATATCATATATTATTAGATACAGTGTATATTATTCATCCCAGTATTGGTGGTTTAGTACGTGATGTTTTAAAATTATATAACTGAACTATATACATTTAAACACATTATTTTTCCTTTCATACCACATATGCCATGGAGTTTGTTATAAATGTTTCTTCTATCGTTGCATAAAGAATTATACGGGTAACATAGTGATGAAAGCAGTGGTTCGGCAACCTGACTAACAAAATTAAATTTAACGGTGATAAACGAGCCACATATCTTTCGTGTAATTCTGTTCCATGCTTATTTACAGTATTAGGTTGATCGACATATATAAACGATAAATCAAATCCATTACCTTACGTATTTTTAATCCACAAAACAATGTTTCAAATTCAGATCGCATATAACTACGACAGGCAGTATACATATAAGACAACAGCAGGAACATACTCGGCATGTACATATTAATATATACAAATACACATGAGGGGAAAATATTCTTACTTGAAAACTACTGTATTTTACTCTCCCACAATCTCCTCTGCATTTCAACGACTTAATGATTTCAAACATTTAGTACATACATACATACACACACACACACACACACACACACACACACACACACACACAGACACAGACACACACAAACACAACACACACACACATATATATATATATATAAAGATATATATATATATTTATATATACATATGCGCGTGTGTGTGTTGGGAAAAAAATTACGCACCTAGTGAGGTTCAAGTGCTAATTCTCTTTGATGTTGGCCTCTTGTGCCTGACTCCACACACATAACAGTGTGATCCTTCTACTTCGAAGCACGTCTGAAAAGTTTCTTCCAGAATGTGCCCCATCGCACTTGACAATGATGTCCTCTTTTCTCCCAAAGTACGAGCGTTTCTTTAGCATCTTCATTTTCGGAAACAACCAGTCGTCAGAATAAGCCATGTCTAAAGAGTAGGAAGCTTAAATGATCAAAATGCCTTTTTTTGCAAAACACCTCAGCTGCAACGAATGAGCTGGACCGTTGTCATGGCACCGCGGCTAGTTTGGGATGCCCACAGTTCCGGTCTACTTTCTAACTGTTTCTTCTTTTATTGCTTATTCGTAGTGCCGCATCGCCTTCATAGTCGAAGAAAAAACTCAATATCACCTTTATTTTTCCCCTAAATACTTTTTGGACGTTAGGATGTTGGAAACTTCACTACATATAAAAGAAAAATCTCATTGTTTCTCTTAATATTACACTCTGCCTGTGCATCGAGTGCTCTTTTTGTACAGCACTGAATCACATATGCTATATATATATATAAATCAGGATGGAATCAGTTTGAAATAGGTTCAGTCCATTACTCACCAGAGTTCACGATACTTGGGGTAGTGGAGTATACTGTCTCGAAGTAGTTGTTGAAACGGCAAGACCTCAGCCGTCGGGACCTGACTCTTTATGATATATATATATATATATATATATATATATATATAAGAAACTCTGCTTCGTAGAATCGAGACGTATCTGAGGACCTTGCGATTTCAGAGTCAGATTCGATCATTACATCGATCGTGCCTCGAGCTAGTCACCAGAGAAACGATTGTAATATGTCTAATAAATTTTATTCGTCGCAACACTGATTCTCCGTTTCTTATGTGATATATATATATATATATATATATACCTATGAATAATTGTAGGAATATACGTGTATGAACGTGTATATATATATATACATACATACATACACACATACATACATATATATATATATATACATATACATAAATAAATAAATAAATATATATATATATATATATATATATATATATATATATATATATATATATATATATATATATATATATATATATATATATTTATATATGTGTATGTGTGTATGTATATATATATACACACGTTCATAAACGTATATTCCTAAAATTATTCATACGTACTCACATGTATGCTTGCATGTATATATATATTCATACATACATGCATACTTATATATATATTTTGGAGCAAACCAAAATTTGATTTCAACTTTCCTTTTCAATGATATAAAACATAGAATGATTTCAGCAAGTCTATTCCCGGTGAGTGCAACATAATGCGTTGATCGTTTTTCTACAAGAATTGGTATAAGCATGTTAGCACTTAAATTTATCGTTCTGCTTGTTTCCCTTCATTTTTAGTCTCCCATCGTTGCAAATAGTTGTTAATGTTCTTACTGTTACTCCTGTGTTCAAGTACCTGACTGCAGCTATCTTTTATCATACTTTACTTTCACCCTCGAGACCCCTCTCCCTTTTCGTCGTGTGTGTGTAGTTTATATTTTATCTTGTGATTTATAGGTACAAAGTGATGAGTGTGGTTGTTGATGGTGAGATTGGTTGATAGCGATGAGCGAATCTGAAAACTAGAAACCAAAAACCACATACACCCGTTCATACATACAAAACTACATGCATACATATACATACATACGCACATACATAATACATGCATACATACATACACACATACACATACACATATATACATACATATATGCATACATACATACGTACATACATACGTACATACATACATATATACATACTTACATATAAACATGCATACTTAAACATGCATGCGTACATTTATACACACATGCATACATACATAAATACATACGAAGCTCGGCTGAAATGTTCATAGGCTGACGAAATTCTCTCATGGAATGGCACTGGAAAGAAACAATGTAGTTATAAATAAGAAGAATTCGAAATAATGCATACAAGATTTCACAGTTCTAGCATCACTCGTTCATAGTTAGTCTATGAACATTTCAGCTCACCCTCGCACATACATACATACGTAGGTATATACGTCTATACATATATACATACATACATACATACATACATACATACATACATACATAGTCAGTCAACGCGATCAGTCGCATATTTTGGTGTGGGAGACTATTCATTAAATTTAAGATGAATAATATCTCCGACAGTAATGCCACAACTACAGTCATGTTACAAACTGGGTATTCTTCTAACTATATCTACTCAAGACACCTTTTATTCGAATTCGTAGAGATATCCGACTAAATACATAATTGATTTTACAAGTATTTGCTACAAACAGCAGGGCTGAACACAACATCAATAACAACAACACCAGTGGAGTACCGAAGAAAAACGAGAAAGGTAAACAAAATTTATTCAGTTGTAGCTATAGAAGAAACCGATATTATAAATCGCATTTCTCTTGGAGTTGCGAACTTAATAATGATTTATCTAATTGTTATAAAATAGCAAAAAACAATCCCTCTATTGGCTATATGAACAGAATGAAGCTACACTGGGACGAAATACACCCAGATCTAAATCACCTCACAGCGAAACAATTACGCCAGCAACCGATGTTTGTTGAACGTAAAAATAAGATAAATATTATTAATTGTAAGTCCCCACAACAAACAGAAAATCAACAACACGTGCTACAGGTAGCCATGCTACTAGACTTCCTAGCAGCCAGGTCGAACAGTGCCTTGAACCAAATATGCCTGTAAGAAATTTGACACCACCTGTCTAATAACTGCACATATACTAAGCATGTACACATGCACACATTAAAACTCAACACATACACATCCACACATAGAATAACATCCATATCAACACATGCATGCAGACATGCAGACATATCTACGTAGTTGATGTTGTGTAAATTCCAATGAGAGTGTCTTGTGTCTATGTTAGAAACCGACTCTCTCTCTATTGGCAAAAATTTGTGAAATTATAAAACCAGAAGAACATACATACATTCATACATACATACATACATACATACATATATGATGGCTGCCTCCTCGATATCAAGTATGGCCATTGCACGATACAACATTATTAATAATTATCAATTAATGCTATCGTGCAATGCCTGTGCGTCAAATTTTTTTAAAGTGAGAAAAGACTGTGCACTGAGCCAATCCCACTCTCTAAGAGACAGTAGCTATAACCAGGAAAGAACAAAAGATCTGCATTATCGGTAACTCCCGAGCCGCAGGTTTTATGTCGGAGTTATCCCAGTTTCCTGAGTTGCCTTCTCCTAGAAGAATGCCCTGAGAAAGGCTAGGGCTCCTTGACTCCCATACGTACATACATACATACGTAGGTGCATACATGCATACATACATACATACATACATACATACATACATACATACATACATACATACAAACGTACGTACATACGTAAACAGAGCCACTATATAAACAGAAAATTGAATTCCTCTCCTATCATCTGTATTTATCGAATGAATTTCAAACATATAATATGTCATTCTCTTTATCTCTCTTTCTGCATTACTTTCTCTATACATTTCTATCTCTCTTATTATTATTCATTCTCGCTCCGAATATCTTCTCATCATCTCAATCTCTTTTTCTTGCCCCGAATCCGGTCAGTCTTCTTTACTATCTTTATATCCATTATTATTAACTCTATTTTGCAAGCTAACATTTTATGCGTCTATCGTGCTTGATATCATCAATAAACCCACTTTGGTATATTTCTATTGTAAGTGTATGTATGTTGGTCAGTTGTTAGAACATTCCTCAGTCAAAATAGACTTTTGACTGAGGAATGTTCTAACAACTGATCAATGAGAGGAGAAGAGGCCGTTTGACGCTGAAATTCGTTTGTTTGAATTCATATGATTCCAGTTCCTCAGTGAAATAACAACCCAACCAGGAACTGGGCATATCAGAGTATTGACAAAGTTATACACCTCAACAACATGTGTACTCGTTTCTACCACACTAATTCGGACTGCCTGAAGAGGTCACAGCTAAAGATGGCTGTCACCGAAATATATATAGCAGTTATAAACGAAGCCAGATTTTAATCATTTGACTTATTTATTTTTTTTTAATTTTACATTACTCCGGAGTAACATAACCAACCTGCGCACTTCGTAGAGTGCTCCAATCTGCATACTAGGTGTTGGGATACAACCAACATATACTAAAAAATATATATATATATATATATATAACACCAACAACTACAGGGGGATCTCACTGACGTCACTTGTGGCTAAGACCCTCAACAGGATGATTCTTAACAGGATCCAGCCTGAGAACGAGAAGAACCTCAGGGACAACCAGAACGGCTTCAGAGAGGGAAGATCAACCACCAGTCACACCCTGATGCTGAGGAGGATATTAGAGGGAGCTAGAGCAAAGTGCCTTTCTGCGGTCATGGTTTTCATTGACTTTAGGAAGGCCTTTGATTCTGTGGACAGTCACTGCCTCATGAAGATCTTACAGGCTTATGGACTCCCCAAGAAGATAGTGGACCTGATATCACTGCTCTACACCAACACCAAAGCCCAAGTCATTACACCTGATGGGATGACAGAGTTCTTTGAGATACTGGCTGGAGTGCTCCAGGGAGATACATTGGCTCCCTACCTTTTTATCATCGTAGTGGAATATTGTATGCGCTGGAGAAACACTAGGACTCTGGCTTTACTGTAGCACCGACTCAGAGCAGGAGAATTAGGGCGAAAAAGGTATGGGATGCTGAATTTGCAGACGACATAGTTTTGGTGACAAATATAGTGAAGGAGGCAGAGGATTTGATGCAGGAGGTTGAGACTGTGTCGATGAGTGTGGGGCTGAGAATGAATGAGACTAAAACAAAATGTCTGGTAGAGAATGTTGAGAAGCCAGAGGGGATTACTAACGTAGGCGGGAAGCCGCTGGAATTGGTTGAGGACTTCCTGTATTTGGGAGCAAAGATTGGGAATACAGAAGATGATGTGGTTGAGAGGAAGAGCAAAGCCTGGGCGGTGTGTCACAGCTTGAGATCCGTGTGGAGTCAGACCTTCGTAAAGACCTGAAAATCCGCCTCTTCATTACTGTAGTGGAGTCTGCTGCTGTACGGGTCTGAGACTTGGACACTGACCAAGAAACTCACTCAGATGGTGGATGGGTGCTACACAAGAATGGTGAGGATGGCTCTGAACATTAATCAGTATACACTGAGGATGAAAAACTCAGAGCTATATGGGAGCCTCCCAAAAGTCAGCTCAAAAGTGACACAGAGGAGACTGAGGCTAGCTGGACATGCTCACCGACATCTAGAGTTGACATTGCACTCAGTGCTCCTGTGGGAGCCCCTACATGGACATACTGGAAGAGAAAGACCAAGGTTAACGTATGTTGATGCTCTAAGGACAGACGCTGGTCTGTTGGAGACGCAGGACATGGCAGCGATAATGAGGGACAGAGACCGCTGGAGATAACTCGTCCATGGATCTCGGGAATTTTGCCCGCCCTAGAAAATATATATATATACATATATATATATATATATATATATATATATATATATATATATATATATATATATATATATATATATATATGTGTGTGTGTGTGTTTGTGTGTGTGTGTGTGTGTGTGTGTGTGTGTGTGTGTGTGTGTACACATATATATATAGAGAGAGTGAGAGAGAGAGAGAGATTACGATAGAGAGATGTACACACATCTAATTTTGAAAAATTAGATTTGAGGGCTACATCGTACGTTTCTGACTGTGAAAATTACTTTGGTGCGGTGAAAAAAAGGTGGACAACGTTCACCGTAGTAGTCGAACTCACACCTTCTGAATATTATGCAATTGTGCTAATATTACACCAGAGTATCTTGTCGTTAATCACCGTCTTTTTAAAAGAATATGGTGTAGACAGAGATGTA
>OZ024740.1:344260911-344268411 GCA_964016885.1 Eledone cirrhosa
ATGTTCAGAGTAGGCCGACTCACACGGACTTTTTTCGCCATATTCACCCACCTTTTAGCAAATGTACTGGGTAGCAGGACTTCTCTCTTCACCCTCACCTTCCTTTCCAAGTGAAACTCTGTATGCAAAAGCAATAGACACTGATTTCTCAATTTTTTAAAGGAGACAACATATTTCAGATTCTCAGTTATATCAGGTATCCTCCATTTATCAGTTTGGTCGGTTCACGTGCCTTCTAGGATGTACACACACACACACACACACAGATACACACACACATACTCACACACACATATATATATATATATATATATATATATATTTGTGTGTGTCAATGCGCGAATGCGCGTGTGAACATGCGTGAGTGTATCTCTGTGTGTGAGTGAATCTCTCTCTCTTGATATATATATATATATATATATATATTTATAATTTTGCTTGCTTCTAGATTTATTCATAGCACTTTTATTTTTTAATGTACTTTTTCACGTGTTTTATTATTTTCACATCGTTAAGTCATGCACGTCTGAAGGATTCTACGAGGATTTGTTCTGCTAGCAGCCATTTACGCCATCATCCAATGTTCTTTCGCTATTCCGATCTTATCGTATCTCTCTTATCTGTGATCATTCGACCGGTTTCTGTTGATTTAAAAAAAAACATCCATCCTTCGTTATTTTGATTTTCGTGTTACAATTGTTGCTTTTGTTGTTATTGCTTATAATGTCTGTGGTTGTGTGCTGTTTGCGGTGAGTATGGAGTTAGTATTGGTGAAGGCAATGCTGATGTTAGTAATTTTGTCGTGGAACAGTGATAATCTTGGTGTTAGTAGTACGGTAATCATGGGGGTAAGTTGGTTATAGTGGTGGTGGTTTTGGAAGTGTTTGTGATATTTGTGTTTGTGGTAATGTTTTGTGTGTTGATGTGTTGCATGGTGATGGTATATGTGTTGATACTTTTTATAGTTTTGGTTAATGTTGATGATTTTTTGCAAGTAAGCCGTGTTTGAACAGATATTTGATCGACGGTATTCCAACTATAGCCATCCTGTCGTTTCTTCTATATTTAAGGGACTCATTGACACAATATGCATCGCATTTCATGTATCTGAAAGAAATCTAACAGTTATTCCTATAAATTTAAGGAGGCACATAGAAGATCCCTTGATCCCTTGTGGGTTGTGGTGAGTGATAGTGGTGATAGTGGTGATTTGGTTGTGGTACTGAAATGAAGGCGCGTGGCTGAGTGGTTAGAGAATTGGATTCGCAATCAGGAGGCTGTGAGTTCGATTTCCTGATCGGTTGATGCATTATCTCCTTGGGCAAGACACTTTATTTCACGTTGCTCCTTCTACCTGGAGTTGCGACCGATAGATAGTATTAGCAATTGGAAAGACCAACGGAAACACTGTTTCCTCGGTCCGATTTGACGAAAGTCGATCGACTGTCGCTTGATGTTACATTTGACTGTGTTAGCTATGGTACGGACTTTGTTTGTAATAATGATGTTTATGGTGGGGGTGGTGAACGCATTGAATTTATTGTTATTGCATTCGAATGAAATCGTTTCTATCCCACGACCTTCTTACAAAATGCATCTAGAAAGGAGACATTAATATTTCATTTGAAGGAAGCTCCGCTATGATAAGTGACAACGTTCAAGTTTTCCTAACGCCTCATATATTGTGGGTAATCTGGAATGCCTCACGTTGGGAACTTTCAAATTTTCCGAGATTTCTGAACTGTGAGAGTGTTTACTCACCTTTTGACAGGCACCTTTTTTCTGCACGTTTTCCCAGTGTTCGAGCTAGAGTAATAGGTGAGGAAAAGAGCTGCCATCTGGAAATTGTCAGGCATTCACAGTTCCTTACAAGTCAAAAACTTCGTTAGGCATGCAGCTATGAAAGGCCATCGTGTGGAGTTTTCTGTACATCAGTTTATATAAAATGTATGTGGCCGAATATAGCAACCAAATCCTAGTTAAAGGGAAATTATGTAAACATGCAGAAATCCCACAGGTTGAATGACCAATTTCTTGCTGCTAATTTGACATGTAGTGCATATAGCAGATCATTTTCAAACACGTCAGGACTTACCAGAAATTCAACAATACATAATCATAGTGCAGATAAGACTGATGTGTCAAATGATGGAAACTGTCAACACAAATGAATGTTATAAGACAAAATATGTAAGAGTATAGCTAGTTTAAAATCCACTGCAAGGTACATGAACAAAGATAGAAACATTATTTATCAGCGATGATATGGTCCGCCTTGTTTAACGAGTTGAATGCCTCCTATGTATGTATGTTTGTATGTATGTATAATTTCCCAAAGTTTTCCCAATAGAGAGAGAGTGGGTTTCTAACATAGACACAAGACTCTCTCATTGGATTTACACAACATCAACTAGGTAGATATGTATGTATGCATGTGTAGATATATATGTTGTTGTATGTGTGGATGTGGATGTTTTGAGTTGTATGTGTGCATGTGTATATGCTTTGTATCTGTACATCTGTATATGCAGTTATTAGATGCAACAGTTTTGGAATGTTTTACATATTTTTACTGTTCCATTAATGGAATTATGTATGTATGTATGTATGTATGTATGTATGTATGTATGTATGTATGTTTGTATGTATGTATGTATGTATGTATGTATGTATGTATGTATGTATGTGTGTATGTATGTATGGGCGAAATAACTCATAAGAGTCAACGGCTATCCAAAAATGTGTAAATATGTATATATAGATGTACATATGTGCATGTGTATGTATATGCGCAGGGACATAGAAATAATCGGGCTGTATACCCGATCGCCTGGTTAAACCACTGGGAGTGAAGGACCCCTAGCCTTTGTCAGGGCATTCTTCTAGCAGAAGGCAATTCAAGAAACTGGGATAACTCCGACATAAAACCTGCGGATCAGTAGTTACCGATGATGTTGATCTTTTCTTCTTTTCGGGATATAGCTACTGTCGCTCAGAGGATGTGATTGGCTCAGTGCACAGTCTTTCCTCACTTTAAAAAAAATCTTCACGCACAGGCATTGCACGATAGGATTAATTAATAATTATTAATAATGTTATGTCGTGCAATGGCCATACTCGATAACGAGGGGGCAACCATCATGTATGTATGTATGTATGTATGTATGTATGTATGTATGTATGTATGTATGTATGTATGTATGTATCTATGTATGTATGTATGTATTTATGTACGTACGCTCTTCTGGTTTTATAATTTTATAAATTTTATAAATATTTACCAATAAAGAGAGTGTCGATTCTAACATAGATATAAGACTCTCTTATTGCGATTTACACAATATCAACTAGGTAGATATGTCTGCCTGTCTTCATGCATGCATGTGTGTGCAGGTATGACTGCTATTGTATGTGTAGATGTGTATGTTTTGAGTGATATGCTTTGCCTCTGTATATATGCACATGCAATTATTAGATACAGAATGTTTGGAATGTTTCACATATTTGAACTGTTCCATTCATTGAACTTGTAATTTCCTAACTAGTCGTGTTTTTTTCTGTTTCTGTGAAGCCCAGCTTCTCAACATATAGGATATAGTCAGGGTGGAGTGTCTGCAGATTTCTCATTAGTTCTGCATAGAGATTATCTTTTCGATCATCATTAATATTATATTGACATCTGCTGGGCAGTTAACTTCAACTATTGTGCATGCCTTCTTTTCCCTGTCCCATATCATTATATCTAGTCTGTTATGTTTGCATGTATGCATGTATGTGTGTATGTATGTATGTATATATGTCAGGTTGCTCTAGAGTGCAACCATGTAGCACTCGAGTGTTAACATGTAACCCAGTACAACCTGTCTCATGGTCGGGTCGTCGGCGACTAAACTGGCAACCCCACCAAGCATGCTGGGTGAGGAGGGAGACATCTGGACACCATATGGAATCAAATACAAGATCCACCAAAGGGTGGAGGAAGTCAGTAGAGTCAACGGCCATCCAAATAGTACTTTTTTTCTTTTTCTTTTTTTTTAACCTGGTATTGAAAGTCCCGCAGTTGTTGTAACGACACTTTTCTAGGAGAGGGAAACTCTGGAAAAAAAATAACCTGTGGCTTTGGAAGCATCCGATGATGTTGACCAGTTCTCCTCTTCGGGAAGTGTTTTCGATTCTCAGAGAGTGGGATTGTTCGAGTGCAAGGCCTTTCCCCACTTAAAAAACCTTCATAGCACAGGCATTGTTTGTTCAGGATATGTTATAGGTTTGTGTGACTGGCCGTAGTCTAAAAGTGCAACAAACTCTATAATCTGACAAGCGATTGCAGTACTATTTGCAGAGTTTGCAGCCGTCATGTATGTACGTGTGTGTGTATGTAACTAGGTATGTATATAAGCATTTTAGAATGCCTATATCATTTGTATATGCATTTGTTCTTCGTACCACATAGAATACAGAAATGTCAACTGTTTTAATGCCTCCATTAAATTAAGTGGCGTCAATGGGCTTCAGTTCAGACATTTCTCTCACCGTTTACTAGTGCAGTCTTTATCCTATACATTCGTTATATATTTACCATAGTATTTTGGTCAGTTTCCTGTCCCTCTAAAAATATTCCAATGGATATTTAAGTGAATGATTTGATTCGTAATTTTAAGAAATATAGATTCAAACTTTTTACGCATATACGCCATATAAAACTTTATTGTATATAACCTAATATTATTCACATTATGTCATTTCTATAGATGTGTGTCTATGGATGTAGGCACATAAATATACATGTATATATGAATATATACGCATATATATATAGACCCTCATGTATAGATAAGGAATGTATAACATGTAAAATAAGCCCCCATATTAACTGTAAAACTAGAAATGTAGTTTATAGTATAAGATGTACTGAAGGACAATGTAGAGACAAAAATATTGTGTACATAGGTGAGACAGCTCGTAGTGTAGGGGAACGGATAAATGAACACTGGCGAGACCTTCAAGATAATAAAGAATCATGTGTACTCTACCAACATGCTAAGATAGAACACAAGGGTAAATTAGAGAACATAGAAATAAAAATAGAATCTACACACAGAAAAGACGCAATGTTTAGACAAATCACAGAGGCAATAAACATAAAAGAATTACAACCAAAATTAAATAGAAAATATGAGTGGAACAGCAACATCACAACTTACAATTAAGGACAAAATGAAAACACACACACACATAGAACAAACAAACAACCAGTAACATGTAAATAAACAAATAAATAAATGAACATAAACACACACAGACACCCGGATGTGGCGCATGCGCAGACTGAGCACACAACACACACACAGAAACAAAATGGCGTAGGACAGAACAAAGGAGAGGCACAGAAACAAAGAAAGGAATCCCCAGTCACTGAAGAGGTCACAGAGTGTGTGACGAAAGAACTATGACTATATATAAACAACTATCTGGTTGTGGAACCAACCAACCAGAAATTTATAAATTTATAAATATATAATAAATTGAAGTGAAAGCGACTGGTGCGTGTGTTTCTTATTGGCAACATGACCCTCCCAAAGTATAACACTATATATATATATACACACACACATATCCATATATATATATCTGTGTGTGTGAGTTTGTGTGTATGTGTGTGAGTGTGTGTGTGTGTTTGATTATGTGAACAAAGTGTAGAATCATAAATGCCTGAAGGAGTGTCCTGACTGAAGCGTATATATTTAAATGATGCCTGTCTGAATAGTGTAATGTGAAAAACATAATTAACTGAGTGAATAATCCCAGCTTCAAGATAGAAAAGCCTTTTTATGTTTGCTCACTTAATGAAAAGGGGATACAACTCCTGTAGCTTCTGCTAATCCAATCCTTTTTTTTTTTTAGCAATTTAAAATAATGCAATAAATACATAAGCTAACTTTATGAAAGCAATAGTCTGTTTATATCATATTAAATATATCAGTGAAGCATATTCACTTGGCAAGTTGTTTAGACTAGATCGTCCATATATATATATATATATATATATATATATATATATATATATATATATATATATATATATTTATTAAAATAGCAGATTAAAGTTTAAACAAAGGTGAAGGCAGCGATTCTTTGCTTAAACATTAATCTGTTATTTTAATAAATATTTGCACTAGGGTTCTTATATATTTTATATATATATATATTTATCCTTAACGAGCCCTCTTTGAATTTTAGTCTCCACATTTATTATTATTATTATTATTATATATATATATATATATATGTTCATATATATATATACCTCGAATTGTTCCGATGTCTACAGGAATTCTTACCTTTACTTACTTCTCATTATCAAAAAGTTTCGAGGAGATATGGTCTTGAAATTACAAACATAATATCAGTTGCTTTATGAATCATCCCCACTCACCATATTCAGAATAAGAAATGTTATTTATATGTATATATTTCAGGCAGAACTCTCTTCTGAAGCATTTTCTTCTGCACCTTTTTGACAAGCATAATCAGTGAATATTTTTTTGTCATCTTTCCTATATACATTTAGGCATTCGAGTCGAGCTAACTTGGTGAGGGAATATTCTTCGCTGAGGATATGTCATATGATCGGATCATACTCTTGTTTACAATCACACATACACACACACATATATGTATGAATGTATGTATGTTTGTATGTATGTGTGTATATATATATATATATATATATATATATATATATATATACACACACAGATACGCAGCCTAATTGCCGGGAGCATTGTTGAGACAATCATGTTGTATTATGTTTCAAATTACTGCTGAAGAATATTATTCGGAGGGAAACAGACTAAAAGTTGAAAAATAATCTAGAAAATGTAAGTAAATATCTATTGAAATACACCTTCGAAAATTAGTTAATTAAGTTACTCCTAGTAATTAATTGTATTGAATTTAATTTTAGTCTGGAGGAAAAGGAGATTTAATTTCTAAGTTTGAATTTTTAACATAAAATCGTCTAGTAAAAGATATTGTGACCAGCACACTAATAATTGTGTCACTATGTATGCTTTTAAAATGACAAAAAAAAAAAAAATCCTAAATAATCACAAGGTTAAAAACATAGTGAGAGAAAGATCAGTCAATTATATTGACATCTCATTTGATTGGTTCCTTGTTTCTCAGAACCCAATAAGATGAAACGTAAGTGTCATCAGCGTGATTTGAAATTGCAACATATATCGCAAAATATTTGATCTAATGCCTTAATAATGGTTTCTGATTTAGGCACAAAGCCAGTGATTTTTTTTTTTGGGGGGGGGTCGATTAAATCGACCCCAGTACGTTACTGGTGCTTTATTTTATCGAGCCCTTAAGGATGAAAGGTAAAGTTAACCTCGGCGGGATTTGAACTCAAACCGTAAAGGACCGCAGGGAAAGTCGATTAAATCGACTCCAGTACATTACTGGTACTTTATTTTATCGACCCCGTAAGGATGA
>OZ024740.1:344273411-344280911 GCA_964016885.1 Eledone cirrhosa
ATTGACCACCCAGGGGGGAAACGAGGAAAGCTGTCAAATTCCCCCTCCCACCAAAATACACACACCAATAAAACCATAAACATACATACAGACACATTTACAGACACAGACCCCTCATCTACCAGTAGTGAAGATGAGGGAAAACCAAAATCCCCCAAAATAAAACAAAGGAAACACAAAAAAAAAAAAAAAAAAAAAATCAACAAAGCACAAAATCACCCACAATAAAAAACGCAGACACCACCCACGCAAACATCTCTCCAATAACTCCAACATCAACACCACTATCACCATCACCACAATCCCCCAAACGCAAACAACCTAAACAGACGCAAGAACAAATATACACACAAACATCTGAAACCACAGACACCGCACTCACAACAAACACAGACACAACCGAAACAACACCACCAAAACCATCACCACCATAGCCACGCAAACAAATAAAATCACATCAACAAAACATACAAAACTTCGTGCTCGTCAGGAGGGCCAACAAGGAACTGATGGCCCTCGTAGCACGAAGTGAAAATATACAAAAAGAGGGGGAAATGTTTAAATCGAGCACATTTCGCTGTGCCGGAAGATTTGATTCTGGTGCGAATGTCGATATATTTATTCAAAGAAATACGAGACAGCTTTCCTCGGGACGTGGGAACCCCGAAGGTAAAACCCACTTCAAGACTTTTAATGGGGTTCCCAAAAGAAACCCCACCAACTATGGATGTCGAACAACCCGACCTTCACAAGAGCCCGGAAGTTAAGTAAACCTTCCTCTCTCTCTTTTTATCCTACCAACATGGCCGTATTAAGAGTAGGATGTTTAAATGTTCGAGGCCTGGGATCGTCCTGGAAGCAGGGTCACCTGCTCAACAACCTCAGGTCTATAGAAATGGATGTAATTGCCCTCAGCGAGATCAGGATTTCCGACACGCGCGCACTAGCCCCCATTTTCGACGACTATCAGATCTTTGCATCTGTTAGCCGGCCGGGAATGGGAGGCGGGGTGGCAGTGCTGTTTAGGAAAGGCCTGGATCTTGAGGTATGGTCGATCTTCCGGGACCCGGACGGGAAGTTGGTGGTCCTGGACGTGAACAATAACGAAGGTGGTGCCTTTAGACTGGTGGCCGTCTATGCTCCTACTGGGGCAGGACGGTCGGACTTCTTTAGACGCCTGGAAGCCTCTCTGAGTACGTCTCGCCCTTTACTGTTAGCGGGGGACTGGAAAGGCATCTTAGACGTACGCTGAGACTGTGTGGGAGTATCCGATAGGAGCGGGGGGTGAAAAAGCCTCAAGAACCTGATCAGCCAGTTCCAACTGTCTGACAGGTACCGACTAGATTTCCCTAATGCGCCAGTGTGGACCTGGGCTAACCGTATTGGGTCATCTAGATCGTATATAGGAAAATAGACAGAAATAGTGTAAGCTGTCTACGTTTTGAAACGGTTGCCTATTCAGATCACAAGTTTGTGATCTGTATGGTCGACCTAGATAAGACGCGTAGGTTAGGACCTGGTTACTGGAAGCTAAACTTGTCATTTCCGGCACGTAAGGCTTACAGGGACCAGGTCAACAATTTAGTTAAGAAAAAGTTGACAGGGGGAGTCGTCAACAATAGATGGTGGGGGTTCTCAAAAGAGAGATTAGAGTAATGTCGATAGAGTTTAGCAAAGAAGTAGTGTTAGAGAAAAATAGAAAGGAGGGGGAGTTGGTAGATGAGTTAGACGAGGCTATTGGTAGAGGCATTCCAACTGACGTGCTAGCGGCGAGAATGGCATTAGACCATTTCTTCAAGGCGAAACACGATGGTTGCATTTTCAGAGCTAAGGCGCGTGCTCTGAGAAACGAGGGAACAAAGCTGTTTGATGGGCCCGCGTGGCAGAGGCGCAGCGTGGTAATAAAACCACGAATCGGATTTTGACGTACCGAAACGGACACGAGCTGAGCGATTCCAAGAGGTTGTGTGAGGCCTTCGCCAACATTTTGCTCGGTTGTTCGGGGGAAGTGGCGGGTCAGAGATGGTGGCAGACTTCAGTCCCTACCTCGATGGCTTGCCGAAACTCTCGAGGGCTGACGCTGGGCTCTGCGAAAGGCCAATTACTTCAGCCGAGATTCAGGATGCCCTTGTCGGCTGCATGAGGCGCAAGTCACCCGGTTTGAATGGTCTGCCCTACGAGCTTTACGTAAATATGCCAGCCTTGTTCTCCAATCTCCTCGAAGCCCTCTACTGCAACTGGCAACAACACGGGAGTATTCACAGTTCTGTGAGCCGGGGCGTAGTGACGCTGATAAGGAAAGACGAGAACAAGAAGGACACATTAGACAATTCCAGGCCCATAACTCTGCTCAACACAGAGTTTAAGATTTTGGCCAGGGTGTTAGCGAAGAGGTTGGCGCTTGTCGTCGGGGATTTGGTTGAGGAGGCGCAAACTTGCGCAATCCCAACCAGGTCCATACACGACAACATCCACCTAATGCGATACATCATAGAGAGAGTAGGGTGTAAACCTGGCTTCGGTGGGGCTCTGATCAATTTAGATCAAACGAAAGCATTCGATAGGGTCGACCATCGGTACCTGGAGGCTGTCCTCAAGGCGGCTGGCTTCGGCCCCGTCTTCAGAAGCTGGATCGCTGCAATGCACAGCGGCACCTGCTCGATGGTCAAAATTAATGGCCACTTCGCGGAACCGTTTCAGGTCTCCCGATCGGTCCGTCAAGGGTGCCCTCTCTCCTCCCTTCTGTACGTATTGACTCTCGAGCCTTTACGGCGGAAGCTGGAGCTGTTGCAGGGCATCCTGCTCGAACCGGGACGCGGAAAGGCGGTGTCGGCTTATGCGGACGACATCACCGTGATGGTGTCGGTCACCTCAGAAATCGAGGTGGTCGGCAACTCATTGGAGGAATATGAAAGGTTGACGGGAGCAAAACTTAACTCGGAAAAGTCAGTAGGCTTGCAACTTGGCACCTGGAGAGGCAAGTCCATGCCGTCGAACAGCGTCGTGTGGCGCTGGACGGACGGACCGGTAAAGTTGCTAGGGGTTTGGTTCGGGCCAGACCTCCAGGTGGATAAGAATTGGGACAGGTGACGGGCAGGGTAGCCAGTCTCACCCTGAAGTGGACTGGCATGAAGATATCACTGAAAGGTCGGGCGGAGGTGGCGAACGCGTACATCGCGTCCGTCATCTACTACCGTCTGACTGTCGTCCCTTGCCTCCGTTCGCGCCTCGCCATCTTGGAGCGGCTCCTCTTCAAATTCTTGTGGGGGGTCAGGTTCCGCTGGTGAGGCGGTCCATCTGCTGCCAGCACCCTCTACGTGGAGGGCTGGGCATGCCGTGGCTAATGATGCGCAGGCATGCGCTGAGGCTGAGGCATCTCCAGATATTCTGCCTAAACGGTGAACAGGTGTGGTCGCCGTTTGTCAGACGGGCCTTTCGGCAGCTCGTTTCTTTGACTGAGCTACAGTCCTGGGTCAAGAAGAGACCGAGACTGGGTGACTGGCATCTGGAATGTTGCCAGGCACTCACTGCCCTCTACCAGGCGGGCAATGCGGTCAGTGGAACTTCCACTCTCGGGTTCTATAGAGTGGTGGGAAAGTGCGACGACGCACTCGGAGAGGCTCTGGGAGTCAATGAAGTCGAACTAACCAGTCTGTACCGGAGGACTTTCGAGCCGGGGACGATGGGTAATTTCCAAAAATCCCTCACTTGGCAGTGCTACCGGGGGGCACTGCCGGTTCGAGATAAACTCTACAGGCACGGAAGTGCTGTCAGATGTACCTGCCCGAGATGCGCGCAGAGCGACGAAACCGTTCTGCACGCACTCGTCCAGTGTCCGTGCATTACTGACTTGTGGAGTTATGTTGAACAGCTGTTGTCGCGTGTAGAACGGATCCGGCTATCGGCCGAGTCTATAGTGAAGATCAACACGCCGCCTTCTTTTGGCCAGGAAGGGCAGGCAAATTTCCTCTGTCTGGTGGCAGTAGCTAAAGAGGTTGTATGGTGGACGAGGTTGAAGGACTGAAGACAGAACTTTTCCCTTCGGCCAATCCCTCATCAACTTTTTCAAGTTTCACTTGGAAAGGAAGGTGAGGGTGGAGAGAGAAATGCTGCCCCCCAGTACATTTGCTGAAAGGTGGGTGAATGTGGCGAGAATGGCCCGTGTGAGTGGGCCTACTCTGGTCATGCGGCTGTATGTAGGTAAACTTGAAGAGGAGGGGAGTGCCCTTCCAGGGTGCTCTCGAAGCGTCGGGTCGTTCAGGACTGGTGGGATACCTGAGCGAACCCTAGGTGGTCATCCCCCCTATTGGGGAATCTTTTCTTGTTGTAATTTTCTTGTTACTTTATTGTTACTTTGTTATTGTTACTTTGTTTATTCATATTGTTTACTCGATTTTTCTGTAAAACCCCACTGTCCCAGTCCTTTGTATTGTCCCCTATATGTCGGCCCTTGTGGCCAATAAATGAAATCATTATTATTATTATTATTATTATTACAGTTGCATTTATCTTGCTTTATGTTCATACGAGTTATCACCAAGTCACAACCAGTGGCCTCAAGAGACAACAAGGTCCGCCATGTTCAAGAAAGAACATACATATTCACACATGCATCTTTAGTGTTTAGACTTGTGATGTACTTATATTGACAGAATCTTCCTTATTATATGGGCAGTTCCCATTAATACTATCTTTTGTATTTCTCCTATACGCGGGTTTCCTGGGATTTGCGATATGTAATCATTAGACCCCTTAGGTATCATTCCCAGAGCGCCTGCAACCACTGGTATTGTTTTAGTTCTCAATTTCCACATTTTACCAATTTCTATCTCCAGGTCCTTATACTTGCTCAATTATTCAAATGTTTTATAGATACATTCTTGTCTATTGGAACAGACATATCAATTAGCAGGCATACCCTCTTTTGAACGTCTTTCAATATTATATCAGGTCTGTTTGCATCTATTTTTCGGTCTGTTTGGATGCTAAAGTTCCACATGATTGAGATGTAATCTTTTTCAAGTATGGGAGGTGGTTGATGCTCCCACCAATTCTTTTGATGGGGCAGGTCAAAATGCTTACACATTATCCAATGTATGTATTGTGCAGCTCTGTCATGCCTGTTTAGGTATTCGGTTGGAGCTATAGGACTGCACATTGAAATTATATGGTCAATGGTCTCTGGTTGTTTTTTGCAATACACGGCATAATGGGCTGCACCCATTTTTTATTATGTTGGCTTGGTAATTTTTTGTTGGCAGACACTGATCTTGTGCCGATATAATCAGTCCTTCAGTCTCCGATTTCAGTCCAGAGGATGCCAACCACTGATGGGTTAAAGTTTTGTCAACATCAGGATTGTTAGCTCGCTCTGGGTATTTTCCATACAGAGGCTTTTCTTGCCATTTCTTAGCCAGTTTCTGTAGCAGTTCTTTCTTTGCAGTTACTTTTACCTGCTTTGCTTTTTCTGTGTTTTCCATTTCAGCAGTAAATGGGACTTCTGAAATTTGTAGTCCATTACTGTATCTTTGTGCATCTTTTGTAATGGAATATGATCTTTTGATGCTTTCGTGTTTCAAAACGAGTTTGATCATCCAATCATGTGATTCCCTTAGATATGTAGATAATCCAATTGTTGCAGTTTTCAACGCAATGTCTAACTGGATTAACCCACGTCCTCCTTCTTTCCTAGGGAGATATATTCTATCTATATCTGCCTTAGGGTGATGCATTCTGTGCATGGTTAAGAATTTTGGAATTTTTGTATCGAGCCTACGGATCTCGGTGCTTGACCAGTTGATGACATTGTAACTGTAGGTTACTACTGGTATGGCAAGCGTGTTTATGGCATCGATCCTATTCCTTGCATTCAATTCCGTTCTTAAGATTGCTCTTACTCTGCGGTAACATTCCTTCCTTATCCTTTCCCTTACTATTATTATTATTATTATTATTATTATTATTATCTTTATTATCGACTTCCATCATTACGACTTTGATAAAATATAGCACCAGTAACGCACTGGGGTTGATTTAATCGATTTTGCCTTCCCCCTAAATTGGTAGTCTTGAGCTTAGAGTAGAAACAATTGTTATTAATATTAATATTGTATCATCATCATTATCACCATCATCATTATTATAATTGATGTTGTTGATTATCACATGGTGTACATCGGCGGAGTAATTTCATTGCTTCTTAACCTGATTGTAAAACATTTTTGTATGGACATCATATATTGTTTTGTAGCTAAACCAACCGTCTTCTCAGGGTGCTGGTTGTTTTCCCTATATCTGTAGGCTTTAGGGGTTAAATTCTTGTGTTTCTTTACAAAAACACTACCGTTATCTAGAAACAAAATAGATCTGGTGGATCACAGAATCTCCTCCGATGAATTGAACAGAAGGTTATACACAAAATGGAACAGCTAAAGTTAAAAGAGCAAAGACAGCTGCATAAGCAGAAGCAACAACAACAATAACAACAGAAATAATGACAACGTCAACAAGAACGGCACTTGCGGCAACAATGACAATGACAACAGCAAGATAAACCACAGAAGCATGTTCGCAGCACGGCTGCAAAACATTGAATTTTTCCATATACTGTATATTTAAACAGGGGTGAAGAATGTTTAGTTGAGCCAGCGAAACATGAAACAGTGGAAAAAAAACCTGGGTCAACATAAGTATTCTGTCTGAGGTGTTGGCACGACGGGAAAAGAATGTGACATAGAGGTGTATCAAGACCACAAAGACGGAATTGGTCCCCCACTTCTACAAGGAGGCAGCTGTCAAGGGCTTGATGCAAGACATACAACATATTGTAAGGGCCAAACGTTTGAGAGGATCTTCATGTTCTACAAAAGCCAGGCCCTTGCAAAGCAGAACTATGGTTTCCCCTTTAAAAGGGACATGTTTATAATGCTTCCCTTTTACAGGGAAAAATAATATCGTATATCCAAATTGCTGGGATCCCACCAGAATTAAATATTTGCTGGATCCTAGCATGCATCGTCCTGGAGGTAAGCGAAATGCTTCTGGATGTAACGAGTAGTTGGAGTGAGAACTGGTCTGGGATCAATATACAAATATTTCGCCAAATCAACCAGAGATGATGGACATGATCCCAGACGTAATTTGCCGTCCAGGTGGCGTATAGCTGTGGGTAGTAATTTATGAAAAAGGCTAAGAATCAGCGATGTGGACAAGCCACAGGCCCATCTACAGAAAAAAAGTGGAGAAACACAGAGAACCATTATTGCTAACGTCAGTGCTCCAACAAAAGCAAGAGCCCCAGCAGTGACACAAAAACTGGTAGAAATAGTAACCTCAAAAACAACGTCACCAAACTCTACAGTAATACAACCAGCACAAGGGAGAGGAAGAACATAACTAACGGCAGCAACAGAACACCCATCACAACCCTCGCCAATAGCTAACACAATTAAACCCACCCAGAGCACCTCCAAATAAAGTTCTCCCTTTCGCTCTTCCTCT
>OZ024740.1:344285911-344315911 GCA_964016885.1 Eledone cirrhosa
ACACACACACACACACACACACACACACACACACACACACACACACACACACACACACACACACACACACACACACACACACACACACACTTATATATATATATATATATATATATATATGTAATTATAAAAAGTCTCCGCCCGACAACTATTCTTATAGTGGTTAGATAGCAAATGCAAATGAGAAGTTTATCTGTTTGATTTAGATTCATTTAAGCCTATCTCTTTAAGGTGGAGCTCTGAGTTGGTTGGCGCAGATGAGGAGTGCTTTCAGGAAGTAGAACCGAAATCTGGAATAAAATAAAATTGACATCGGTCGTATTTGATCTCAGGGTCCAGAACAGTGAATCAAATATCGCAACTCATTTTATTCGATGCACTAGTGAGCTTGCAAATATGCCACACAATCCAGGGATCATTGTTTCCTAATCGCCTTATCACATCTGAAAGAAAAGGAGAACCTACCCCAAAATAGAGAGCTGGAAATAGCGATACTCTGCTAGTGGGAATTGAATACGGAAACAAATAATTGCTTTGGGAATACAAAAAATAGAAATTCAGTGAGTTAATAGTGATGCTTTTGAGCTGTTGTTCGACTCGCCAAAAATAGCCGATAAACCTCCTTGAAATTATCATGTAGTGTCTTGAAAAAAAAAGTTAACGTTTTGGGTGTACACAACATTGGGAGGGAGAAAAAAAGATTGGTTATGACTAGAATACAGAATGTCAATGAATATTGGACTGTTCAACTATGGTATGAAACATAACCAAAATACATAGGTTGGAAGGCCTTACACTAGGATATAACATTTTCTTGTATATAATTTACAAACAATTTCAAACTCCTGCACACATATATACATACGGGCAGATTTCTTTTGTTATTGCTTACTCGCTCATATTGATCTTTATGGTGATAATGGCAATCTTGTTGTGGTGGTAATGATAATTTTGATGATGATAAGTAGAATGTTGAGGGGGTGTATCTTACGCCACCGACGTTGATGATCGTGTTAACAATGATGATAAAGGTGATGGTGATGATGATGGTGATGATGATGATGGTTATGATGATAATGATGATGCATGTCGCCTAGTAAGAAAGAACTATGAAATTTAAGAGGCAAAACACATCTGTACATCACGATTAATTAAAATTTGAAGTAAAAAAATAGGAAAGAAAAAAAAGTAAGAAAATGGGAAAATTGAAAAATGGTAGGTAACTTGTGAGAAAAAAATAGCTTACATGAAAGACATCAACTTGCACTGATGAAATAGAAAGTACATTTCTAATACGTAAACAAGTAATATATGTTGAAGTAAATAGCTCATTTATTAAATCACCCTTTAACTGAAATAATATAAACTCATTCTAAAGTCGTATTGTCTAAAATTAAAAGTTAAAATAGTTATCTTTATTTTGTTTAAACTCTGCTTTGCAATGATCGAATTGTCGTATAATCAAATATATTAATGTGTTCTTCATATCTTCATATCTTGCCATCCACATGTTTAAGAGATACAAATATTCATCTATCAGCCGAGGCATTTACGATTGGTATCAACCTTTCAATATTGCTCTATATCCGTGGCTATTCATTTTACCGTTCAGAATGTGGCGTAAATTATTCCAAAATAGGTAAATGCTCGAGTACATAGAAAAAAGGTAATCAAATCCGAGGGAGTGGTATTAAATCTACTGACGCATTAGTTTTGTGAAGTAAAAAGAACGTAGAACTGCAATGAATAACGCAAGGCATATTTTCTGATGATCTAACAATATCGTCAATCCATAGTATCGAAACGTTGAAAAGCGAAGTTGACTTTGGCGGTATTTGATTTTGGGCACCAGAGAGCCAGAAAAAACACAGTAATCCTGCTGTCCAACTTTCTAACATTTCCGCCACTTCGGCAGTTTAAATACTTACTCATTTGTATGTAACAAGTAAAACACATCCCTTTCTGTAGGGGAATTTGTCTAAGAGGCTGACGTGTGTTTTGTTAGCTTACTTTGCTGAATTCTACTCGCGCCGTGTCTTTATCTCATCGAGTAATTATTATGCGAACCTAAAGTGCATCAATGGCTACGTCAATGATTCCGTAAAATATGGATTTTGCCACTCAAATGTGGCCACACTAAATATCAGATTTTGGTAAAATAAGAATCTAAAATAACCTAGAGTCGTAGATACCTGAGTCTATATATATATATATATATATATACATACAGACATATATATATATATAAACTCGAGTCCGGGAATCTTATAGGCACCCGATTTACGTGTGTTGTGTTGAGGCAAATAACTATGTGTATACTCTGGTAATGTATCTTACATTGCCCATTGAGTGCACTGAGATACAACCGGTACTAGCATTGATAAATATGCTGGGTCCGTCAACCCTTATTATTTATATATATATATATATATATATACAGAGAGAGAGAGTGTCTGAATGAGTCCAGAATTAGCCGTCGAAACGGCTTGAGCTCAGCCGTCGGGTCCTACTCGTTCCTATTACCCACTCTACTACCCTAAGTATTGAGTATTTTGGTGCGTTATGGTCCATCGGGTTCCTTACCACATATCCTTCGTTATATATATATATATATATATATATATATATATATATATATATATATATATATATATCAAATAATTCTAATTCTTTCCTTGAGTCTTAAAATCCTGTCGGAGTCGTAGGATAGCATTTAAAACTTCATGAATCATATCATATTTCAGGTGATTAGTCCTGAGGAAAGAGAGAAAGAGCAAAATCAAGAAAGAGTGAGAGACATCTCAATACTTGACAGGTTCGTATTTTATCAATGCCTAGTGAATGAAACTCAAATTGACCTCTGAGCATATTGGCTAGATAGTCTTTTTGACACCAACCAGTTTATCAAGTTTATTGGGTGCGTTATATAGTGGCGTATCGTATCCAATATAGACAGATTCCCTTCTTCTCTACAATACCATTCAGTACTGTTACTTTACCTAGATACTGAGCTTTTAAGACAAAGGTAACTGCAAGTTGGATTAGACGAGGTCTCAGACCATATATACATTGAGCATTTGGGAAAGGGAAGTTATAAATATTACTAACCTATCTATAGAGTTGCCCTGGCAAAATGAAGCAAAGAAATTTTATTCACGAAGAAAAAAGTGTTTTCTGTTGAGGATTATTTATTTTACTATCACCGTTATAGCCTTTCAAATAGACACGAATATCGCAATGTATTATCCTATTCTTCTAAAATTTCTATTTAGAAAATCTAAATGTCTGTAAGAAATCTATTATAAATAAAACTATGCATTTTGCTTGTTTCATGCCTAAAATGATACAACTAAAATGGTTCATATCCTGGCATATAAAAGATCAGTAGAGAAGTTAAGTGGAAGAGATATATTCTATACACCAGGAATGGGTAACCTATTTCGAGCAGTCGGCCGCATAGGATGTGGATCACCACCACGGACTGTTCTACTAAAATATTCAAGGCAAATCTGAAATTAGGCGTGCCATTCAGAAAACCAAACGGACAGTAAGCTGCTTGCAGGCCGCAGTTTGCCCATGACTATGTATAAACTACATCTAACGCTGTAGTGACTTCATCAAGCAAGGATCTGTATTCTGATTCTCTTTTTCGCGCTTAAACTTTGCTCACCACAGAAACATTTTTTTCCGCCTACGATTCAAGAGGCAAATCGTCCCTTCCAATGGGTCCATTCCAATACACATTCTGACAACTGGGGGCTTCAGGTAATAAACAACCGCCACACAGTGTCATTGATTACAACTCTGATATTATCACTCCTCAGTTCACAACTATTGGCTGGAATTAGATAGTTGCATTTATATTTAATGAATTGTTATACTTCAGTGTGCAAATATGCAATAAAGGCATTGTGGCCGTGATTTTTCATTACTGTAGCGAACTCAGGACTACACTTTATTATCTAATTTTAATTTTGGTAAAAATTATAAAATTTTTTTTCTTTTTTGTACGTACACGAGGTGTAAAATGTGATACATTAAGCATGTGAAAGGACAATGTAGACTGGTTCGACTATGAGTAGGTCTTATATATAAGTACAAATACGTGTGGAAATTTGTGGATTGTATTTATTCAATATAGGGCCTATATGATTTGCAGACCTAGATTGTAGGCTCGATACAGCTTATGTTCAGTTTGAACTTGATGCATGTAAAGAGAAAGGCAAACAGAGAGATAAAACAATGCCCGACAGAATTTCCGCTGGGGCCATGTGCTCAGTACAAGATGGCTGTGTTTATTGTTGTTTAGTAACAGCTAATTTCTAAACGAGCAGACCTATAATCATAGTTATTTCATCAGCGATTATCTAGCATTGTTTACAAACATAAGAGTGTATATTTTTCAATGTGTTCTTGCTGAATTTTGCAGTTGCTTTTTAGGCTGAGATCCTCTGAAGCAGTGCTATAGTGAAATGCATTCCAGGCATAACCATCCTAACATCTTTTTTTTAATTTAGCGAAACTTATGTAAAGCTCATACAATAAGGCGTATCTTTTTAACATTTTGGAGTTATGATTCGTGAGGAATGTGGCTGCTATTTTTAAAATACGAAGTGCCCGAAAAGAATCACTACCTCTGGTTCATATATGGCAGGAGTACCTTGGTTATACACGGCAACACATTTAAAATGAAGGAGCGTTCGCACTAGTTAATAATAGTATAGGCATGTTGGGGAAGGATACAATATAACGGTTTGCTTCAGAGGTAAAGAGTTCCTAAAAAAATTTTGGTAATCATTTGGACGAACAATTTATCAACCATTGAGTCAATTTCTAAATTGTCATCGCTATTTAATCAATATTGAAATTAATATCGATTATTATATACGTTTCAATATTTCAGTAATTAAGTGTATATACATAAGCTAGAGAATGATTCTGATGAATACATGTCTTGATAGTGTGTAAAAGTCCTATAGTATATACATGTATGCATGTATGTATGTATGTATGTATGTATGTATGTATGTATGTACGTATGGGTGTATGTTCTTCTTTTTGGTAAATATCATCTTGGTTAAGAGAGTGGGACTGGCTTTGTGCAGTGCCTTTGCTCACTATAAAAGCTTCACGGCACAGGCATTGCTTTGTATCTGGAGATCTCTCTGGACTTGACGTCACATGATACCTTGGGCCCAGCACTATGTGCCAATAATTGTCACAAGTGTAGTGTTTGTACCAGAGTTTTCAAGTCGCTGGCTGGACTAAAAAGTCACACTCGTTCAGCGCATCGGTAGGGGTTCTCCTACATGGATATAAAGTAGTGGCCGTACTCGAAAACGAGTTGGCAGCCACCATGTATGTATGTATCCCAGTACAATCTGTCCCATGGTCGGGTCATTGGCGACTAAACTGGCAACCACACCAAGGTTTCTTGGTGAGGAGGGTGACTTTGGACATCCTGCAGGACTAAAAGCAAAACCTGTCAAATGGCAAAGGAGCTCTTAAGAGTCAATGGCCATCCAAATTCACCGGGAGAGATGACCCCTTAGCCTTTGTTAAGGCAAAATTCTAGGAGAAGGAAAACTGTGTTATAACACCTGCAACTCTGATGGTATCCAATGATGTTGACTTGTTCTTCTTTTTGGTAAATATCATCTTGGTTAAGAGAGTGGTACTGGCTTTGTGCAGTGCCTTTGCTCACTATAAAAGCTTCATGGCACAGGTATTGCTTTATATCTGGAGATCTCTCTGCACTTGTCATCTTGATGTGGAACTCTGGCTGGCCGTAGCCTAAAAAGGCAAACTACATTACAATGAAGGTACCTAACACAATTGAAGTAAATGGCAATAAGGGCTCTGGATCAGCATCATGTGAAAGGGTATGGCCCGGCAGGTGTCCCAGGGCGCCCCAGTTTGGGTCGTCATCAGTCTGGGTGCTGGAATGTGCGTGCTTTGCTTGATATTGAAACAAATGTACAGCGACCTGAAAGAAGATCGACATTGGTTGCCAAGGAGCTCAGGCGTTATGATATGGATGTTGTGGCCCTCTCAGAAACTCGATTTCATGGTGAGGGCCATTTCACAGAGAAATCCGGTGGATATACGTTTCTCTGGAGGGGAATCACTTCCGAAACGGCTGAGCGTTGGCCCTCTGAAGGATCCTGAAGTCAGAGAAAATCTGGTTAAAAAGATGGATGCGTTAGAGTGCGGAAATGACTGGACTTCCTTTAAGGAGGCAGTTTATAGGGCATGTGCTGATGTTGTTGGATTCACGGATAAGAAGCATCAGGACTGGTTTGACTAAAATGACAAGCTTATAGACAAGCTTTTGGAGGAGAAACATATGCTCCACTCCGCTTTGCTTGGTAGTGATTTAAGCACCGATCGGCAGAAGGCAATCGCTGATAAGCTGAAGCTCGTAAAAGCTGATGTGCAACGAAAATTGCGTGAAATGAAGAATAAGTGGTGGAATTTCAAAGCCGGTAAAATACAACTTGCGTCGGATGTGAAGGACGTTAAGGCAATGTATACTCTTCTTTGTGAAGTGTATGGACCACCTACATCACCAGTTGCGCCTCTTAGGACAAAGGGTGGCAATCAGCTCCTTAGAGATCCCAATGATATCCTGAGGAGATGGCGGGAACACTTTGACGAGCTTCTCAATAGGGATTCAGAGGTTGACGAAGAGTTTATCAGGTCTATACCTGATAAGCCAGTAAAGGAAATCCTTGCTGAGCCTCCAACAATCGAGGAGGTTAAAAGTGCTGTCTGGAGACTCAATGGTGGGAAGTCGCCTGGATTGGATGGGCTGTATGCTGAGATCTTGAAGCATGGCGGAGAGAATCTCTTGCACCGACTTCATTCTTTGGTTCTGGATGCCTGGAACAACAATCATGTTCCCGATGACTGGAATGATGCTGTGATGGTTGTTTTGTATAAGGGAACTATCGTGGGATATCACTGTTGTCTATTGTCGGCAAAGTTCTCTGTAGAATTCTGTTGGACCGTTTATTGCTGATGAAGCTCTACCAGAGTCGCAATCGGGCTTTCGGGATGGACGTGGCACTGTGGACATGATCTTTACAGCCAGACAACTGCAGGAAAGGTGTGTTGAGCCGAATGTGGATATCTACCAGGTGTTTGTTGATCTGACAAAGGCGTTTGACACGGTCAACAGAAAGGCTTTATGGGATATCTTGAGGAACCTGCGGTGCTCTGAGAAGTTTGTTTCAATTTTGCGTTTGTTTTATGATGACATGAAGGCATGGGGAATGTTGGTGGAAAGATCTCTGAGCCGGTGACGGTCGAGAATGGAGTCAAACAGGGTGACATTCCAGCTCCAACGCTCTTTGCTTTGTACTTCTCCATTGTCTTCGAACAGGCCTTCGTGAACTGCAATCATGGTATATATGTTCGCTATCGATCAACTGGAAAGGTGTTTAATATCAGGAGGTTCAATGCTAAGTCAAAGGTTCACTTGTCACTAATCAAGGATTTGCTTTATGCAGATGACTGTGACCTGGTAGCGTACACGGAGATTGATATGCAGCATCTCATGGAAGCATTTTCTAATGCGTGTACTGCATTGGAACTTACCATAAGCCTAAAAAAGACAGTAGCCATGTACCAACCAGCCATGTTGTGAGCCCAACATCTTGGTTTATGGTGAAAGGCTAAGGGTCGTTGGCAGTTTTGTATATCTTGGAAGAACTCTGAGTATGTCGTGCGATCTTGATGGGGAAATATCAAACAGAATACAGAAAGCCAGTGCTTTTGGAAAACTGAACAAGCGTCTCTGGTCTCAACGCGGAATTTCGGTAAAGACAAAGCTCAAAGTGTATCATGCGTGTGTGCTGGCGGCACTTATTTATGCTTGTGAGACGTGGGTGGTCTACCGTAGACAGATAAAGCGACTTGAGAGGTTACACCAGTACTGATTACGTCGGATCCTGGGCATAACTTGGCAAATGTTTGTCAGTGACGTCTGGACAGAAGTGGCTGTGATAGTGACGAGTCCTTGATTTTGAAACATCAGCTGCGCTGGACAGGACATCTTGTAAGGATGAATGACAATCGAATGCCGAAGCAGCTGCTTTATGACGAGCTCCAAATGGGAAAAAGGAACGCGAGCAAACCCAAGATGCGTTTAAAGGACAGCATCAAGGGGGCGCTCAAGAAAAGTAACATCCCTTGTGAGAACTGGAAAGCATGCGCTAGCGACCGATCGCATTGGAGGAAAGAAGTGGCTGGTGGAAAGAGTCTATTTAAGGAAACAAGAAGAAGGCACGCGACACTAAAAGGAGATGTCCGGAAAGGAGTCCATGTTGGCCTTCCCTAAGGCACTGACAGACGGCTTCACCTGACATGTGAGACCTGTAATAGGGTTTGTCTGAGCATGGCAAGTCTAAAGAGCGTGCACAAGAACAGGGAAGCAGGCACCTGTGGAGCTATAAGTGTTCATCAGACGACGACATGTAATGTTTGTGGAAGGGTATTTAGGTCGAGTAGTGATCTCACACGATACCTTGGGTACATGGTACCATGGGTCCAGCACTAGGTGTCAATAATTGTCACAAGTGTAGTGTTTGTACCAGAGTTTTCAAGTCGCTGGCTGGTCTAAAAAGCCACACTCGTTCAGCGCATCTGTAGGGGTTCTCCTACATGGATATAATGTAGTGGCCGTACTCGAAAACGAGTTGGCAGCCACCATGTATGTATATATCTTCCCTCTCTGACTGTCTGACTTTCTCCATTTGTTTATATATATTTCCAAAATGGCTGACTAAATACACACCTATATTTCTCTAAAATAAGGTTTTCTCTGTTCATTCCTATTCTCACTCAATATCTTTTTATTTCATCTTTTACTTTTTATTCATTTTCTGATGAAGGATTTGAGTCCGAACATTTAAGATACATTTCATACTATAACAAGCGTTAAACTGATATATTTCCTCATTGTAGTGTGCCGTTTGCTTTGTTATTTCTGTTTAATTTTTGTATACATATGCAGAAATATTTATACAGAGTGGTCCAAAAGTAACTAGAAATATACATATGTGTTAGTGTGTGTATGCGTGTATGTGTGAGTGTTTGTGTGTATGTATGTGCATGCGTGTGTGTGATATCGGAAATTTAACATTTAAAGAAACCGCAGTGTGAATGTACAAAAATTAGTTTTAAATATCTTCGGCAATAAAGTCTCGCGGAAGAAAATCTTTGTAACAATTAAATAAAGGAAACATGATGAAAAATATAATGGATTGATCTTAAAAAAAAAAAAAAAGGTACGAAATTTTGAGAGTTACAGAAAGATATATGGAAAGATACAGTAATATAAAGATACAAAGGTAGCAAGAGGAGGGATTATGGTGAAGAGAAAACGTGTAAGGTGAGGAAAGTTGTGAGGGAATGGGTAAGAAGGGAAGAGAAATGTGTGTGTAATTAAGTAATTAAACAAGGAAGCATGTATGGAATCAAAGAGGTGTCGAAACAAAAGAAATAAAAGCAATTGTGTGTTGTTTTGATTGATATCCAATTATTACTTCTGTTCTTCTTTGTTTTCCTTCCATTATTTGTTTACAAGATGAAAACTATGAGTGTAATGTGTGCATGAAAGTGTAAGTGGGGGTTTGAATTACCACTTCCTCATTTACGTCCCATCATCAACCTCCTTCCTCACCTTCTACTACTGCTGATTACTATTATTGTCATTGTCGGCGTCTTCGTTGTTGTTGTTGTTGTGGTTGTGGTCGTTGCTGTTGCTGTTGTTGTTGTTTTTGTTATTATTATTATTATTATTATTATTATTATTATTATTATTATTATTATTATTATTATTATTATTATTATTATTATTGTTATTATTATTATTATTATTGTTATCGTCTGTTTCTATTCTGCTACTACTTTTCTTTGTTCTTCCATTCAACAAATAGCTATTGCGAATTTTCTCTCTTTTTTTTTTGTTTTGTTTGGTTTACATTGTGTTAATGTTTGTTTTTATGGTAGTGATTATTTTTTTTTAAATGTCACTGTTTGTATATTATCTGTCACTGTCCTTGCCTGCGTGTGCATCCTTGGTTAAATGTCTTCGTGCTTTTGTATATGTGTGACTATATGTATATTTGTGTATTTCAGTATGTATATGTGTGCATGTGTATTTTTGTTTGTATACGTGGATTGATGTTCAAGTGTATGCATATGTGTATATGTATATTTAACTATTTGTCTGTCTACAATATATATTTAGCATATGGGTGCGCGTGTTATGTATATGCACATCTGCACTTTTACTGTTTAATAAAGAAAACCAACATGGTGTTTTTGTGTTATATATATTTTTATAGTTCGCCTATTGTTCTTTTATAATTCCATATCATTTTATTATATTAGGCAATCAATATAAAACAAAAATATACATACAAGAAGCACAAACTTATATACTTACATATATATGCATACATGTAAATTCGTGTATGTATGTACATATAAATGTATGCCTATCTGTCTGTTCATATGTATACACACACACACATATATATATATATATATATATATATATATATATATATATATATATATATATATATATATATATATATATGTATATGTATAAACGTGTGCGCGTGTTTCTCTCTCTTTCTAAATATATATACACACAGACACACACACACACTCACACACACACACACAGACACACACACACACACACACACACACACACACACACACACACACACACACACACACACACACACACACACACACACACACACACACACACATATATATATATATATATATATATATATATATACATCGTGTGTCCCAAAAATGTATACCTACTTCAAAATTCATTCGGATAAATATTGCTCGTACAGGTTATCAAATTATGTATACATTTTTGGGGGATACCTTCTGTATATAAGTATATATATATAGAGAGAGAGATATAAATATATATATATATATAGAGAGAGAGAGATATATATAAATATATATATATATATATATATATATATATATATATATATATATATATATATATGAAAATATGGGTTTGAAGAATACTGCTGGTTGCACATGGATAACATGTTATAAAATGAGTCCCTCATCAGTGATTTACCAAATGATCATGGGTATTTCATCGCATTAAAAATCATATACCTCACGTTGGAGCGATAATAACTAAAATAAGTTATTAGGACAATAGAAACGCGTAAAGTGAGTGAGACAAGTAAACAGTATATATATATATATATATATATATATACATATATATATATATATATATTTATATATATATATAGGTGGAACCTCCGTTTTAGTAATCGTTTATTTATTGTATAATATATCGTCATAATCATAATCTTCATATTAGTGTTATAAATGTTATTTTTATCGACTTTGTAATCATTCATTGTTTACAGATATTTTCCTTTCTTTATACATTTTCTCCTTTTCTTTCTTATTCCTCATGTGTAATTAATAATCATTTTATTTTTTTAATCCTGTTATACAAATAATTAATAATTTTTCAATACAATTGCCAAGGGCCTTTTAAGTTGAAGGAAATTTCCTGAAGAAGGCTGCTGAGAACAACATTGTAATTTATAAATTTTGCCGATGGCTTTTACACAGGACTAAAAGACAGAAAAAGTAAAGAAAGAAAAAAGATATGAATGAACATTGAAAGTGTGTAATAGAAGAAAGGCAGAGAGAAAGGAAGGAAAAAACGATGAAAGGAAAGTAGGACTATTTTATGTTTTGGTGAAGTATAATATATACAGACATACGTACGTACATACATACTTAACTGATTGACAAAAGAGATAGGGGTGCAGGCGAAACACATAGATGCGACAACAAATGCAGACACAGCAGAGTTAATATCGAAGATGTCATCCATGTCATAAGCAGCTGTCCAAAGATGTCATCACGGTACTATCTATCTATGAGGCATGATGTAGTGGTCAAAACACTGTACGGTGCAATCCGTAGAAAAGATAGCGACGACAACAAACACATTAAAAGTTCCAGCAATGTGGAAGGCATACATATACATAATATGAAAGACTACTGGTGGAATCTTCCAGTCAAAACCCTAATGCAATTCAGGCTTTACAGACCAGATATAATGATATGAGAAAGGGAAAAGAAGGCATGCACAGTGGTAGAAGTTAGTTGCCCAGAAGATGTTAATATAATATTAAAGTTATCAAGAAGGTGAATATATATGCAGAACTAATGAGAAATCTACAGATACTCCATCCTGACTATATCTTCAGATTTATGCCTGTGATTGTTGGGGCACTGGGTTATGTTAATAAATGCGTCAGTACAAATCTTGAGAAGCTGGGTTTCACAGAAACAGAAATAAAGTGATTGGTTAGGAAATTACAAGTACAATCCATTAATAGAACAGTAAAATTATGTAAAACATTCCAAAAATTCTTCATCTAATAACTGTTTCTACTTTTGGCACAAGGCCAGCTATTATTCCAGTGCATTACTGGTACTTTATTTTATCGACCCCGTAAGGATGAAAGGCAAAGTTAACCTCGGCGGGATTTGAACTCAGATCATAAAGGGAGGTAACTCTATGCTTCAAAGCATGGCGTCCGACCCTTACCGATACTGCCAATCCACCGCCCTTACTCTAATAACGCCATGTACAAAGCATGCACATGCACATTTATACCTCAAAACATACGAGATCCGAATGGTAATACTGAAGCAACATCTTCAGCAGAATAAAAAGTCAGCAACCATCTTGCCCAGGTCTATGAGAGGTCTATGAGCATGAAGGAAATAATTGTTTCTACTTTTGGCACAAGGCCAGCAGTTATCCCAGTGTATTACTGGTACTTTATTTCATCGACCCCTTAAGGCAAAGTTAACCTTGGCGCGATTTGAACTCAGATCATAGAGTGCCCTAACTCTTTGCTGCAAAGCATTGCGTCCGACCTTCTACTGATATTGCCAATCCACCGCATGAAGGAAAACAAGCTACCCACTTGACGTCAACGTTGAATGAAAAATACAATAGAAGGAGGACATCTACGAACCATTGATGAGGTGTTTGCAGATCCAGTATCTAAGGTACACTTTCAGCTTCATACCCATCATTATTGGAGCTACAGTTTATATACCAATTCGCTTGGACCAAAGTATGGCTGAACTTGGATTTGTGGACAAAGAGCATAGTTCCCTAATTCATAGAGTACAAATGGTTGCGACACCTGACATCTTCAAAATTTGCAAAACATTTTTGCGATTGAAGGGATGACAATTTCCTTTCTTTTACAACCTTAACACCAGGAAGGTGGCCGGTCAAAAATGTACGCGTTTTTAAGCGAAAGAGAAACATACATACACACATACATACACATATACATGCGCGCGCGCTCACACACACGCATCTCATCGACATGAGGGCCAACTCATTCCAGCTGACGTGCGGGTAACTGAATATTTCACAATAATGCGCAACCATAACTCAATTTTCAGGGAGATTCTGCGTGACAGAATGTGTTCAAAGCCGGATCCTGTAAATCACAGGTATCGACAGTCGATGGACTTTCGTAAAATCGGACTGAGTAAACAATGTTTCCGTTGGTCTTTCCATATGCTAATACTCTCCATCGGTCGCAATTTCGGCTATAAGGATCAATGTGAAACAAAGTGTCTTGCTCAAGGACATAAAGCATCACCCAGTCCAGGAACCGAACTCACAACCTCACGATTGCGAATCCAATTATGTTACCGCTCAACCACACACCTTCACTACAGGTATGCTCCACCGAAATGGTTTCCAAGTAATTTCCGTCTACTTCATTTCACTCACAAATGTTACATTGATCCAAAGCTATAGTTAAAAATAGTTTACAAATATGGCTGATATTAGAATAGAAACCAAAAAGTCAGGTTTGTAAAGTGAACATCTTAAACATTTGGTTATATGCATCCATCAAATAAGGATATAATTAATATGTATGTCGCTAATTAGAAGTCATTTTAGAACATCTTAATAGTTGATCTTACATCTGGTTCTATTTCACCTATGGTTATAGTTATATGATTGTGCAGTTTGATGAAGGGGCAGAGGTGAGGGAGAGGGGACGTAGGAAGTAAGAAAGTAGGGATGACGAGGAGGAGGTGGAGAAGGTGAAATAGAAGAAGGAGAAGAAGAAGAATATAGAAGGAATGTGGAGGATGAGGAACACTAGCTGAAGGGGAATGTGCACAGAAACCATCACACAACAAAACAAAAATAATGCAGAAAGAGCCAACAGATTTCATCGGAGATACTATGAAGGACATCGGCATAATCAGTGAATTCTTGATATAAATACCTTTATTATAATCGTAGTCAGCATCATCATGTACATAGTCATAATCATCGGGGATTGGCAGTATCGGTAGAGGGTCTGACAACATGCTTTGCAGTATTGAGTTACGGCCCTTCACGTTCTGAGTTCGAATCTCGCCGAGGTTAACTTTGCCTTTCATCCTTACAGGGTCGATAAAATAAAGCACCAGTAATGTACTGGGATAATTGTCGGCTTTGTGCCAATAAAATAAAGCACCAGTAATAAACTGGCATAGTTGCTGGCCTTGAGCGAATAGTAGATACAATTATTATCCTCCTCATGTTCATAATCATCAACATTATTGTCACCAACAGAAACAACTTCAGTATCATCTTTAACTAGACCAAAATTATCATCGACATCCTCACCACATCCAGCACTCTCATCAGCATGATTATCATCAACTTAATCCCCACTGCGACGCCTACTATCATCCTCAACCATCACTGTTATCATGAGTATCATTATCGTCATCATAATCTCAATCACAATCATCATCATCGTAATGAGAATACATCCACTCCTCTATCTCTCAAAGCAAAGAACCATACACCTGTATTTCAGACAATTTCCATCTAGCAAGCAAACAAACAGCAGTAACAACAACAACAGAAGCAACAATGACAACATATCAACAATGAAGTTATATAACTCAGGTCTTGGAAGGTTAATCAACGAACTACAAAACTGACAAAGAAGGTCGAGATTACACATTAACGTGTGGTTCTTGACATAATATTTAGACACACTAAATCACATATATAAACATCAGATTTTCTTAAATGAAATGTCTATCTTTTGTAATTGGCACTTGAGCATTATATGACAAAAAAATTATATATATGTATATAAGACAGTATATAGAGAAAAATACACAAAGAGGTATGTGTTCAGTTATAGGGATAGAATACCACCAGAGTGAAAATCATATTGTTTAAAAACGGAATGGAGAATACATATCAATTAAAAGAATAAATTAAAGTGTACAGACCATTCGTTTATAATTATATCTCCTGGACATACGGTAAGCATGTTTCGCCACAAATAAAGTGTAGAATCATACCGTTGACGGTTTATCAACAGGAGGATCAAACAATACGATCAACACTTCTAAAAATATATCTGACAACTAGCAAACACACATGGTGCAAAGAGAAAGCATGCGCGCTACACATCACATGGTGGTCTGACTGGACCAAAAGACCGCTAAAAACAGCAGCCGAGCACCATTCAACTTCATACAGAAATGAATAAGAGTCAATATATCAAATTAAAAAAACCACAATTAAAGAACCACAATAATCCCCTATAATCTAATGAATTCATGGGATAGATAGATACCGGGCTCTATATAAGACAGTATTTTTCTCTATTAATTGTAATTAATTGTAATTGAGAAAATATGGCATGTTAAGGCCTATACAATATCAGTAATAACTGACGCACTGGAAATGATAAAAAAAGGGAACTGAAAAGTATTTAGACCGGATAACTTGAAAGCCGCTTCCGCATGAGATACAGAAAACGGTGTTGACTGGTACTGTCCATATCATGAGAAGGGCATTATCAGTTGAAATCATTGCAACGATATTACCTGATGTTTGTGATTTTGTGGCATCATTTGTATGACAATAGTTTGTAATAAGTGTGCATTGTTAAATTTTGCTTCAAGTGTCAGAGTGACACTCGGCATCATATGGGAAGGAAGAAGAATTCAAAGGAAGTTTCAAATAATTGTTTCTACTTTAGGCACAAGGCCAGCAATTAATCAGTGCATTACTGGTACTTTATTTCATCGACCCCGTAAGAATGAAAGGCAATGTCAACCTCGGCGGGATTTGAACCCATATCGTAACGGGACGTATCTCTATGCTTCAAAGCATGGCGTCCGACCCTCTACCGATACTGCCAATCCACCGAATATAATATAATATAATATAATGGTTTCTTATATAGGCACAAGGCCAGTAATTTTTTTTTTTGGGGGGGGGGGTCGATTAAATTGACCCCAGTGCGTGACGGGTACTTTATTTTATCGACCCCATAAGGATGAAAGGCAAAGTTAACCTCGGCGGGATTTGAGCTCAGATCATAAAGAACCGTAACTTTATGCTGCAAAGCATGGCGTCCGACCCTCTACCGATACTGCCAATCCACAGAATATAATATAATATAATATAATATAATTTAATATGATATAATATGAAATGATATATGAAATGATATAATATAATATAACATAATATAATATATTCTTTCATTGAATTATTTAATACCGTTCTTGCGACAACTATAAGATACTATATCTACGATGGATATTACGCAGAACGTTGTGTGCTTTGGCTTATTGCATCATAATCTGCTAATCGGAATTACTAGATCTACCCATTAAGTAAACCAACCAACGTAAATTATATATATATATATATATATATATATATATATATATATATATATATATATATATATATATATATATATATATATATATATATATATGCATATATATGTGTAACTATATATATATATGTGTGTGTGGGGGGAGTTTGGGCGTGTATGGGTGTGTGTGTGTGTGTGTATGTGTGTGCGTGTGTGTGTGTGCGTTTGTATTTGTGTTAGTGTGTCTATGTGGGGGTGTGTATGTAGTAAATATTTTGCCTGTAAATATGATTAACAACCATTGCTTGAATCCCTGCAGGCTTTGCTGGCTCATGGAACCATTGGTTCTAGATGTAGAATCGTGTGAACGAACTATATTAAATGTAATTATATGTGCATGCGCGTGGGTTTGTGTGTGTATATCGGTGTGTCTGTGTCTATGTGTATGAATGAGAGAATGTTTATGTATATATGGATGTGCATGTGTTGTAATTAGTAAAATCCCAACGGAAGTACCATATATTTTCGGCTGGTCTGGATGTTTACTGGATTTAACAACCTGAATCTGTACTCACCCGTCTCCATACGACGAACATTCATATATATATATATATATATATATATATATATATGAATGTTCGTCGTATATATATATATATATATATATATATATATATATATATATATACACATACATATATATATACATACATATATATATATATATATATATATATATACATATACACACACACACACACATATATATATATATATATACATATATGAATGTTCGTCGTATATATATATATATATATATATATATATACACATATATATATATATATACATACATATATATATATATACATACATATATATATATATATATATATACATATACACACACACACACACACATATATATATATATATATATATATATAGAAGTGGTTACACAATAGTTAGTTCACCATACCGAGAACAATTGTTTCACCTTAGCGGATCCTCATATATATTGGCGCTTTTAAGTTTGTATATGTATGCGTTATAAAAGACAGAATGTAGTGGTCTTTCTATATAAGTATTGGTTATCAGTTAGTCCCGTATACACAATATTCACTTTTAATTAGAGTATATCTTTGTGCGTTTTTTCCTTCGGACAAGTGTCATATAGGTGCTCTATTCGTTCCCAAAACCTTATCATTTTACGACAATTATATTTTTACAGCCTTTACACGATACTCATACACGAACACACACACCTTCACACACGTGTGCTCACGAACGGTACATTTGCATACACAAAAACATACAAACGTCCGCACACACAGACGTACACCCCACTCACACACACCCACACACACACACTCACACACATACACACTCATACACACATATATATAATATATATATATATATATTATATTGGAAAGAATCAGGACCCGACGGCTGAGCTCCGGCCGTTTCGAAGCTAGATCCGTACGGATAATATATATACATATTACACTAAATTATTTGCAATATTTTCATATAATACTCCTGCGTTTAATAAATTGGTGAACTTTATTTTTACTTTTGATCTTTTAAATCACTTTCAGTAATAAACTTTCCTCAGTTAAAATCAAATTTGTTGGCTCGTGTCAAAAGTGGGAACTTTTATATGTTGGGAAACTAATGCATTTCACATACACACCAAAGAAGAGAAGATTGTAGATTCTATGGTGTGCAAGATAGAAAGAGAGGCTGAAAGAAGGCGCGAGAATGAGACCCACGGAGTGAGAGAGAGTCAGAGAGAGAGAGAGAAAGAGAGAGAGGGAGGGAGAGAGAAGGAGAGAGAGAGAGAGAAGGAGAGGGAGAGAGACAGAAAGTTTTAGAGAGAAAGAAAGAGAGGGAGAGAGACAGAGTGAGACAGAAAGTTTTAGAGATAACTCCCGTTTCAAAATTTCGATTACCGCTTACCAAATATCCAACACTGAATGAAAAATCTCTCCCATAACCGGTCTTATTTTACCATTGACTTATAGAAGTCTCTCATATAGAGAAAAACATATACAGCTATGTTCACACGTCACCATACAAGGCACGCACACACATCTATACATGCGCGCATGAACACATAATATATTTACTTTAATCTAAAATATCTGTTTTCTTGTCACCGCCTGTCAGATCTATTATCGATTTAGCCATCACTCAAGTCTACAGCGTTTTATATTTGTATTTTCAAATTTATTCGTAGTAAAGTCATTGATCAGTATCATAGTAAAACATACACTGACATATATATATATATATATTCAAACACCTCCCTACTCTATTCACATAAGTATTTGTGTGTATATGTCAGTAGATGTTTGCTTTTTCCATACGTATATGTTTTTGAATGGTGAACTTATGAGGCAAGGGCTGCGCCCGTGACCTTCAATGTCATTCCTAGTCTAATGAGATCGATGTGGCTGATATTCCTTTTAAATAACTGCAGGCCAACAGCTGCAGTAAAAAAAAACATGAACGTTGAGGGATCTACAGAATTCTGATGCTTGGGAACTGAAGGATTTGTTAAAGTAATGCTCTAGCGTGACGTCGGGGAGACGCACTGTAAACGAGATAAAGTGAGAAGGAGTCTGTTAGTCAGGTTTGAAACGTTAACAATTCATTTTAGTTCTATGAGCTCTCGACTATAGGTTCCCGACTAACATCATTATGACAATAAGACAGGGTTATGTCTAGGATGCTCCAATGTGTGTATATATATATATATATAGATATAGATATATAGATATATATACATAGGAGTGTAACTTGGAGTTACTGCAGGTTCACCCGGGTGAGCACTCGATGTTTAGGTTCACTTCTGACTTTATCACATAGCATGTATTCATTTTCTTATATCATTTTAAAGGGTCCGTCGGGCTGCCGAGTGGCGAAACGCGCGTCACCTAACAATAAATGTAATGAAGGAGTAACCAATCGTTCTTGTTATCCTTTCAATATATATATATATATATATATATATATATATTTATTTATATAGTGAAAAATGGAACGGGAACAAAGCAGAGAGGCAGTAAAAACAAGGAAAGATGGGGCTGCAGGATTTCTGTTTGAGATGAATAAGTAAAATGTGGAGACATTAATTTGCAGATTATATACATAGTATCTCTAATCTGTGATGAGAGCCATAAATCGTTCGAGGAGGAGCCCTGTTACCTTAATAAAAAAAAAAGAGGGACACTTTTAGACCTTATTCCATTTTCTCAGTGATTTTTACTTTAAATAGTTGGGAAGGTAAAAATTAGTCAACATATATTTAAATAATGGGAATGTAGTTATGAAGCGGGAAATATCTCATACACGTCTTTTGCATACTGAAATATAATGTAGAATATCACATAGGCATTACAATGTAGATCAATTGATATTGTAATTAGTATATAGCCGAACCACTCGTTAAGCTATTTAAATTCTAAGAACAATAGGAAAGGGCAACGGTTCAACTGATCTAACTTTCAATGCGATGTAGATAATGAAAATGCAATTGATTTAATTTCTAATGTCAAATGGCAAAAGCAACAGATAAAAAAACTTTTTTCTCCATTTTGTTTATTTCCTTTAATCTTGTCAACACAGTAGAATATTCAAAGATAAAGAAATATAAGGAGATAAAAAAATAAATTGAATTTAATCCTCTTAGAAGCTCCAGTTTATACTTTTGCTACTAACTCAATTTATGAAAGAACATTTTATGGTTTAAATGGTACGGTAGAGAGACTAAGTGAAATAGACAAAGACAACGCCATTTCTCCCCATAAAAATTATTTTGCCATGCAGAAATGTACGTATTTCCTTTTCTTAGTGCCTTATTTTAAGTCAAATAGCTTCAATTCATACAACGAATATTTTAATCGTGATAGAGTGAAGGGTCTCAACATATTCTCAACATGTTCTCAATTCTTGGAGGAATCAAGAATTCAAATCCTAGGTGCCAAGACTAAGACACAAATCTCTTTGCTAGTGTTTTTATCACTAGTGTACACTACACATATTTTAGTTAGGAATGCAATTCCAGAGTATTCCCCATGGCAAGTTTGGTAATACTGATTTCATGCGATCAGAGAAAGCGAATGATTGCAAAGCCTTTCCTACACAGTATTCATCAGAAAAAATCCGGGATTTACACGCGCGGAAATCGAAATTCACTTCTCTCCTCGTAGGTTCTTCTACTACGTGCTTTAGGTCCTGTCTCCTAGTAGTTGCACTACTGCGCTCACGGGTCTTATTGAATGAAATTCCGATGCCTTCCCGCGACCTGTGTGTCAATTTTGCAGGTGTTTTCCTGTGTGCAATACGGCACTCAGGTAAAATCAGAGTTAGATACACTTGATATCAACAAGTCAATAACATTAAGAGCCCTCTCTTTGCTAACATATCTCCAATTCGAAAGCCAATCTGTGACTTGAAAATGATAGGAAATATGCCGACGGCGTGTCCTTGTTTCCTTATTAAACACAGCAGGATAATTGTGTAGAACTTTACTTGTCATGACCGACTCGACTCCAGTCATATGTCTAATACCTAACCGACTCGCATAAAGACCGGAGGGGACAGAGTAAAGAGTAAATTGTTAATGTAATCCAAGATGGGTGCAGAATACGATGTGGCCATATTATGCCTGGAAACAATGCGATTATGAAATATGAAACACTTATATTTTCATCACGGAATAAACGTATGCATGAACAGCAGAATAACGAACGAACAAACGTGAGGCAGAATGAGCTTGTGGAATACAATGAATTTATAGATAACTAATGTGTTGAAATCAGAACAAAATGCATCAATTAATGGATGGTAGATCATATTAAACAGAAAGATGTTTTGATCGATTGGTTAACAGACGGAAGGAAAGAAAAATGCATATATATATATATATTAATATGTGTAGAAGTAAACACAGTAAACCTGTGTCTAAAATTACGAGGGTAGATTACTTTGAGCTTGTTAATTGCAGGGTATCCATATGAGTTATTAACTCTATATTCTAGTTGTATATATATATATAATATATATATATATAATATATATATATATATAATATATATATATATATATCAATAAATGGTTGCTTCTCTAACGTACTCCTACCTTAATGACCTGTATTCTTTAATGACAAATGTACAGCTAATTGCGTGAAATATATACTGAAGTCTGTCTTGTTCATTACTTGATCAGACTTCCATCGAGCTTTTGCGTACTGCTATGAAAGTTTCTGGTTAAAATAGCATTGTCAATTGTATTTGTAAGAAAAAGTCTTAATATTTTTCCAGGAATTCGATGGCTTGAAATTAAGAGTTGCAATTTTCTGTAAATCTAAATTCTGGCCCATTATAAGCCTCCTGGAAAATAATGCCATAATCTCTTTGACTTTAATATAAAACCAAGATTTTTGTTATATTGTTGGTTACTTTCTCTGAAATTTAGCTGTCTTTATTACAGAAAGAGTGTTTATATATACTGTATATTTATCACAATTAAAATATTCTCCCTTTGTATAATATATTTATAATTTAATAGTTATACTATCATTCAATTTATACTTCATTCAATAACTATTATGTGCTGCGTACACGTTATATTCAACGCTTATTCTTATCATATAATTTTGAATCGAGGACAATATACCATATATATTTTACATTTACCAACTTCGCAAAACGTGCATCGCTTCTTTCTATACAATGCATATTTTTCTACAGAGATTTAATTTTATTTTTTTATTGCCTTTTTTTTGGTTTCCGTGTGTTCACATATATTTACTTTAGCCTATGCTTCCTTTTATGTAATTCTATCCAAATTAAAGCTTCAACAATGTTTTCTTTTCATCATCCAATCAAAAGGTGTAAGTAATTTGGAATATTTTCTATTTAATTATAAATATATATAAATATAAATATATATATATATATATATATATATATATATATATATATATATATATATATATATATATATATATAAACATCAAAGGTATATATTGAGTTAGGAACTCAAAATAGTATCTTACAATAAAATAGCTCTAAGAAAGAAATTCTGAGCCGTGTATTATAACTGAACATAAAAGAAAAACGAACACAGATATATACATATATGCGTTCAAATCGCAAGGGACCAGATTCGCTAAGGTGAAAAGAATACTAACTTTAGACAATAGGGTTTGCCTGTCTCAATTTAAGAAAAAATCAAGGAAATAAATACAAACCGGAATTATGGTAACTACCAATCACACAGACAGCTTGGTGCTGTTTCGCAATACTAATTAATTGTGAATAGAAATACCAATTCTTGCTAATCAGTGGGTGACAAATTAGTATCCTAGACACGGAAAAATTTCTTTCTTAGAGCTATTTTATTGTAAGAGACTATTTTGAGTTCCTAACTCAATATATACCTTTGATATATTCGGCTCGTTAATTTGTTGAGCTATTTCAAATGTCTAATAAACCTGGCTGCTATTTTTAGTGGTGCAACTTTGTGAGACACGCTAAGACACGTGCGTTATTATGTATGGTAAACTATTCATTTCCTTAATATACTTAGAAGTGTCTAGGATACTAATTTGTCACCCACTGATGAGCAAGAATTTGTATTTCTATTCACAATTAATTAGTATTGCGAAACAGCACCAAGCTGTCTGTGTGATTGGTAGTTACCATAATTCCGGTTTGTATTTATTTCCTTGATTTTTTCTTAAATTGAGACAGGCAAACCCTATTGTCTATAGTTAGTATTCTTTTCACCTTAGCGAATCTGGTCCCTTGCGATTTGAACACATATATGTATATATCTGTGTTCGTTTTTCTTTTATATTCAAATATATATATATATATAAATATATATAAATATATATATATATATATATACACACACACATATATATATATATATACATATATATATATATATATATATATATATATATATATATATATATATATATATATATATATATATATATATATATATATATATAATTGGTGTTGGATGCTAAAAGCGTCCGTATGCGGTAGGCTGTATGAGCACTCGCTGCTCTCATAGAGCAGAGTATGATATCGCATATAAAAAGAGAATCAGTGTTGCGACGAATGGAATTTATTGGACATATTACAATCATTTCTCTGGCGACCATCTCGAGGCACGACCGATGTGATGATCGAACCTGACTCTGAAAATTGCAAGGTCCTCAGATACGTCTTGATTCTACGAAGCAGATTTTCCTATCTCAAGGAAAATTTACTTCTTGTCCGCGTTATTTGTGTTCACATTGAAGGATACACATACGGAGGTGCAAGCACACAATAAACCCCTCTGTTACACAAACTCACACATACACATATGTAATATGTATTGTCAAATATACTATTCTACTAGTCATCGAGGGTTTTCATCTGGCGCGAGTAGTCACCCTTCATATATATACATACATATATATATATGTATATCAAGCGATTAACCAGTTCATTTCTTTGGATTTTTAGTTAATTCTATTGACTGATTAATCGCTTAAGTTTATTTTAAAAAACAACTCGGTCCAGAGCTTTATTCGTTTTGTGCTATTTTTGCAAATGTTTGCAATAACTACACATGCTGAATTCACTGGCCAAAATAGGGGTTTTCTCCCCTTAGAACATCACATGTGCTTTCATAACCTGTGAGATTCTGGACCACGAAGAACAAAAAGCCTGTTGACAAAGCGATGCCTTGTTCGATCATTATACCAAAAGCTTATTCTTTATAAGCAGACAGTATTATTGATTTACGATCTGAGTTCAAATCCCGCTGAGGTTGACTTTGCCTTTCATCCTTACGGGGTCGATAAAATAAAGTACCAGTAATGCACTAGGTAATTTGCTGGCCTTGTGCCTAAAGTAGAAACAATTATTGATTTAGGTGTTGCAGAAACCCAAATTCGGAGTATTCCATCTTCCCCGAGGGTCCGGGTAACTATTTCAATCATATCTTATTTTGTTTGACCCGTTTAGCTTGTTCACTTATTTGGCTCTGGTGGTTAATGGCTTTTTAACCATCGTCTCAGTTTGTATGACCTTTTTAACTTATGTTTATAGCTCTGGTATCTTCTTCATATCCATGGAGCGGTTGTCTACACATTACGGAAGTTGCGTTTCGCTAATTTCTACCGGCCGAAATGCGATTCTTGCTAAATTTATATATGTATATATATATATATATATATATATATATATACACAAATATAAATTCAGCGAGAATCGTATTTCAGCGGGTAGAAATAAGCGAAATGCAATATATATATATATTATATTTTTTCATACAACCTTATCCACCAACAAAATCAAAATTCAACACACCTACGACACATGTCATAACAAACCAAATGAAATTTAAAGTGAAAGCAAAATCATGTTCCTACCAGAGACGACGTTTTAACGAATGTCTTAGTCCACGCAGCCCCACAGGCAGGATATGAATATACTTTTTCCTAACGCAGACCTTCCCTCAAAAAACTACAAGCCTTCATCAGACCACAATCACCCTCAATTTTCTGTTTCTAGCGAGTTGTTGCTCCCAGAAAAATCAGTACCTTCTCACCAATTCTACAATCACGCTGATTTATGTTTTAATTCTACTTTGTCAATGGCGACACTACACAAATCTTTTAAAATTCCGAACACCGCTATCACCACCAACATTGGCCCAGTTCTATATGCACTAGCATCAGAATCACCGACGCTACCAGTATCATAACCACTACAACCATCACTAACACCTCCAGATCTCTCTCTACTAAAACTGACACAGCCGTTTCCATTCCCATCACTACCATTACATCAGCAGTACATTCAATCTCTTCCGCCATCAACAAAGCGCAATGCCATATTGCTAACGTCACCATCACCAGCGTCAACAACACCACCGTCATGAACATTACCAAAAGAACCACCAGCACTATCATAGTTATAATCAACAACAGTATCGTCAACACTGCCAGCATTGCTAATGCTCCAGGCAAATACTTTTTTCTTTTTTCTTTTGATATTTTTGTTTTAATGTTCTGTTTCTTTTATTTATCTATTTATCTATTTATTTATTTGCTTTTGATATTCATTGCTCCCTTGACGTGTCGGTTATGTGTCACGTTCTTCTCAGTAACCATTATTGGTCACAGGAATTGGTAAGTGTCCATATAACAGCACGGCTTATAGTGGTAGTTTTCATTAACGACCACACGTACTAAGACTTTCAGCCAAAATGGCCTCAGATGTCTGATGACCCATACATTTGAAAGTAATGCGTTGCCAAACATTTCGCTATAAGTCCCACCCAGGGGTTTATCGCTTCCAACAGAGTGTCTAATGCCCAGCAATTTCAATTGGCTCTCATCCAAACATTATATCAAATTGATTAATAATGACAACACTATCAAACTAGCTGAAATGCAATTGGGTTTTCTATATGAATCTTTCTCTGTTAATCATGATGGTCTGATGTAGATTTTGTTTTCTTTTACTTTTGATTCTTACTTTATTTTAAAACAATCAGAAATACTTGGACGTACAAAATTCTTAACCTAATCATGGATACTGAAAATTTCGTCTTAATTTTATAGACTTTTTCAACACTAATTACAATGACAATATATATAAAAGCAAGAGAAAAACATAAAGACGGGTTGATACTTCTTAAAAAAATGCTTTAGTGTAAAAATTAAAAATTAGGTGAATATTAACGTATTTAGCTGCTTATATACTATGAATTGATTATGTCCACGCTATTTTTAATTTCTATTATTTTTCATGCAATTGTTTCTCTACATTTTTCTATGTGTGAATAATAGTATTTACTTTCACACAAAATATGCAATCTTGTTTTACTTGTTTTTTGGGGGGACTAAATAGGCCACGACCGAACATATTTACTATGAAAGGTCTTCAATTCATAACTGTTTTTTCATATTATCAAGCATAATCTCTCCCATACTATATTATGCAATGTGCACATTTTAAAGTCAGATTGATGTACTTCGAGCTACCACGCAGATGCTCCATTGTTATTTCGATATATCATTCTGTATATTTATTCATTTATGAATTGAATTCTACTTATGCAAATAAGATTCAAGGTTATGTTACGCTGATGTGTTCAGAATAAAAAAAAAAGAAATATGTAAGAACTTAACTCCTATACCGGGAAAATGAATATATTATTAAGCGTTATCTATTATTTGTTTTCCGCTCCTCGCATATTTTTATCATGTTAGCTCTAATGTACCATGCATAAAATATTTTAACACTATTACTTTTCATATGGATGGCATCTCTGGTTTAGTTAATTTTTTCATAATTTCATCGGCAATCCCGACTCTCAATAGATCGACTACTTTTGTTGTGAATATGAACGTTTGAAAGGGAAGAATATGATAATATTGCGTTCCAAGATGAGCAGCGACAGACAACTGAAATAGATATAGCCAAGATTTGAATGTGTACCATAATTTCAGCTGGCCATAAGCCAACGTCCTGCTTCACAGCTCTTACCACTCAACTGAAATACATAAACAATACACAATTAAGTATTGAAACTGAATTGGATAGATTAAGCTATCGATTGTTGAATTGTCAGCTATTCTGTTACAATATTCAGTCGGTTGAAAAAGAATAGCAAATAAGCTTAATTTCAACTAGAAACCGAAATCCATCTAACGGAATCGAATTAATATTAATGGATCCAGCGCGACTCAGTTGATTATATTTTTCCAATTTATATCATTAGTTCGATGGAATATATTACTTATTCGTGAGGACACCGATTTCTATTTACAATATACCGACAGAGATTATCATTAGTTTCCTAGGATCTTACAATTTCACAATTTTTATGTAACTAAATATATTCCTAGTGAAAACGTCACATTATCACTCTAACAAAAGGACAATATAGAGTTCTTGAATACCTAAGGTATTCAGAAATGTTGGACTTGAACACCTGAAAAATGTCTTGAATTTATAAAGAATATTGTATAATATACATGCATGATCCCCTAATCCCCTGGGGGAGTCTTTGGGATGCTGTATATACAGAGTTTCTATGGCATTGTTTAAAACCCGATGGAGCCCATCTCATCTCCAGGATTGAATAAACAGATTTCTTCCAGAGAAGGATAGAATATGAGAGAAAGGAAGTGACAAAGATATATAGAGGAAGAATCAACCACAGTACTAGACTGCTACATTTTTATTGACCTTGAATATATGAAAGGCAAAGTTGACCTCAGCCGGATTTGGACTCAGAGAGTAGAGAGCCGCAACGAATACCACAAATCATACAATCCGATGTTCTATCGCCTCTGCTAACTCGCTGCCTATTGTATAATATATATTTCTCCCTACTACAAATGAGTGGTATATCTGATTCATATATAACATATATGAACGACGTCGCTTAGCTTTTGTGTGAACATGGCATATTGACAATTTTGTTACTGTACGTACGTATATGCGCTGCGTTTCCCTACGTATGGTGTACGTATGTGAGTGCCAGTATATATATATATATATATATGTACATATATATGTGTGTGTGTGTGCGTGTGCGTGCGCGTGTGTGGAAGGTGTGTATGTGTGTGTGTGTAAGTATGTATGTGCTTGCGTGTGTGTATGTTTACGTGGCTATACGTATGTGCATAGTGGTATAACGTTTAATTTGTGAGCACAGTCGACGTGTTAACTGCAGTAATTTAATGATATATGCGGGTAACTGTCCATGTAAGTGCAAAGAAAAAGTATTTCAACTGAGACTCTCTCTGTAGGAAAACGTCAAAACCTGCAAGTATCTTGGTGAGCATATGCGTATACACGTATGGTAGGAGCTAAATGCAATTCATCATATATATATATATATATACACACACACATATATATATATATATATATATATATATATATATATGTGTGTGTGTGTGTATATATGCAGAAGCAGGCATGTCTGCCTCCATGTACTTATGTGTAAATAATTTTTATATGCCTGAATTTGCTATGACACGATCGAATAGAGTTGGCAAAGTCTTACTTCCGCCAACGGCACCGTTGTCCTTAGCGCAATGACACAGTACTTTCTCCACTAGAGTGAGGCATGATTATATATTTCCGGTTTCGTATCCTACCACTATGAAGGTGTCCACGCATATATTTCTACCGGCGATAATTAGTAGTGTATAAATGTTTCATCAGTTACCTTTCCCGCATCACAGACAACTCCGTAACATGGAACGTGCGACCACATAGTGACATTTGATGTTAGGCTCTATATATAACTAAGTAACTTTACATACACCATTGAAAGGAATAATTAGAATTTTAGTATGAACTATATCATAATAAATATATTTGTAAAAGTTTTACACACACAGAATCCATATTGAATGCAGAGATATTATGTTTATTTATAAAAAGACAGAAATAATTATTTTGTCGATGGAACTTTACCTGATGTTGCTTAGTACGGCAAAATTATACGTCTGAAATTCTGAAGTAATATATCACAATCAAAGACACTTGCTTATATATATATATACATATATATATGTGCGTATGTATGTGTTTATATATATATATATATTTGTTTGCGTGTGGGTTGGTATGTGTGTAAGAACTAAACCAAAATAACAAATCAAACTACACAATACTTTGAAGAAAGATATTAGTTTAACGCTCGATGTAGAAGCGTAGTATATATATATATATATATATATATATATATATATATATATATATATATATATATATATATATATATATATATATATGTATATATATAATATATATATATACATATATATATATATATATATATATATATATATATATATATATATATATATATATATATATATATATATATATATATATATATATATTGGCAAGGAACAAAACAAAAATAAGGAGTGCAGTATGGACAGTGTTGGTAGTAGGTACACGCATATATATATATATATATATATATATATATGTGTGTGTGTGTATGTGTGTGTTTGTGTGCGTGTGTGTGTATGTGTCTGTGTCAGTTTCTGTGTGTTTGTTGGTATATCGGTACAGCAGAATATCGACATATTTGAACATAATAGTGATTGGAAGAGTGGAAGTATCTTTCATTATTCTCGAATATTAATTGATATTTTTGAGCATCCAATAATGTTATCAAATGAAGA
>OZ024740.1:344320911-344333411 GCA_964016885.1 Eledone cirrhosa
CATATATTATCATACATACAACCCAAACCAACATACGCACACACAAGGGCTCATCAGGGGTTTATCTATACATACATATCAAGAAAATAGAGCACAAGCATTTAAAAATAACATTCGCACTAAGCACGTATATATTCATGATTTACCCGTACACACATATTCATACCCTGAAAGACTGAGTTACATATATAGATAAACTAAGAATACACGAACCCACACACCCAGAATACACGGACACCGACATACACACAAACATGCTCACATCACACATACACACACTTGTTTTGGTGGTATTATTAAAAATGGATTGGCAGTATCCGTAGAGAGTCGGACGCCATGCTTTCCAGCATAGTTACGTCCCTTTACGGTCTGAGTTCAAATCCCGTCGAGGTTAACTTTGCCTTTCATCCTTACGGGTCGATAAAATAAAGTACCAGTAATGTACTGGGTAATTGCTGGCCTTGTGCCAAAAGTAGAAACAATTATTAAAAATAACCACAGCCATTTATTGATGTGGTACATAAAACTGGTAGGAGAGTCAAATGTATTATACATCTTGGATTGGCTGGGACTCCGAGTTCGCTTTATGTGGCTAATTCTTTTAGTCTGGATGAATTTACCCTTATTCATATATAGATAGATGTGTACGTGTGTGTTTATGCTTGTGAGCTCACTTGATATGTTTTGTCCAGCTATCGATTATGAGTACCATTTGCACTCCTTTCCATTTTGTTTAGGATGCAGTTTCTTGCTGTCCTAGACTCACTCTGCCGAAAATATACACATGTAATGAAAGTCGTCTTAAACACGGCTGGCACTTAACAGAGGCCTCAGCCATGTGGGCTATCAAAAGATCGTGATACTACTCGCCAACACTATACTTACTGTAGTATGTAGTTGCCAGGGACGGTGTTTGATGCTCCATCTACTGCAACCAATGGCCGTCCTCGATTTGTGGGTTCAATAATGTCAAGCATAAATTTGCATTGGTAAAATCAATTGGACTTAGAAAGTAACACATTTTGTTTTATATTAACAAGGCTTGTGCACACAATGTCATTAAATGGTTAAACTATTAAAGAAGAAGCGAATGAGAAATTCACCACAGTTTTTATGTAAGCGTATCATACTTTCAGGAGTCTTTAGAACGTCGGATAGAATGTTTTATGGTATTCATTCGGTCTCTCTGCTCTCTGAGTTCAAATCCCGTCGCGGTCAACTTTTCCTTTCATTCTTTCGAGGTCGATCGATAAAAAAAGTACCAGTCTAGTAATGGGTCGATTCTTCCTCTAGATCTCTTTCGCATTTCCTCTCTCTCACATGGTATCTTTATCTGGAAAACATCTGCTGTACTCGGGCCTGGAGAGAGATAGGCTCCGCCAGATGTAAATGCTCAGGAAATGCTGTATGTCAATACGGCGTCCCTACGACTATATCCGGTGCTACGGTACCATACATACATAATTATTTCATGTGCAAGGGTGGTTGATTGGCAGTATCGGTAGAGGGTCGGACGCCATGTTTAGCAGCACAGAGTTACGTCCCTTTACGGACTGTGTTCAAATCCCGCCGCGGTTAACTTTGCCTTTCATCCTTACGAGCTCGATAAAATAAAGTACCAGTAATGTACTGGATAATTGCTGGCCTTGTGCCAAAAGTAGAAACAATTATTTCATGTGCATATATAAACACATAGGAATATAGACTTGCTGCATTTTATTGTGAGTTCAAATCCCACTGTACCAGCCTATATACAGACGTATGGAGATATGGTGCGATACATGCTTTTTAACATGTTCAGGGCAGATGATATGTGATGGTTATGACAGTTTGACGATTATCTTTTTTATCGGTTCGGGGTGGATAAAAGCGAGATTTTCGTAAAAAATGTAAATAAAAACTGTTTCTCGCAACCTATGCTATCAGTAAAGGATTTTTCAAGAAGACACAATGCTCTGGACCTCAGCTGGTGCCCTCACATTCTCAACATAGCATAACACAGATTAGTTCAAGGCCAACAAATTTTTCAGTTCCCCAAAATTTCTATATCAATAAAGATTTCAAGTCAGACCATAAATTAGTATCTTTACTACATATGGGGCGGGTTATTGCTAAAATTACTAGCATTCTAGATAACAACGGAGAAAATTTCACTTGATTAATTTACATGAAGTAGTCCGTAATCTACCCCAGCCCATTCCTGAAAACCATTGTTGCTCCTAATTTTCGACTGCTATTAGGGTGGTTTATTTTCTTTGATGCCGAATGGTATTCAGATTAACCACTCTCACCATTTCAATGTAATATTCACTATCAATTAATCCGTTTGAGCAGATGTATATACTATTGCATAGGCATTACAAGACTGGTTAAGTAGCTCTATGCTCTTAATTTGAAAGCCATAGTAAAACGCAAACCATCAAGAACATAGGAAAGATGTTGCAGATGAAAAGACACCGAGAAATTATCATTGATAATATAGATAAGCTCTGAAGTTTGTCACTCAGCTCTTCTAGGGAAAGCAAGCCACTGCCTCGCAAGTAAATTATTGCCCTACTCTGCTCCGCACGACATGAAGCAAGCATTGCCAAAATGACAACATAGATGACTATACGTGTGTATCTGATGTGGTGGGATTAACTTATATCCTCTGGTGGGTATCTTTCATGGAGAAATGAAAATCTTTGGTGAAGCTGCAAGTAATAACGTTGTTACTTGGAGACTATATAAATCACTTTGCTTCTGAATCCTCGTTTCATATAATTTATATTACTATATATATATATATATATATATATGAAATACATGAAGCAAAGAGATTACATATGTATCTCACCATCACATTTATTCATCATAGTACTGCCATAAATTCATTTGGGCCGTCATTAGATTATTCCGATACATAAACAGAAAGAGGAAACAGATTCAACACAAGAGCGGATTCCTCCTCACAAATACTTGATACACAAGAGCCAGTAAAATATACATTCCACTCATATACTATATTATATGAAGCAAATACACTCCAGTTATACAACACCTCACTATATTATTAAAATCTTATAAAACACAACGCATCGAGCATTACACCAAACCACAAACTAACAGCTAAAATATATTAAAAAATATTATAAACTTTATCACATGAAACCAAGAACTGCTAACCCGGGAAATAGCTCTCGGACTAGGGATGCACGGATTAATCTGCAGATAACCGATGATAATCATATCGACAATTTTGCCGGTTAATCGGTTTCAACCGATAACCCAAGGCCGATTAACCAGTAATTGGTAATCGGCCAATTTCTTTATCTATGTATCCTTTTGTCAAACAACAATTATAATAGACATATTTCAACATTTTTAATGAGTTTACATGAAATACGTTATTTCTGGTCATTTGACACTGCATGTAAAATGGAGATTAATTGTAACACATAACAGTATCACGGAACAAATCTGAATACAAGGATATTAGTTGATAATATTACGGTCATATACAAATTACTAAAAGCCGCAGATTACTCTTAGAAACATATATATTAAACACACAATTAAAACGTATGGAATGAACTATGAAAATAACATGTACTTAGCAGTTAAACGATGTTAATGCGGTGTGCACACATTTGGTTATCAATAAATAAACGGCTACGTGTAGATAATGAGATTTCCATATAATAATAACCTTGATTCTAGACAAATTCTGTGCTACAGATTGTTAATAGTTCCGGTAGCAACCGTTTTTCACAGTAGTTAAATAATATCTGCAGACATTACTTATATGGGTACTAAAGCATGTCTTCAATACGAAATCATGGCCCTCAAACGGAGAAGTTTGTCTACCCGACTCATAAAACCCCCAGTAATTCCATCATTATATGTAGCAGTTTCAGATGTAATCAGACGTGTTCTCTCCAAAGAGGATGTCGGTCAAAACCTAACCATTTGTAGGGAACATGTTGGCGGCATATTTAAAAACTGAATATAAGCCAGTGCTCTTAACCAATCTAATTATGTAAAGAACAAAGACCGCGATGAAAAACAACACTAAACAATAATTATATATATATATGCATGTGTGTGTGTGTATGTGTGTTTGCGTGTGTATGTGTGTTTGTGTGTTTGTGTGTGTGTACCTACCTGATCACTCCTTATCATAACATTTCTGATGAAGGAATTCCTTCCGAAATGTAGAACCATCCTCTAATTCCTCCAAGCGTGAACCTAATATAACTGTATTTCTGCATCCCTGTGTTTATTTTTTTAGTTTGTGTGTGTATACACACACACACACACACACACACACACACACACACACACACACACACATACACACACACACACACACACACACACACATACACACACACACACACACATATATATATATATATATATATATATATATATATATATATATATATATATATATATATATATATATATATATAATCAAACGAAGATTAATATGTAAACGTCCAACTTACAATCAAAAGCAAGTTGAAATAAATATTGGATTACGAATCTAGTCGAAGACAAACCATATAGCTTACACAATGATATTACAAAATTTGAACATTAGAAATACAAACTTATAACACAGTGTGCACACATTTCGTTATCAGTAAATATACGGCAAAATGCGGGTAACGATATTCCTATATCATACAAACCCGGACTACCGACAGTTTCTGTGCTAATTGTTCTAACAGCAACAGTTATTCACAATCATATACATCTAATATGAAGAGTTGTGTACAACTGCGTGGAGATGCGATAAGGTAGTTCATAGAATAAAATGAAGACATTTAAAGACGGAAAAAGAGGTTGCCCTCAGCCGCCAGGAGGAACCGAACTCCCGTATCTCCCATCGTCTTAGGCGTTCAGGATTTTCACGCAATTTATCCCCCTAGTGTTTCTGAACTGTCCGATAAATCGGCTACGTAAAAGTTTGTCTGTCTGTCTGTCTCTTCCCCATCTCTCCATATATATAAGTATGTACACGTACATACATATATGTATACAGACGTACAGTAGTATGTTTATATATATACATACATACACACATATATATATGTACGTATGGATTACCGAGCATTATAATAAATGTTCGGTGAATCCATACGTACATATATATATGTGTGTATGTATGTATATATATATACATACTACTGTACGTCTGTATACATATATGTATGTACGTGTACATACTTATATTATATATAGGCGTGTGGCTGAGTGGTTAGAGAATTGGATTCACAATCTTGAGGTAGTGAGTTCGATTCCTGGACCGGGCGATGCGTTATGTCCTTGAGCAAGACCCTTTATTTCACGTTGCTCCTTCTACCTGGAGTTGCGACCGATAGATAGTACTAGCAACTGGAAAGACTAACGGAAACATTGTTTCCTCGGTCCGATTCGACGAATGTCGATCGATCCAAAAAAAAATATATATATACAGAAATAACAACACAATCAGTACAGTATATGGAAGGTATATATTAGTTTCGGGCGCTAGTCCTTCATCAGAAGAAAGAATGAGATATAAAATAGATTAAGGGGAAGGGCGGGATGGAATTATTATCTAAATGTCTTTAGATAAATATAATAGGTCCATTCATGTTGACATCTCTTGCAAAACTGTTCGTGCTGGCGTTTTGTGTATGATTTGTTTTTTGGAAAAGTGGATGATGGCGCGCGTCTACCTGAAATGGGAAAAAAACCGTTTTGTAAAAAGAGCTATACTTGAGCACGTGCGTAAGCATGAGTGTGCGTGTGTGTGTGTGTGTGTGTGTGTATGTGTGTGTGTGTGTGTGTGTTGAGTGTGTGTGTGTGTGTGTATGTGTGTGTGTGTGTGTTATTATAGGTCCGTACGAAGCTAACAAAAGATATGTGTGTATATGTGAGTAAAAGAGTGTGTGTGCATGAAATTACGAAGCTATGAGCAAAGAGAAAGCGATAGGAAACTAGGGGTGTGATAATGGACGGGGTATTGGAGAAATTGGGGAGGTGAGTTGAGTCCAAGAGGGGAATAGGACCCAAGACGGTGAATCAGACTTTGTTCTGTCCTGGTGCGCGAGGCCTGTGATCCATGATGTAAAAGGACACCCAGGACTGAAACATGTAGGGAAGAATGACCAGGAGATCAGAAATGACGGGCGACAGGAGTATCCAAACCGAGTCGTATGTCCCTCAAATGTTCGGCAAACCGGTCCGCCATACGGCGTCCCGTTTGTCCGCTATATAAAGACCCGCAAAGGGAAAACCGGAGGGCATAGACAACGTGGGTGGATGTGCAGGTGAAGGAATGGTGGATACGGAAAGACCCGTAAGAGTGGTGAGGGCGGAAATAAAGGGAGAAGTGTTGCAGCGGTAACGGGAACAAAGACGAGAGCCGGGTGGAGTCGTGGGAGAGGACGAAAGAGAACTACGAACCCGGAGGTCGTGGAGGTTTCGGGCGCGCTTAAAAGCAGTAATGGGTTGGTTTGGAAAAAAGCGAGAAGTGACGGTGTCAGAAGAGAGGATACAGAAGGAACGGAGGATATGTCGCCGGAGTGGTAGGGTACTGGGGTGGTAGGTGAGATGGAAAGGAACACGGGTGTTGGGAGGGCGGGGTGAGGTGAGAGGGCTGTGGTGCGGTCTGTTTCACTAGCGCGGGTGAGAGCAGCTTGGATCAAGGTAGGGGAATATCCACGCTGGATGAAGCATTAAGCCATGCGAAGTGAATGGGTTTCGAAATCGTCGTCCTGCCTACAGAGTCGACGAAGACGGAGGAATTGGGAATTGGCTGTGGAGTGTTTGGTGTGGGATGGATGGGAGGAGGTGAAGTCGAGATAAGATTGGGAGTCTGTTGGTTTAATAAAGATGGAAGTAGAGACGGTGTGGTGAGAGTGATTAATAGATAGAGAGTTATCTAGAAAAGCGACAAGAATCAGAGACCGAGGCGGTGAAATTGAGAGCAGGATGGAAAGATTGGACAAAAGAAAGAAAACAGTCGAGCTGTTCTCGTGATAGAGAGGTGGCGCCGATACAGTCGTCGATATAAAGGCCGTATAGCTCAGGAGTCAGTCCAGCGTACTGGGAGAAGATCTGGGCTTCGACTCGCCAACAAACAAGTTGGCATAGTTTGGACCCATTCTGGTTCCCATCGCTACCCCAGAGACCTGCTGGTAAAATTCACCCGAAAAACAAAATCCATTAAGGGTGAGAACAAGCTCAGCCAGACGGAGAAGAGTGGTAGTGGTGGGGTAAGCGGTAGGGCATAAATCTAAAAAATGCTGGTGAGCGCGGAGGCCGTCATGATGAGGGATGACGCTATAGAGAGAAGTGATGTCCAGGGCAAAGGGAAGGCGGGAGATACCAGGAGGGAAGGAGAAAGAGTTGACAAGTCTAAGGGCATGATTTGTATCGTGGATGTATGAGGGGAGATTGCCGACCAACGGAGCGAGGATGGTATCTAAATATTCAGAAATTATCTCTGTGGGCAGTTGCACTGAGAAACGATAGGACGGCCAGGATTATTTTGTTTGTGTGTGTATATATATATATATATATATATATATATATATATATATATATATATATATATATATATATATATATATATATATATATATATTGTTATATTTGGGGAGAGTCATATTGTTATAATATTTTCAGAAATAATAATGATTAAATCGACCCCAGTACAATACTGGTGCTTTATTTTATCGACCCCGTAAGGATGAAAGGCAAAGTTAACCTCGGCGGGATTTGACCTCAATAAAATACACTCACTGTTCGGTTTGGTTTAGTTTTAGCTTCTGTATATTTTATATGCCTGTAGTTAATATACGTGTATATAATACACGTATATATATATATACATATATATATATTGTCTATAGTTTCATCACACGCCTGTGACATCATCGGTGGTACTGTTATGTTTCACCCCGTTATATTGTATTGTCTACGCTATTTTTTTTATATGTTTATATATATATATAAATCAGGATGGATTCAGTTTGAAATTGGTTAGACCATTATTGAACTGAGTACTCGACACTTGGTGTTGTAGAGTATGGTTATATTATAATGAGTCGGTACCCCCCGGCCGTACCCTGCCGCACCAACAGCCAGTTCGAGAGTCATATATATAGACTAGCACAATTTCATTCACCATGGATGACCTAGTGCTTTTAAATGATTGAAACGGTTATATTCCTCTATATTTGAAATACAGATGTACTTTCCCTGGTAAAGTAGTGTGTACCTTATTTAACAGTGGTTCCTTTTCGTTCCCTTTCGGAACACCATTTTGTAATACACACACGTAACCCACCCACCCCATATTACATATATACCTACATACAGATATATGTATATATACACACACACGCATACACACACACGTGTGTGAATATATATATATATATATATATATATATATATATACACTAGGTACAACCTGTTACCATTCCATCTCCTCCATCCTCTATTTCTTTAAACTATATGTACAACTTGTATTATCATACTACAACTTGATCTATATTGATTCTTATTTACCTTTATTAATTTTTTTTATTATTTTATTTTTATTATTTCATTAATGTATATTTTTTTTTAATTATTTTATTATTTTATTTTTTTTAAAATTATTTTATTAATGTATTTTTATCAATGTATTCTATCTTTATATTGGTATTTTATCTTTGTATGCTGCTTTTATTATTTTTTGTAACTTTTCCTTACTCAGGTCATTATACACCTTTCATAGCCCCCTACCCACCTAAGAATCACACAACTTATAATCCGAACTAACTGGGACTTTAAAATAATTTTGGTCTATTTGCACTTTTCATTGGTTTGCTACCTTCGACTTGTGTGGTGGCTTTTCTCGGCTGCGCGCTGGGCACTCGGAAAGTTCAGTCTTCCTTGAGTGCTCGGAAAAATAAATTTCTCCTCTTTCGGTAAACGAAATTACTCGGAGCGGGTTGCTTTGCCCCGGTCCCATCGCGCCGCCTGTTTTGGCCGCCACATTATACTTGTACCTACAAACTCCAGGTTTGGGCATAACTATTAGCTGTATCATGCCTCTACTGGCACGTAAATAAACCCCTCATGTGGGATTTAATAGTATTCGTTTGGTATAGACGATGGCCTGTCGAAATTGTGGAGTTCCCGCTAGCGCTCCCGGGCTTAAATATTAATTTCCATTTCTTTCGCTGGACGATACCACTCGAGACTGGCTGACTGATGGTGGTGGTGGTGGTGTGTGGGGGGAGGGGGGGGGGGCGTGCTGGCTGGGACTCCCATTTGAAATCTTTACTCTATATCCCATCCTAATGTCTCACCGAGATAATTTTTTTCATATAAGACTCTCTCCGTAAGTTCATTAAATAAATAAATCTCGCTACCTTAAACTTTAATTCTCTAATAACTTATTTTTCAATTTATCATCTTGCAATTTAATAGTTTAATTTAATTTAATTTCATCCTATAACTCGCAACATAAGTTTAACGTTCCAATCTTCGGTTCATACATTAGATTATACAGACACCCATTATAGATTCTTTTGGGTAGCATTTTTTCGCGGCATTTTCTAGCATGAATGTAGTATGACCCTTACACTACACTTCTTTCTCCCTCTCTTTCTTTCTTCCCCTTCTTCTTTGACGGAGTGGTGGTAGTGCATTATAAGCCTTCGCCCCCTCACCAGATATTCATTAGTAGATTCAGTTGCCAACACTTTGAGGTCGACTGGCTGAGAAGCTAGTTGGTCAGTCGTCCTCTCTGTCTCTGTCTCTGATTTTTTGGACCCATGGTTTTTTACATATTCCTTTGTTATATTCCAATACCTGATGATATCACCGGATTCATATGGAAGCCGGTCATTGAAATGATCATAGTATAATAAACCTTTCAAGGATTTACACCAGTCCAGCCTCCTGTTATATTATTTCATTTATATATATATAAATATATATATACAGTATATATAAATGAAAGGTATAGAAAATATTGTAACAAAAAGCCAACAGTATTCCATAATATATAAGTGACTATAGCGTCAAAATGGGAAAAATGGTTAACGTAAGATGTGGGAAAAATAATTCAAACTCAACTCAAAAAGAATCAGGATATAGATTCATCCAACAGAATTTAGTGAAATCCAGGGAAAAATCAATAGAGCCTTAACTCATGATAAAATAAAGTTTAAAATACTCATCCTTCAATTTGGGACAACTACAAATGCTCTGTATAGTCTTGAAGACTATTTCACGAACACTTTCAGTGGAGATGGTCACGGCTAGAATTCGATCCTCAGCAGAGCACAACTCGATAGCCAAATTTCTCACTGATTAATATACCAAAAAGGGAATTAAAAGCAGGCTAGTTTACCATCATGCGTGATTATGAAAATAAAACGCACATGTGGAAAAACAGGGCTGGCGACGTCAGAATGAGACGAATGTTTGTTTACAAGAAACAACAGTCAAAAATATTCCGAAAAAAACTCTACAATAAGGAGTTCAGCAAAAAGCAATATTATCGCGGTTTTTTTTTTAAATACCGGGATTAGTCACAAATAATTTAAGCACTCTAGGAAAGAAATCCGAGTATAAATATATACATGAAAGGTATAGAAAATATTGTAGCAAAAAGCCAACAGTATTCCATAATATACAAGTGACTATAGCGTCAAAATGGGAAAAATAGTTAACGTAAGATGTGGGAAAACTAATTCGAACTCAACTCAAAAAGAATCAGGATATAGATTCATCCAACAGAATTTAGTGAAATCCATGGAAAAATCAATACAGCCTTAACTCATGATAAAATAAAGTTTAAAATACTCATCCTTCAATTTATACATATATATATTTTGGTAGATTTATCTACACACACACACACATATATATATATATATATATATATATATATATATATATATATATATATATATATATATATATATATATATATATATACATATATATATATATATATATATATATATATATATATATATATATATATATATATATATACACACACACACACACACACACACATATATATATATATATATATATATATATATACACACATATATGTATATATAAAAAATATATATATATTCATAAATATATATACATAAATATTTATATATATATATAAACACATATATACATATATGTATGTGTGTGGGTATATATATATATATATGTGTGTGAGCGGGTGTGTATGTAACACACTTGTACGTATCATATATATACATACATACATACATACATACATACATACATACATATATATATATATATATATATATATATATATATATATATATATAAACGTATTTGTCTGTTGTTATTCGCCATCTATTTTTATATTTCATACACTTACGTACGTAGACATACACCTATACATGCAGACACATGTGTGAAGGCGTCTCAATTACACACGCATCGCACTTTTTTTAGTTGTTCTTGGCTCAGATCCTTGAGATGGTTTCCGGCAACCGGACATGCGCACATCGTTGATTTATGATGTGTTTAAGAGAGGCCCATATAAATTTAAGCCTAACAGGCTGCAGACAGGAGGGTCAAGACACTTGAAGTGACCAACTGATTCTGTGTTGTTGCCTTCGTTATTGTTATTTATTTATTCCTGTTGTTAGTTTTTCCTTGATTTTATCACTTATGTTTTTTTTACTGTTGTTTTTGTTACTGTTGCTTATCGCGGTTGCCGCCTTTGTTGTTGTTCTGTTCGCTGCTGACGTATTTGTTGGTGTTATGCTTGTTGTTGTTTTTCTTATTTTTGTTGCTGCTTCTATTGTTGTTGTTGTTGTTGTTGTTGTTGTTGTTATGCTTGTTATTTTTTTTATTGTTGCTGCTGCTGTTATTACTATTGTTGTTGTGGTTACTGCTATTGTTATTGTTGTTGTTGTTTTTATTGGTGTTGCTACTGTTATTGCTATTGTTGTTGTTGTGGTGGCTGTTGTTGTTGTTGTTATTGTTGTTGCTGCTGCTGCTGTTGTTGTTTTGTTGTGCATGCCTTATTTTATGTTGTCGTTCAGTTGTTATTATTGTGTGTTGTCCTTGCGGCAAATAAATCATTGTTATTAGCACCTTTTTGTTGTTGTGGCTGATGTTGTTGTTGTTATTACGTTTTTGTTGTTGTGGCTGATGTTGCTGTTGTTTCTATTCTGTATTTATTTTTTCTGTATTTATTTTTTCAATTTTCTTTCTATTTTTTTTTCTTTGTGGTTAGCTATGTACAGTTTGTTAATTTATTTTGATTGTTGTTACTGTTGTGTGTGTGTTTTTGTTGTTGTTTACTAGATTGGTCGTGATGATGATGACAACGCCGTCGCCGATGTCAAAAACGACAACAACGATGATGATTATAATTATGATGATCATAGTGATAAAGATCACAACGATGACGACAATGATGATGATTATCATTATGATGATGATAATGATAAATATTACAACAACAACAGCGA
>OZ024740.1:344335911-344353411 GCA_964016885.1 Eledone cirrhosa
CGTTGCTAATTTATTAATGCTATTGGTGGTAAGGAAGTCATGAACGCCACATAATCCAACGCTCTCCAACTGTGTAAGAAAAGAAGGATAGTGCCAATAACCTGAGGTTACTACTTTTTATTACCTTTGATGATATTAACTCGGGCAATATTTTATTTGCTTGTATTTACATCTAAATGGTTGGGGACCAGGGAGGAGATCTCTAAATGTGTGGTTGCTCAGTCTGCTGGAAATAGTAGCCAACACCAAAAATTACACCCTGCTGTTTTGATAAATAAACGACACATTGGAATATATAGTCCAATGTACATTAGCTTCAAAACAAAGGATGAAAAGCCCATAGTCTAAATATCTTTGATCATAGTTTAACTCCATCAGCGTTGACCTAGGGCTAAATAATAAAAATAAAAAATATTGTTTATCTTGTTCCACTATACGCAGATCCTTGTCTATTTGAAGTGATGAAAATGGGATGATGTAGTCTCTTTGTTGTCTTACGGCGTATTAGATGTATTAGCCACATTTCTTTGAAATGTGCCCCTACTAAATGTAACATAAATATGAAATATATAAACTGAAATTAACTGTGTTAAAAGATGGGCTGGCTATAGGATTCTCCAATCAAGACTCACATAAGAGTAAACAACGTTAAGAATGACGACAATAATGATAACAACAGAAGCAAAATCAATCGCAAATTCCTTTGAAATGCAGAAGTTTATTAGTTAAGCGCTCTTCTGGTCATTTTTGGAAGCTTCTCGAATGCAAATTGATAAATCTCTTATCTATTTATTTGCCACTTTATTCTGGATTTCTCATCCATCGTCTGAGGAGGAAGGTCCGAAGGAACTTCGGAGATTAGTTGGAGAAGAACCTTAGGTTACGCCGATGACGATGAGGATGACAACTATAACGCCACAATTTCACTTTCTATATATGGTCCGACCGTGGCAGGGCCGAACTCCCACTGTCATCGCCTCCATCTCTCTGTATGGTGAGACAATGGGGTCCCCAGCTAGATTACCCAGCTTCGGCGGACAGAATAGAGAAGGCCTTTCCCCAGAGGATGGGAACGGAGATGCGCTGGAAGAACTACTCCATCTTGCGAGGCTCACACCTGCGGCTGGCCAGGTCAGCGCCTATGATGGTGAGTAGGGCCAAGGACACTAGACGTCTCCAATTGTCGGGACTTATGGGGAAAGGGACAACTTCGCACCCATTTCTTCTATCTTATTCCACCTTAACAATGAAAGGCGACATCCTCGCACTTGTCCAAGTAGTGATGAACGAATAACTGAGTAAATGTATAATATTAAATACTAGAGGTTGTTAAAGATAAGTTCTTGTGCGATAATCTCGAAAGCTTATCAGGTTTATTAGCGTTAAATGACTATAGTAAAAACTATCACTGAACTTTCGCTTTTTTGCAATTATTGTTGACATTGAAGTGCTTGCTGCTGTTTATCATTTTGCCATTTTTGTTTTTTTTATGTTAATTTTGTTGTTTCCGTTTTTGTCCTCATTATTGTTGTTAGCAGTATCGGTATAGGCTCGGACGCCATGCTTTGCAGCATAGAGTTTCGGCCCCTTACGTTCTGATTTCAACTCCCGCCGAGGTTAACTTTGCCTTCCATCCTTACAGGGTCGATAAAATAAAGTACCAGTAATGCACTAGGATAATTGCTGACCTTGTGCCATTATTCTTTAGAATAATGAGACATAATTTGTTTGTTTTTTAATTTAGGCAGCCGGAAATTGTCCATGGCCTTAATTATTACAAGTAGAAGGTAAAAAAACACAAACGGATATGATGATGATGATGATGATTATGACGAACAGAGTCAGGGAAAAGATATGTCTTCTGTCAGATCGAGTTGTATATCATCCTCCTTCTACATTTCCCGCATATCCCTGATTGAGAAGGCCTAATGATCAAAGGCATTCCAGCCATGACACTTTTACGTATCATTGTCCTATATGTCGTTCTTTATCTAAGATGCTAGGGTGTAATTTAAGGGAGATTTGACAACTCAACCATATAGAGGTTCGCGAGTTTGACAAGAAGTAGAGATGGTGTAGAGTTAGCTTTTCTTGAAAAGTGTCTTTAGCAGAATAATTTATTCAGACGTCTTAGTGAGAGATAATTGTGACTAAATGGAATAGAGGGAGGAATAAGAGTGTATCTAGGTAGAGATGGTAAATAGAAACTTTCAATAGCATTGGTAATCTATATATATATAAAACTGAGGATGTGTGTGTGTGTGTGTGTGTGTGTGTGTGTGTGTGTGTGTGTGTGTGTGTGTGTGTGTGTGTGTGTGTGTGTATGTGTGTGTGTGTGTGTGTGTGTTTGAATCCCTAAAACTTGAGAAGTACCCAACCGATTTTTTTCAAACTTTACATGTGTATTAGTTATGTTGCAGGGAGTGTTATGCATATACAAATTCAACTTTTTGATACACTAGGGCCCGCATTAGGTGAAAAACTACGTTCCTTCAGCTTTTTAGGGTTTTTTGACGTCAGACCGATTTCCTTAAAATTGTAACTATGTATTAGTCAGTCTCTTCTTCATACCGTGAGCAAAGAAAATCCAACTTTTTTTATGGAATTAGGTGAAAAACCTTTGAGCCGTTACGTCTAGCCGATTTTCCCGAAATTTCAAGGCATATTATGCACATAAAAAAATTCATTTTCTTGATCCCCTAGGGCCAGCATTAGGTGAAAACCAGCATTTTTACTGCTTCATCGACGAAAATCTTAAAGATTATCCAGCCATCAGAGTATTCGGTTTATTTTCTTTACATATTGTCAAGGCATGCAGTTTTTCCACGATTAGGTCTGTTGGCGGCCCGCGTTCCAAAATACCTTATCCCGTGCGATGCCGAATACCACTGCCAGTAAATTATAAATAGACGGTCTTGTTGTTTGTTAAACCTAGGTTAACCATGGTCCGGGTACTATATAATCGAAGGATTTCCAGTTATTTCTTTGTTTCTTTTCGCTTGGTTTATTCTGGTGGCAGATTATATATATATATATATATATATATATATATATATATATATATATATATATATATATAAAACCATTCGGTGGTGTCCAATCCGTATGAAGAACTCAATGTAATCCAAATATCATGAAAAGAGAAGATGTATTCAACATTTTTTCGATGAAAATCACAGGAAAACAGAGTCAAGATAAATTATAAAAACAATGAATAAAAACAAAAAAACAGTTCCTTATATTAAAAAATTCATCATTTTACGATCGTTTCTAGGATATATATGTGTGTGTTGCTATGTATATCATATAGATCTATGTAAAGATTTTACAAACTATCGGAGGAAATATACATACCTACACATATATATGCTGTCTTCAGAAATATTTCTGAAGACAGCATATATATATGTAGGTATGTATATTTCCTCTGATAGTTTGTAAAATCTTTACATAGATCTATATGATATACATACCAACACACACATATATATCCTAGAAACGATCGTAAAATGATGAATTTTTTAATATAAGGAACTGTTTCTTTGTTTTTATTCATTGTTTTTATTAATTTATATATATATATATATATATATATCCCACGCTCCTCTCCCACGCTCCTCTCCCTCACTCCTTTTCGTTGCATTTGTGTGTATATTTGTAAGTGTTAATGTATTCTCTATGTAAGTATATATTTGGATATACAGGGAGAGGGAGCGAGAGAGAGGGAAAAATAATTGTTTCTATTTTTTGGCATAAGGCCATCAATTAACCAGTGCATTACTGGTACTTTATTTTATCGACCCCGTGAGGATGAAAAGCAAAGTTAATCTCGGCGGGATTTGAACTCAGAATGACAAGGGCCGTAACTCTATGCATCAAAGCATGGCGTTCAACTCTCTACCGATACTGCCAATCCACCGAGAGGGCGAAATAATGTATAAGAGAAAGAGAGACACAGAGGGAATGTGTAAGAGAAAGAGAGATGGGGGAGTCACAAATTTGTGAAGAACGATTAGAGAAAAAGGATCCATAAAGTGGTGAGAGATTAACAAAGCCACATATATTAATAACGATGAAGTGTTTCGTTAACATGTATTTAGATTTATATTGTATGATCGACCTGGTACGCGCGTTTCACCTGGTGCGCGCGTTTGGGTCAGGGTCACCCCATAGGATTTGTGGACCCGACTACATTATCGATCTGTATATATATATATATAATAACTTATTTTACTTATTGTTCGCGCAAGCCTGAGGTATCTGGTCTTTAATGCGAAGAAATACCTATGATGGCTAGTAGACCACTGAAGATGGATAGTCCTGGCTTCTATTTCTAATTCTTCATTTTAATTTGTATATCACATATGCAACAACACAGCACGCCATTTTTCATTCCTATATGCTTTCCCCTTCACTGTGACAAGTCTTTTTCTCTTCCCTTACCACTATACTCTTTCTCTCTCCCTCTTCTCCCTCTTACTTTCATTCACCCCCTCTGCTAGTCACCCTCTCTCGGCTAGCCTCTTCCTCACACTTTCACTCACTTGCTCTCTTGCTCCACCTAATTCTTCTTATCCCAATAACTTATTTTACTTATTGTTCGCACTAGCCTGAGGTATCTGGTCTTTAATGCGAAAAAATACCTATAATGGCTAGTAGACCACTGATGATGTATAGTTCTGGCTTCTATTTCTAATTCTTCATTTTAATTTGTATATATATATATCAGCAAAGGGATATTTAATTTTGTTGGTAATTCAACAAATATATGTATCTATAACTGATTCGAAGGTTTTCTGGAGTATAATATCAATGATATTAATAAATGGAAACTATATTTATAAAACCATATTTATTCTATTATATATATATTTCAAGGGTACCAAAACTTTGGTACTCCCTCATCAGATAAAATACAAAGTTCGTTTTATAAATATTGACATACCAAGGGACGAGATCTTAACAGTTCAAGTTTTTCCAGAAAACGAACTTTGTATTTTATGAAACGAACTTTGTATTTTATCTGATGAGGGCGTACTAAAGTTTTGGTACCCTTGAAATATATATAATAGAATAAATATGGTTTTATAAATATTGTTTCCATGTATTAATATCATTGATATATATATATATATATATATATATATATATATATATATACATTTGCAGAATTGACTGTCACCACTGAATATGAACCTGAAGATTGCGAAAGCATGAAAATATTTGTTCAATTAACATTTAACATTTAATATTCTACCATGCTATTTCATTATAATATCAAATAATTTTAAAGGATTGTAAAATATATACATTCATGTGTGTGTGCGTGTGTGTGTGTGTGTGTGTGTGTGTGTGTGTGTGTGTGTGTGTGTGTGTGTGTGTGTGTGTGTGTGTGTGTGTGTGTGTGTCCGCGCGTGCATAAAATACAAATCCTTCGTCCGATTGTAGAGGTGTTGTAAAATTGTCATAAAATTTAATTAAATTCACCCAGTGTAGTAAGGTTACCACAACAAGATATCGATCTCAGATAGATTACTTGCAAGTTTAGTTGGACATATATTTTCTAATTCTTTAAAATATTACATTCAATTTCGAGTCTGAATGTTTTTCAAAATAAATCTGAATTTCAATGTGTATGCGTATACCTGCTTGTGTGTGAAAGTAACCAAATATTTGTATAGATATATAATGTATATATGTATGATAGATGCATATGTGTGTGTGTTTGTATGAATATACATACATATATAAATATATATAAATATATATATAATATATATATATGTATATATATGTGTGTATATTTATATATATATATATGTATGTGTATATATATACATATATATATATATATTGGGTTTTAATCTGCGAACAAACATGGGCATAAATCAGTACTCCAATTCACAGGAGACGGTATGGAATTAATGTTTCCTTTAGATTGAAAATTGATTTTGTAACCAATTGAGGCGTGTTACCCATAAATTTAAATACTACATTTGCTTCTTATATTAACGATACAATGTTTATAACTATCAATCATAATAATATAGGATGTTTTAGCCTATTAGTGCATTCACAGTAAAATATCCATTAAAATATGCATTCTTTTATCCTTGATTGATGTTACAAGTTTTATGCTGTGATGATATTTCTCTCTATATGTTCATGTTTTGCGCCGATCGAAATTGATAGTATCATATATATATATATATATATATAAATATATGTTTATATATAAATTATATATATATATATATATATATATATATATATATATATATATATATATATATAAGTATGAAATAACGTTTCATTTTTTCCGTTTATAAATATATATATATATATGCATACTTATATATATGCGTATATATATATGTAAGTTATATATATATATATATATATATACATATATATACATATATATATTTGTGGGTGTCTGTGCGTGTATGTGTGTGTGTGTGTGTGTGTCTATATATATATATATATATATATAATTATAAATATTGATAGATATTGTTTATTTGAGAAATAAATAACATTAACCTTTAAAATTGTGCAACATTGTTTGTAGATTTCTGGTTATTTAATGCTATATTACTTTATAGCATTATGGTTGTATTCCTTTTATTTATCTATATATTTAGTTATTTATTTACTTTCGTCAATGGTCTTCTGCCGATAAAAATAACTATTATATTAGTTTCCAGCGTTATATTTGGATAACCCAGCACTTTGGGTCGCGTATAAGTAAGTATCTTGCTGGAGACATTTAATCCATCTATAGACATACTGTTTTCTAATGTTTGGGAGAGGAAAAGAGAAAAAAGATCAACATCGTAGACTGCAAAGCAGTTTTGATTACTGGCAATTAACGATATAGCAGGTGAGTAAGATTGATATCTTTTAGTTTGGAAAGGATTTGGTAATGATCTGGAAATTATGTGCAAATGCCTTCTCAAAAAAAGGAAGAATTATGCAGTGGTGCTATTAGTTTAGATATGGCCTAGGCCAATACTGGCATAAATATATAATTATTCACAAAGTTATATGAATGTGTTATCATGTGAAACATGAGGTGCAGTGTCTGATGTAATGCGGCCACGCCTTAATAGTATCTATTTGTTATCATATCTGTAAACGTTTCACAATATATTACATTTTAGATGTACTATCCATGTTTTCCAATGTTGACCTGCTAGAAATACTAGAAATAGCAGCCAAATCCCCTTACGCCTAAATAACATGATATAGTCTTTAAAAAAAAATATGTCGAAAGCAGGGAACATTTATACGTTTATAAGCGAATATGTGTATTTGATAAATAAGGTAAAGAGGTTTACACGTTGTATTTACAAGATGTCATAGAATGTGAATGCCGGTGTATGTGTTTTGAAATGAATGAAGCGAAATATGTGAGATGTATGTTGTAATATATTTACTTTTCTCGATAACATCATCACCTTGCAAACACCTGGTTCATCCTTCCGTATCACGGACCAATTTACATGCACTTCTAACAATGTCATTTACTACATTAAATACCAGATATGTTGCTGATTGAATGCAGAAAAAAAGTCGCTGGTTAACTCATCTCTCCCTCTCCCACGCTCCTCTCCCTCACTCCTTTTCGTTGCATTTGTGTGTATATTTGTAAGTGTTAATGTATTCTCTAACTAAGTATATAACTATATATTTGTATATACAGGGAGAGGGAGCGAGAGAGGGGGAAAAATAATGTATAAGAGAAAGAGAGACACAGAGGGAATGTGTAAGAGAAAGAGAGAGGGGCGGTCACAAATATGTGAAGAACGATTAGAGAAAAAGGATCCATAAAGTGGTGAGAGATTAACAAAGCCACATAGAGAGAAAGAGAGAAAGAAAGAAAGAGAGAGGGGGAAAGAGAAATACACAAACACACACAAATATGCATACATGCATGAATACATAGATATAAACATACATACATACACACACACACAATCATATATATATATATATATATATATATATATATGTGTGTATATATACATGTAGGTATATATGTATATATATATATATGTATGTATATATAGATCTATATATATATATATATATATATATACATACATACATACATATATATATATCTATATATATCTATATATATATATATATACATATATATATATATATATATATATATATATATATATATATATATATATATATATAGATATATATAGATATATATATATATATATATATATATATATATTTATTAAAATAACAGATTAAAGTTTAAGCAAAGAATTGCTGCTTTCACCCTTAACGCCAAGTTTCAGAAGATCCCGTTAAGTGTGAAAGCACCGATTCTTTGTTTAAACTTTAATCTGTTATTTTAATAAATATTTGCTCTACGGTTCTTATATATTTGATATATATTTATCCTATCGAGCCCTCTTTGGATTTTAGTCTTCAAATTTACTATTATTACTATATATATATATATATATATATATATATATATATATATATATATATATATATATATATATATATATATATATATATATATATATAGAGAGAGAGAGAGAGAGAGAGAGAGTGACAGACAGACAGATAGACTGGCAGACGAGTAGACAACGAGACTACTAAAATCTGTACGTTTGAGATTCGCTTCACGTGAGATGAAATTGAGAGAAATAAGTGTGAAGTGAGTGGTGAGCTTCATACCATTAGAGGAGGCATTTATATCAAAGCATTTACTTTTACTTCTATGCCTTATGGCAAGAAATGGCTGTGAAAAGGTCTTTGATAGTACCACCTATTGCTAAAATCAACCCCAAGGGGTAAACAGTGTCTCGCACGCCATGTAAGAAGGGATTTTAAATGAGTGAGATGGCGCTTCCGGTTGTTCTCTCTTAACGTGTCTCCATCGTAACTATTGTTTTCATCTGCATTGATGGCTGAACATGCATTCTTATTTGACATCCATAGCAAATGAGCTGAGCTAATGATATTTGCTCGCATCACATATCAAACAAACAAGCAAATTTACGTTACGCACATGCACAAACACATATATGCATAATAGATACACTTTCTTATCTTATGAATATACACATGTATACGCACAAACACACACACATACACATACATTCATCGTTATTTTGATATATATATATATATATATATATATATATATATATATATATATATATACATATATACATATTTATAAATATACATTATATATATACATATATACATGTATGTATATATATACATATAGACATGTATATATATATGTGTATATATATATATATATATATGTATATATATATATATATTTCCATACATACTTACATATATACAAACATACATACATACAAGCATACATACATACACCGTAACAAACATAAATACATAAAACCATACATACATACACCGTAACACACACACACACACATATGAATGTTCTCAAATATATACGGATGTGAATATGTATGCATGCCCACATGTAGACAGATGCGCTAAATAATACCCACCGTCGCATGTACGTACATGTATATAGCAAGATATACACATACAAGGACCTACACTTATATAACTATGAATATAAAGACATTGAGTAATGTCAGTATGTGTGTTGTTGGTACAGATGTGTTGAATAAACATTTTTATGTAAATTGAGATTGTAGATGCAAACACACGCGCAAACAAACATATTAGAATAAAACATATATAGGCGCAGGTATGGATATATATATATATATATATATATATATATATATATATATATATATATATATATACAGATCAGAGCAAACATCACCGACACTCTATCTCAAAATTATATTTGAAAAGCAATAGAAATGCGCAACCGGTAAAACTTAAAACCAAAACTTAATACTAACCAATACTATTACTAATTATTACTTATCCCTAATTAAACTATTTTTCACTGTGAACAATTTGTCAGTATTTTCTATTCCGTTTACCAATATATATATATATAAAAAATAGTCCAGAATTCGCCGTCGAAACGGCTTGAGCTCAGCCGTCGGGGTCGTACTCGCTCCTATATATACATATATATATATATATATATATATATATATATATATATATATATATATATATATATATATATATATATATATATATATAATTCTGGACTATTTTTTAGTCCAGAATTAGCCGTCGAAACGGCTTGAGCTCAGCCGTCGGGGTCCTACTCGTTCCTATTACCCACTCTACTACCTTAAGTATTGAGTACTTTGGTGCTTTATGGTCCACCTGGTTCCTTACCACATCGTCTTCGTTATATGTATATATATATATATACATATAGAGATACACACACACGCGCACACACACACACATACGTTGGCAGAAACCCATAGATGACAGATTAAGGTAAAGATTGCTCGATCAGTTGAAAGAGAGCCTTTAGAGCTCAGATCTTAAAATTTGTGAAAAGTTTTGAGTGAATATGCATGTTTTCGAACATACATATATATATGTCTATATATCTGTATATACATATATATGTATGTATGTATGTACGTATGTATGTATGTATATATGTAACATGCTAATATGTATCCCAGTACAACCTGTCTCATGGTCGGGTCGTTGGCGACTAAACTGGCAACCCCACCAAGGATTCTTGGTGAGGAGGGTGACTTTGGACATCCTGCAGGACTAAAAACAAAACCTGTCAAAGGGAAAAGGAGCTCTTAAGAGTCAATGGCCATCCAAAATCACCGGGAGAGATAACCCCTTAGCCTTTGTCAAGGCAGAATTCTAGGAGAATGCAAACTCTGATATAACACCTGCAACCCTGATGGTATCCAATGATGTTGACTTGTTCTTCTTTTTGGTAAATATCATCTTGGTTAAGAGAGTGGGACTGGTTTTGTGCAGTGCCTTTGCTCACAATAGAAGCTTCACGGCACATATTTGGTGATCTCTCTGCACTTGTCGTTACATGGTTCCATGGGCCCAGCATTATGTGTCAATAATTGTCACAAGTGTAGTGTTTGTACCAGAGTTTTCAAGTCGCTGGCTGGATTAAAAAGTCACACTTGTTCTGCGCATCGATAGGGATTCTCCTACATGGTTATAAAGTAGTGGCCGTACTCGAAAACGAGTTGGAAACCACCATGTATATATGTATGTATGTATGTATGTATGACGGGTCACTATTGCGTGCTACTGGTAACATGTAACCTAGTACAACCTGTCGCATGGTCGGATCATTGGAGACTGCATCGGCAACCCCAGCAAGTTTAATTGGAGAGGAGGGTGGTTTTGGACACCCTGCAGGACAAAAAACAAAACCTGACAAAGGGCGGAAGAATTCATGAGTCAACGGCCATCCCCCAAAATGTGTATATATGTATGTAGATGTCTATATATGTATGTATGTAACAATGTACATGGTTGTATGCATATGTGTACATATGCGCGGGGACATAGAAATAATCGAGCTGGATACCCGATCTCGCAGTTAAACCACTGGGAGTGAAGGACCCCTAGCCTTTGTCAGGGCATTCTTCTAGGAGAAGGCAACTCAGGAAACTGGGATAACTCCGACATAAATCCTGCGGATCAGTAGTTACCGATGATGTTGATCTTTTCTTCTTTTCGGGATATAGCTACTGTCGCCCAGGGAGTGGTTGGCTCAGTGCACAGTCTTTCCTCACTTTAAAAAAATGTTCACGACCGGCTTTGCATGATGGCATTAATTGATAATTATGAATAATGTTATAACGTGCAATGGCCATACTCGATAACGAGAGAACAGACATCATGTATGTATCTACATATGTATGTATGTGAGCATGTATGTATCTACATATGTATGTGAGCATGTATGTATGTGTATGTGCAGCATTGTGTCTGTGTATATATGTATGAATGTATGCATATATATATACCCGTACAGTTGTGTGAAAATGTATACATGCGTGTATGCGCGCAAATGCATGTCTATTATATATTTAAATCTTAAGGGCAGTGGATTGGAAATATCGGTAGAGGGTCGGACGCGTGCCTTGCAGCATAGAGTTACGGCCCTTTATGATGCGATTTCATATCCCGCCGGGGTTAACGTTGCCTTTCAGCCTTACGTGGTCGATAAAATAAAGTACCAGTCACGCACCGGGGTCGATTTAATAGACTTTCCCCTCCCCCAAAATTGCTGGCCTTATAAGAAACCATTATATATTTAAATATACAGGGTCGATAAAATAAAGTACCAGTAATGCACTGGGTAATTGCTGGCCTTGTGCCTAAAGTAGAAACAATTATATATTTAAATATTAACTTTGCCTTTCATCCTTACGGGGTCGATAAAATAAAGTACCAGTAATGTACTGGGTAATTGCTGGCCTTGTGCCTAAAGTAGAAACAATTATATATTTAAATATTTAAGGGCGGTGGATTGGCAGTATCGGTAGAGGGTCGGACGCCAAGCTTTGATGCATGGAGTTACGGCCCTTGCCATTCTGAGTTCAAATCCCACCGAGGTTAACTTTACCTTTCATTTTTACGGGGTCGATAAAATAAAGTACCAGTAATGTACTGGTGAATTTGCTGGCCTTGTTCCAAAAGTAGAAACAATTATATATTTAAATCTTAATTATTCATCATCTGTATATATACATATATATATATATATATATCAAATTATAAAATAATAGAAAAATATACCTATATATATACATATATATATATATATATATATATATATATATATATATATATATATATATATATATATTCTTTAAAAACAACATTCTGCCGGAATCTCAGTGTGGTTTCCATCAGTGTGGTTTCCATACAGATATGAACTTCATGGCGCGGCAGTTGCCTGAGAGGTGTAAGGAGCAACAGCTTCATTTTGACAATTAAGTTATTGATCTCACGAAGGGATAAGTCACAATCAATAAGCAGACCATTTGGAGCATTCTTTTGAAGCTTGGTTGCCTTGAGAAATTTACTGCGTTTATACGTTCATTGCATGATGACATGAGATCATGGGTCTGCTTCAATGGTGAGCTACTAGAACCTTTCTCAGTTGAGAAAGGCGTAATACAATGTGGCCTGCTTGCCCCGACATTGTTTGCCATCATTTTTGCTTTTGTTTTGCTAAATGCATTCAACAACACCGATGCTTGTATATATACACGTGTTCGAACAACAGGAAGTGTTTTAATCCGACGAATACTCGCTTCATTAAAACATATATCGCACTGATATGTGATCTTCTTTATGCTGACGACTGTGATCTTGTTAGCCACAGAGGAGAAGACCTTCAACTTCTGATGGATTGCTTCTCTGCAGAATGTGAGGAATTTGGGCTGACTATCAGCCTGAAAAAGAAAGTGGCGTTATATCAGTATGCACACGGAAAGTCATATATATCTGCCAAAGGGAAAATATTGAGTGTTGTGGATACGTTTGTCTACCTCTGTACCACTATCTCCTGCAGCAAGACCCTTGATGATGAGATAAGATAAAGGATGTCGAAATATTCTGATGCTTTTGGTATGCTGGAGAAGCATCTGTGATCACAGTCAGACATCACTGTGCGCACGAAAGTCGAAGTGTATTTTAGTCTGCTCCCAAAACCAGATTTGAAAAAAGCTCTTACATACGGGCAATGAGGAGGTGTATGCATGTCAAAGGCTGAGTTACTAAGCCATAGCAGACGTCGTACTCACGGAAATAACCCCCTTTGAGTACCACATATACTTTCATGTTGCATATGGCATCTGCAACAAAATGAGTCACACAGCAAGTGGGCTAACACGACACCAAAAAGCGTGCCATGCCAACCAGACTAAAGCAGGTGAGAAATTTAACTGAACACTGTTTGGTATGGCTTGAGGAGCCATCTAATGCGGTACAAGCGACAGCCACATCAATAAAATGTTTTGGGAGTTACCTATTTGTCCCTTTTTTTGTTCCAAGTAGTTTCCGTGCTGGGAGATGAGTAGGCTTCTACTATGTATGTATGTATGTGTGTATGTATGTATGTATGTATGTATGTATGTATGTATGTATGTATGTATGTTTTGACCGGCCACCTTCCTGGTGGCAAGGTTGTAAAAGAAAAGAAATTGTCATCCCTTGAATTGCAAGAATGTTTTGCAAATTTTTAAGGTGCCAGCTATCGCAGCCATTTGTAGACTATGAATTAGGGAACTGCGCTCTTTGTCCGCAAATCCAAGTTCAGTCATACTTTGGTCCAAGCGGGTTGGTATATAACCCGTAGCTCCAATAATGATGAGTATGAAGCTAAAGATGTATCTTGGATACTGGATTTGTAAACTCCTCATCAATGGTCCGTAGATGTCCTCCTTCTCCTGTATTTTTCTGGCAGCGTTTACATCAAGTGGGAAGCTGATCTCCTCAACAGAATACGTTTACAATGTGTGGTCCCAAACAACAATATCAGGCCGGTTGTGCTTTAATTTGGTGGCAGTTTTTATTTTCAGGGTCCACCAGTATTCCTTAGTGCCATCTGTCTCAATATATTCTTCCTCGTTTGTTGTTAATTTTGTTTCCCGAAGTGCGTTCCAGATGGTTCTAGCTATCACATCGTGTCTCATGGGGAGGTAGTAGCGAGATGACATTCTTTCGCAGCTGGCAACATAGCCTACATTTATTGTCAGCTGATGGCCCTCCCCATGTATATATGCATGTATGTATATATGTATGTATGTATGTATGTATGTATGTATGTATGTATGTATGTATGTATGTATGTATGTATGTATGTATGTATGTATGTATGTATGTACAGGAAACTGGGATAACTCTGACATAAAACCTGCGGCTCAGTAGTTACCGATGATGTTGATCTTTTCTTCTTTTGGGGTTATAGTTACTGTCGCTCAGAGTGTGGGATTGGCTCAGTGCACAGTCTTTCCACACTTAAAAAAAATCTTACGCACGAGTATTGCATGTTAGCATTAATTGATAATTATTAATAATGTTATATCGTGCAATGGCCATACTCGATAACGAGGGGACAGCCATAATAATATTGCATGTATATGTATGTAAGGATGTATATATATATATATATATATATATATATATATATGAAATGTATTAGTTTCACTCTTGGAGAGGAAGAATAATGAGTGTGTGTGTGTGTGTGTGTGTTAGTTATGTGTGTTACTACAGTTACAAGCGGAGCGTCGTTCAAAGCACTTATTGCTACGAGTTCTGTATCGTGGTGGAATGTATTCCAGAGTTAAGGCGGCTGTAGTGTGCAGATACGAGGTTCGTTACATTTGATGGCTCCTTCCACCACTTTTTTTTCCATCTCTAGGGATGTATATATTTGGCATATATTTTGTGGACAAGAATAATTCTCCCCACCCATCAGTTCAACATTCAGTTTCACTGCGCGTTGCATTCGGCAAGTATATTCTGGTATATTCAATAACCACTGAGCGTAGTTTTGTCGACGGAAACTAAGCAAGATATATCAAACATATATACATATATAAACGCACATAATTGCTTGTAAATATGTATGCATATATATATATATATATATATATATATATATATATATATATATATATATATATATATATATATATATATATATATATATATATATATATATATATATATATATAAAAAATAGAGGTGTAACACACGAGTTGTGATATATTAGTAAAAGGAAATGAACATGGTGACAAATTTTTCCCAGTGAAAAATAGTTTAATTAGCAATAAGTAAAAATTAGTAATAAGTATTGGTTAGTATTCAGTTTTAGTTTTCATTTTTACCGTTTAGGCATTTCTAAATATCGAATACTGTACACCATTTTTACCAGTATCACAAAAATACTGGTCCATCCACACACACACACACACACACACACATACACACATATACACTCACACACATATACACACACACATACACACGCGTACACTAACATACAAACAGACAGACACACACACACACACGCACACACACACTTCTCCGTTTAAGACAAGAGCTGAAAAATATCTTTCAACATGTTAAAATATCCCCCACACACGTACAGACACATTCCTACTGACCGAATCCCTCTACCACGAACCACTCTGCCACACACACACACACACACACACATATTTGGCTTAACATTCTTATTTTACAGTGACTTCTCAATCAGGCGAAAAAGGACACTCTTCGACAAACCTACATTTGACGCAAAATCAATTTTTAACATTCACGTGACCTCTACCGACCAATCAAAATTGTTTTGACTACAAGAATTTTTGCAACACGAATTGGTGCGAAAGTGATAGTACTCAATCACGTGACATTCAACAACCAACCAAATCTTAATACTTCTGCAGCCACTTTTTTCACATAAAACAGGTAGAATTTCCCAAACTGATCAGATTAGAGCAAACATCACGGGCGCTCTATCTCAAAATTATTTCTGAAAAGTATTAGAAATGCGCAACCGGTAAAAACTTAAAACTAAAACTTAATACTAACCAATACTTATTACTAATTTTTACTTATTCCTAATTAAACTATTTTTCACTGGGAAAAATTGGTCACCATTTTCTTTTCCTTTTACTAATATATATATATATATATATATATATATATATATATATATATATATATATATACTTACACACACATGCACGCACACACACACGCGCACATATATGTATATATATAATTACAACAGAGATATAAACAGGTACTTAAGATTCGTTAGGTTCTGGCCCCAACTCATTCAGCCTGTCATTAGAAAAGTAAAACTAAAGGCTGACAGGCTGAATGAGTTGGGGTCCAGAACTATTTATATTAAAGTCGTACTATTGACTGTGTGCTTTTACCCTTTGATATGACTACTAAATTTTTACTACAGTATATATATATATATATATATATATATATATAAATATATGAAGAAATGGCGTGCTGCGTGGTTGCATATGGGTTACATATGAATAACATTAGTCCTTCATCAGTGATCTTCCAGCCTTCATTGGTATTTCATCGCTTTAAAGATCATATACCTCTGGTTGTTGCGAGTAACGGCTAAAGAAAGTCGTTGGGACACGTAAATAGGGGGAACGAGCGAGACAGTAAACAAACAAAGATGGTAATGCAACGAACTCAAGACGACACATTATTTAAGCTAATGTTCAATATCTCATATTAGATGTTTAGTAATGATTAATACGAAATACACTTAAACCGAATTATATATTATAAATTCACTTAAATAATTATTGTGTCGTCTTGAGTTCGTTATGAGTCTCTTTTTTATAAAAGGATGCCACAGTGTGTACGATAGATAATGATTACAATATGTTTGAGCAACAACTCTAGTCCCACACATTTGAAGGTTTATTATAACATTCTGTCACTCTTTTGAGCGTGCGCATTTTTCAGGTCTAGTTTAATATGTTTTAAAGGCAACGCTTGTAATAACTCTAGTTCCACATGATATATAGTAATAATAAATTATCGT
>OZ024740.1:344360911-344363411 GCA_964016885.1 Eledone cirrhosa
CACACTCACAGACATATTTCTATGTATTATATATATATATATATATATATATATATATATATATATATATATATATATAGATAGATAGATAGATATATTATATATATATCAATAGACATACATATATATATATACATATATATATATATATGTATATGTATATATATATATATATATATATATATAGAGAGAGAGAGAGAGATAGATAGATATATTATATATATCAATAGACATACATATATATATATACATATATATATATATATGTATATATATATATATATATATATATATATATATATATATATATATATATATATATATATATATATATATATATATATATATATATATATATATATGTGTGTGTGTGTATATGTATATATATACATACATAGAAATAAATCATATATATATATATATATAAATGTATATGTGTGCGTGTATGTGTTTACGTTTTCCTGTAAAACGCTATACTGTAAATGTAATATGAAGCTTTTAGCACTGGTTACTTTGATTAGAGATGCGAAAATATTCGTATGGCGTGATTTATAAAATATTTTCTGGTGCGTAAGCAGTTACAGGGATTTTCCTTTACATCATATCCTTTTGCTTTATTTTGTATGTTACTCGCTATTATTGTTGTAAACGTGTTCCAATTCACGACTGTTTCTGGATATGGATTTGCCATAAGATATTTGCAGAGATTGCTTCTCCATGCATTCGTAGTGAGTGTCTTTGGACGTTTTGTTTGTTCAGGTTGAGATACAAAACTGTTTCCTTCATCTGCTTAGTAATATTTTGGTTGGTTTCTCATTTTGAAATCGATGAGTTGCTGCCTATAGAATTCATATATCCTTTCGAGATTTCATAGCAATATTTACAAAATTTAGTGTAATATTTTGTGTTCAAGCATTTAAAATATTGTTATTATTGTTATTATTCGTGACAATTGACTATTCATACTATATCTCGTTGTATCAAGAAATGACGGCGTTAGATTTTTTAAACGCTATGTTGTGAACTTTTCGGTACTTGGCTGTTCTGTTTTGCATGTCATATAAAGACGAACGTGATCGTTACTTCACATGACATTCATGTAGTTTCTAAAAGCATTAAGGTGATGTGGTAAATAAATATATATATATGCATATACATTAGATCCGAACACAATGGGACCCAACTCCCATTGTCACTGCCTCCGTTTCTCCCACGCTCCCAATTTCTCACTATGACCACCCCACGGTCACGGTGGACAGAATAAAGAAGGCGTTTCCCCGGAGGATGGTGAAGGACAAGTGATGGAGGAACCATTTCAGCTCACGAGGCTCACACCTGCCGGTAGCTGACTCTGTGCCGATGGTGGGGAGTAGGGAGGTGGTCCTAGGGCCAAGGGCACTAGAAGTCTCCACTGCTATGCGCTCGATCGCAAGCCTTTCGGCGAGCGAGCGATATTTAGAGAGTTTACCCTCCTTGCCTCAAAGAGCATCAGAGCCTGTGTTAGACGCAGGTTGCACCAGCTTGCCGCTGGAGAATGTGTCGCTGCATGTGGTATTTATAATTCTGTGTATTTCACGGAAGATTGAGCGTTAGTTTTGTACACATAGACGTAATGTATATATTTTAACCCTAGAATAGCTAGGTGTTTTAGGGGCTCCATAAACTCCATATGCAATGAGCAGAGAATCTGGCAGAAATATAGTCTCTTCGTAAACGAACATGTCTTCATTACAAAAAGGTAGCTGATCTCAATATTTCCCGAGGCTATACCAAAATAGATAGAAGGTAATCGATAATCGATTACTTAGACCGATTTTAAATCTGGTTCTAGGATCTATAAAACGGCGTCATAAGGAATATAATGAATTTTCTAACTTACAGTGTATGATGTTTTCTAAATATTATAAGATTTATATATATGTATAAAATAGTATGTGTTTTTCTAATGATATATGGCTATATGCATACATTAGAAACACAAAAATTTGAATTATTGATTTTTAATGAGAAACATATTCATCATAGAAATGATATGTTATGATTCTTTAAATTAGTATATATATATATATGGAAGTTCAGCAGAATCGAAGCTTTGTCTGCGGCCAAGCTAACGAATAAGCTCTCAATAAGGTAGTTTCACCTTCGAATAATTATTTCTACTTTTGGCACAAGGCCGGCAAATACCCAGTGCATTACTGGTACTTAATTTTTCGACCCGTAAGGATGAAAGGCAAAGTTAACCTCGGCGGGATTTGAACTCAGAATGGCAAGGGGCGTAACTCTATGCGTCAAAGCATGGCGTCCGACCCTCTACCGATACTGCCAATCCAAGGATAATAACATACGTTTAGACAGCTTGACAAATTGAAGACTGCGACCGGTGAGCCAGCCACAAGGACCTAAGCAACGAGAAAACCAACTGAGGATAATATGATAAACCTGGACCATCCCGTTGATATAATGCAATATCTCCGGTATGTTTCTGTGAAATCGATATCAA
>OZ024740.1:344368411-344375911 GCA_964016885.1 Eledone cirrhosa
GGCATTATCGAAGGCTCTCTGATTTCGAGGCAATTTTTCGTATTATGCTTCAGCAAACGTTATTATAATCATAGGACACCTGCTTGTGTTCCTCTGAGTAGATATGTTAATGCAATTTGTATCCTATTCATAATATCCAACTTGTACCATTGTAATACTATACCCATATGATTGCTACGCTCTCTCAGATACCTCTCTATATGTTATCATTGTCATTACACCAACTTCCCAATCTTCAGGCATGCGTTCAATATTGTAAATAGTACAATATAGTAAGAATAATGCTCTTATAATCACGTGCTTATCTGTTTTCAACATTATTAATACAATTCTATTTAATCCAGAAGCCTTTCAGTTTTTAATTACTCAATGGCTCCTTCTATTTCTTCAATAGATATTTCATATATAGCCGCTTTTAGTTTTTCTTGTACTTCAGGAATTATCGGAGCATTTCTTCCATTAAATGCCTTGGTCATGACTGTATTAAGATGTTCTTTCCATCTTTCTCAGATGTTTATATATGATGTTATTAGTTCACCATCAATACATATTCTTTTTGATTTCTTTACTTTGCCTCTAATCTCATTTATTATTTCACAAGCTTTCCTGATTCCCCTACTGTCTCATGTATTCAGTAGTTTATCGGCTTCATCAGCTTTCGCTTCCAAGTATCTCCTTTTATCTCTTACACAACACCTTTAGTTGGGAATCCAATGTCAAGCTATGTCCCACTCATTTTTCTTCTTCTTCTTCTTCTTCTTCTTCTTCTTCTTCTTCTTCTTCTTCTTCTTCTTCTTCTTCTTCTTCTTCTTCTTCTTCTTCTTCTTCTTCTTCTTCTTCTTCTTCTTCTTCTTCTTCTCCTCCTCCTCCTTCCCCACCCCTTTCCCTTCCGTTACGTGCTGTACTGTGCATCGGACGGTATTTGGATGGATTCAGTAACATATCAGTTTTCTATGGGAAGAGTTTGCTAGCTACTCGCACACCTCGTTTCCGTTTCTGGAGAAAATGACGTTGTGAGTGATCCCACACGACATATCTCTTAGAACGGCAAAAACGTAGCCGATTTCCAGTGGTATATACAAAGTGATAAAGAAGAGAGGAATGTGAGAAATAAACAGACGAGTAGAGAAAAAGAGAATGATTTCTCTAGTATGCGGCTCGTATTTTATTTATCGACTCCATGAGCATGAAAGCGAAAGTTGACCTCAGAGGTATTAGAGTTGAAAGCGTAGAGAGCCGGAACAAATATCGTAAAGCAATCTAACCAACATACTAACAGCTCTGTCAATTTGACGCCTTCTGATGTAAGCCCCATTTTATTTCTTTTCCAGCTTTCAACATTTAGTTTCGTTCGTTTTGTGTCTTAAATCCGTTGTGTCCTAAATCCGTTGAAAATAAAATTGCTGCAAGTAAATATTCCCAAGCATATGTCTTGTGTATTGCTATAATAGTCTCTTGGTAGACTTAGATAAATAGCAATAGCCACAGTCTACACCACATACTACAAATCAAACCTGGATAGGAAAATATTAATGGAAGATACCTCTATACAATACAGAATTCCCTATACAGACGCATGATTAATTATAGAAGCGTTGCTCGTAATGTAAGTCCATGCTAAAGTAAAAACATTAACATCTTGCACAGATTGTAATATTTAAAGTTGTATAACTGTTTACCAATACATACAGCGATCAAAACTGGAATTTCACATTACCTACCGTAAAATATGTAATCACGTAAGCCAGAATGACTTCACATTCTGAAGATGAAACGGTTAAAGTCTAGAAATATTTTTAGAAATATTTTTCCTCCAAACAAGAAGAAAACAAGAACTAAAAAATACTCAGAAACAAGAACTAAAAAATACTCAGAAATGTGAATAAATTATTGAATATAATATATTATATATGTGTTAAAGTTTTGTTAAAATCATGTGCCTGTATATATATACAGAGAGAGAAAGAGTGAGTGCTCTGATAGCTATTTCGTACATTCGACAAGAAACCTTAGCCAAACACATATATATATATATGTATATATATATATATATATATATATATATATATATATATATACAGAAATATCCACGGTTAGTTGTGGGGGTCTAGTCTGCATGAAGAACTCAATGTAATCCATATGTTGAAAATGTTGTAGGTTAAAATAAATCCCGGAAAACAATAAAACATCAAAAGGAAGACAGTCATGATATAAGTTAAAACAATGAAATAAAAATTCAAGTCATTAGGAATATACTTCACTGCTTTACGATCGTTTCTAGGTGATAATAATACATCGTACGCATATTTCGTTATCGATCTATTTAAGGTTAGTTACAAAATTTCAAATAAGGAATATATTTACCTACGTGTATACCATCAGCCGTTGTCAAAAGCAATTCCTTTTGACAACGGCTGATGGTATACACGTAGGTAAATATATTCCTTATTTGATATTTTGTAACTAACCTTACATAGATCGATAACGAAATATACGTATGATGTATTATTATCACCTAGAAACGATCGTAAAGTATTGAAGTATATTTCTAATGACTTGATCTTTTATTTCATTGTTTTATCTTATATATATATATATATATACTAGCAGCAGTACCCGGCGTTGCCTGGGTAGGTAAAATAATATCTACTTTGATGAAAAGGTGTTGTCTTTGGCGACTGCTTCTCGATGACTCATCTATGGCCACACACAGGCCATGCGGGGGAGGGTAGTGATGACCTCTATCATTGAGAAACGCGGGTGACTGACGAAGGGGCATGCTGAGGGAGGGAGGTAATGACACTAAGCCAAATTTCCCCACGCTACTTGATTGGAAACCGATGAATTCTCAAATGGAGAACTAAAAGCGCAGACGACGTCAGTAGCCATCGTTTTGCCTTTGACCATCTATAAGATGTGCAATGATAGGTTCTATCGTAGTATAAAAGTTGAACCAAATAAATTGATTTATATGTGAGGTGGAGTCGAAGTTTCGAATTTGAAAGAAAATCGGTTGAAAAATGTGGGAGCTAGAACTGAAAAGGCGGAAATTTGAGAGAAAAGGTGTTATTTTCGAATATTTAAGCGGCTGCCACTCCGTTCCTGAACAGAAAATCCAAAATGTAAAGCCACTTTAAAACGTGAAATAATCAGATCTAGTGTAATATTTGAACAAAGTAGGTTGATTAATGTGGGAGCTAGAGCCGAAAAAGTGGAAATTTGAATCTAAAAGTAGTATTTTTTAATATTTAAGCGGCTGCCACGCCATCCCTGAACGACAAATGCTAAATATGCATTACAGGATGCATTACAGGATGCGCAATGATAAATTCTATTTTGCTTTAAAATTTGAACGAAATCAGTGGCAAAATTTGGGAGCTAGAGCCAAAAATCTTATTTTTCGATACCTAAAAATAGGTGACACCCCTATCGATTTTTTTCTGCAGAATGACCCCGAAATAAAAATAATACGATACGCTGATATATAGGAAACACTCCCCGATGACTAATATATGAGCCTGTAAAGATTCATGAAAATCGGTCGTAAGATGTAGGCCCCTATATGTAATACACAGACACACAGCACTTAATTTTATATAAATACAGATGTGTGTGTTTGTCTGTATGTGTATACATATAATAGCATACACACACACGCACATATATATATATGTATAGTTATTCGGAGAAAAATCATAGTGTTAATTATTTTTGGACTATTAATGAATGCTTTGTAGAAAAATATGTGCTCCATAAGGAAAATGATGTTATAGCATGAAACCAGTGTTGCACCAAACGACAGATACATCACGAACGCTGTTGGTGTCTCACGCACAAGCGCTTACATGCGACTGCACATCAAGTTTCATGCGGGGAATGTTGGAACTTATGCCGCCTGTCACTCATGTATGATATTCATTTACTCCATTAAAAAGAAATTAATCCCTCCAAAGTCATGAGTTAGATTCCACTTAAGAAACACACACACACACACACACACACACACACACACACACACACACACACACACACATACACACACACACACACACACACACACACACACACACACACACACACACACACACACACACACACGCGCACACACACACACACACACACATATATATATATATATATATATATATATATATATATCGTTTCTGAATTTGTTTAGCAAGATTCTTTATCTGAAAACGTGTGTTGAAACCGATATTATTATTCTTTGGGAGGGTCAGGTTGCCAATAACAAACACACGCACCAATAGCTTTCACTCCAATTTATTATAAATTAAATTTATAAATTTAAGAATTTATAAATTTCCGGTTGGTTGGTTGGTTCCACAAATAAATAAACAAATATAAACACTCACAGACAATCGGATGTAACACATGTGCAAACTAAGCACACAACACACACAAAAACAAGATGGCGTAGGACAGAACAAAGGAGAGGCACAAAAACAAAGAAAAGAAAAGAATCACCAGTCACTGAAGAGGTCACATAATGTGTGACGAAAGAACTTTGACAATATATAAACAATCATCTGGTTGTGGAACCAACCAACCAACCGGAAATTTATAAATTCCTAAATTTATAAATGTATTATAATAAATTGAAGTGAAAGCAATTGGTGTGTGTGTTTATTATTGGCAACATGACCCTCCCAAACTATAACAATATATATAAAAAAAAAGGAACGATCGACTTTCTTCAAATCGGACCGAGGGAACAATGTTTCCATTGGTCTTTCCAATCGCTAATACTATCTATCGGTCGCAACTCCAGGTAGAAGGAGCAACGTGAAATAAAGTGTCTTGCTCAAGGACATAACGCATCGCCTGGTCCAGGAATCGAACTCACAACCTTACGATTGCGAATCCAATTCTCTAACCACTCAGCCACACGCCATATATATTTATATACATATATGTATATATACATATATATATAGATACATAGATATATATATATATATATATATATATATATATATATATATATAGATATATATAGATATAGATATATATATATATATATATATATATATATATATATATATATATATATATATAGAAGTGGTTACACATATAACCATGTCCATTACGAGCTGAGGATCCGCTAAGGTGAAACAATTATTCTCGGTATGGTGAACTAACTGTTGTGTAACCACTTCTACCTAACTCGTCACATGGACTGACTGCTCTACCACTACGGATGTTACCTTCCAGTGTTCTACCACTATATATATATATATATATATATGTGTGTGAGTGTGTGTGTATATATATATATATATATATATATATGTGTGTGTGTGTGTAATTAGATGATTCAGTAGAATTGTAGCAATATTAGCAAACAATGCTACAGCAGAGTGGTAGATATTAAGAAGAAAACGAACTTTCACATTTAGGATTTTATTGATTAGGCTCAGTTACTAACGTTTCACAAAAGCGTGACTAATGATTCATATTAGTGTCACAGGCCTAACTCCAGCTCCAATCACCTCAGATGAGATTTTGGTTTTGCCTGATTAACAGGTCTGGTTATCAGATTGGGACTGGCATCTGGCCTTCGTCATTAATGTGGATACTGAGTCACTTATCAGTATAACATTCGTAACTGAGCTTAAAAACCTAAATGTGAAAGCAAGTTTTATTCTTAATTTGTATATATATATGTATATATATATATATATATATATATATATATATATATATATATATATATATATATATTAGCTCTGGACATAGCTATCCACCAGTTAATTTTATTGCTCATTTTTTGTCGATTCTATTGAGTGATGAATAGCTTTTGTTTTATTTTAACATGTCTATTGAGCACTCTAATTCGATATGTGTATTTCCACATTCCTTCGAATTGTTTTCGCGGATATAGGGGTTATCTCCCTTGTCGCCATGTGCGTTTTTTCACTGGTAGTTAGCCCCTCTACCGCCAGGAAAAAAGCTCGTTGAGAAAGTAAAACTCCGTTCCGCTTGCTCTAGTAGGCTTTTATATTTGTATGTGAGCTGATAGAGAACAGTCTAAGGATTTACAGAAACCCATGAAGCTAGATTTAACACCTGTCTAGTGGGTCCGGGTATGATTTTACATTCATTTTAATTATTGACGTATTGTTTTATTGATATTTTTTATCTGTTTGTCCCGAATCTTCCTTTATCGATTTTTTATCGTATGGTTGATTGTAGACTTGTTCTATATGTGACGGTATTTTAACGATAGTTATAGCTCTGATTCATCTGAATTATTGAGCCCTCTGCCGCTCATTTCGAATCTTGTTTATCGTGAACTCGTGCGCCGATTTTTCGATACTCGATCTTTCTAATATATATATATATATATATAAATGGAAACTATATTTATAAAACCATATTTATTTAATTATACATATTTCAGGGATACCAGATTAAATTATGGTATGCCTTCATCAGACAAAATACAATATATAACATTATTTTTGGAGGCCATCCAAATATAATGGTCGCATTTTAAAAGGGTACGTCAAAGCTTATTTGTAAAACTGTTATATATTGTATTTTGTCGTCTGATGAAGGCATACCATAATTTAATTTGGTATCCCTGAAATATGTATAATGAAATAAATATGGTTTTATAAATATAGTTTCCATTTATTAATATCGTATATCTACTCCAAATACTTGTTGAGTGCTTTATATCAGTTATAAATAAATATATATATATATATATATATATATATATATATATATATATATATATATATATATATATATATATATATATATGAAAATATGGCGTGCTGCGTGGTTGCAAATGGGTTACATATGAATAAATTTAGTCCATCATCAGTGATCTTCCAACCTTCATTGATATTTCATCGCTTTAAAGACTATATACCTCTGGTTGGTACGAGCAGCGGCTAAAGAAAGTCGTTGGGACACGTAAATAGGGGGAACAAGTGAGACTGTAAACAATCAAAGATGGTAATGCAACGGTGTGTGTGTGTGTGTGTAAAAGGTAGACATAAATAACAAAACAATCGGTACAGTATATGGAAGGGATATATTAGGTTAACGCTTGATATAGCAGGAAGAGGGTCATAACGTTTCGGACGCTAGTCTTTCATCAGAAGAAAGAATGAGAAACAAGATAGATTGAGGGGACAGACGGGTTGGAATTGGAAAAAATGTCTTTAGATGAAAATAACAGGTCCAATATATATACAAGTATATATATATATATATATATATATATATATATATATATATATATATATATATATATATATATACTTGTATATATATATATGATTATTATTACGAAATATTACAAAAATAAACCTATGGTTATGCAAAGTTCTGTCTTAAAGCTCTTTTTCCTTCTGCTCTATCTCAGAACATTCACAATTGTAGAAGATAGCAATCTCTAAGTTATACTTCCAGAATGAGTTGAATGTAAGCCCAGTATCAAGATATTTATGAATATTTAAAATGTTT
>OZ024740.1:344383411-344385911 GCA_964016885.1 Eledone cirrhosa
GTCGCATGACAACTATTAGCTACATTTATCAAAGTAGTAATGTGTCTATGATATCTTACATATAATATTTAGAATGTTTTTTTTAAATACAAATCCATGTGCCTCACGGGTACAGTGCTAGTATATATATATATGTGTATGTATGTGTGTATTTAAAATGTTTTTTCACACTTTTTCTCTTTAATCTTTCAAATGCATCCCATTAGAGACACAGACCCAACACATATTTTATATCAAACATACATGTCAGACAAGATCCCTCTTGTGTTTCACACAATTCCGAATTTTGATTAGATTAGGCCGACTCTGTAATCAAAAGCTCGTCGGACCTCCTCTGTGGTAATGATAGTAACTGCACGATACATTTCCTATATATATATATATATATATATATATATATATATATATATATATATATATAACCCATGCTAGCGTGGAAGATGGACGTTAAACGAAGATGGTAATGATGATAATGATATATATATGTGTGTGTGTGTATATGTGTGTGTTCGTGAATTTGTGTGTGCTCATATGTGTGTGTGTGTGTGTCTGTGTGTATAAGTATGCATACGTTCAGACAAACACATATATATCGGTTATATCGAATATTAACAATAATTTTCGTTTCATTTGTAAACAACGGCTCGAATAAAACTGCGCTGTGCCGATGACAAATTGTCATCCGTTTGTTCAACACTGGCATTGAGGAAAAATAAACATGTTTCTGGGTCATTACCCTTAATCAGGACTGTATACCTCTACCAATCTGTTGATTGGTTGAAAATATATAATATTTCTTAAGTACACATCGGCTGAATAGCCTCATTTGCATACCGAGCGAGTTCGAGCGAGTTCTAGCTGGCCATTTTATATATGTATATATATATATATATATATATATATATATATATATATATATATATATATATATATATATATATATATATATATGAGAAAGTATGACCCCGACGGCAGAGCTGAAGCCGTTTGGACGGCAATTTCTGGACTAAAGTCCAAAAATAGCCGTCGAAACGGCTTAAGCTCTGCCGTCGGGGTCATACTTTCTCCCATTACCCACACTACTACCCTAAGTATTGAATACTCTGGTGCTTCATGGTCCATCTGGTTCCTTACCACAACTCCGTTATATATATATATATATATATATATATATATAAACGGAAAAAATGAAACGAAACCTCATTTCCCACTCTTAGTACGGCTGTTACATAAACATAAGTATGTACACGCACATACATATATGCATACAGACGCACAGTAGAAATGTATATATATATATACATACATGCAAACATATATATATGCACGTATGGATTCATCGAACATTTATTATAATGCTCGGTGTGTTTGTAAACAAACATCCCGCATTAAGCCGTAGTGTCCAGCAACGATCGTTGCTCGTTTGTTCAACACTGACCAAGGAACGCTGTACTAGTTTCAAGCTTATTAGCTATCGTCAGCAACGTATACCTTCCTGCCAGATTGTTGAACGTATATACTTACCTTATGCATATTAACGGCTGAGAAGCCCAATCCGCATATCGAGTGGGTTAATCGGCGGGTGCACCGAAAACGATACGGCTTAATGCGGGATGTTTGTTTACAAACACACCGAGCATTATAATAAATGTTCGGTGAATTCCATAGTGCATATATATATGTGTGCATGTATGCATATATATACATACATACTACTGTGCGTCTGTATGCATATATGTATGTGCGTGTACATACTTATGTATATATATATAAATATATATATATATATATATATATATATATATATATATATATATATATATATATATATATATATATATATATATATATATATATATATTTATATATATATATAAAATTGGAAGTTTGAAGAATTATCTTGCAATATTATAATATAATATAGTATATATAATATAATATAATATATATATTATAATATAGCTTTGATTAATAATTATTTGCTAATAAGTTGTTTCATTGAGTCACACCATGAAAGGTAGCCACACTCATATATATTCCTGTGACTATGTCTAAATATATACATATATATATACACAGAAACAAACAATTCAGGACCCTGACGGCTGAGTTCTTGCCGTTTCAACAGCTAGGTCCGAACTAAGCCACCAGTATTAGAAGGGCGGGAATCTAGCTGAAATTACAGTCCATATATTGCCACCTTCTCCCTTTCCGATTTTGCTTTCTTTCTTTTTCTCTTTTTTCTCTTGTTTCCCTATTCTTTTTTTTTTTTTGTTTCCTTTTTTCTTTTTTATTATTGCTATTATTATTGTTGTCGTCATTATGTATATATTTTAAAGAGTGTTTCTAAACGTATTTACAACATATGTGTATGCAGTGAAGTTTCCTGGTTCCAATAATGTGAGGGAGGGAACTTATGACACGTCATGTTGTACAATAAAAGAAAAGATTACGTTGTTCTGTGGAGCGAGAAGAACAATTTTATAAATACATGTGTTTA
>OZ024740.1:344388411-344413411 GCA_964016885.1 Eledone cirrhosa
GATATGGATGTTATTGTATGTGTGGATGTGTATGTTTTGAGTTGTATGTTTGCATGTGCATATGCTTTGCATCTGTATATGTGTATATGCAGTTATTAGATGCAACATTTTTGGAATGTTTTACATATTTTTACTGTTCCATTAATGAATTGTACTTGTAATTTCCTAACTAGTTGTGTTCTTTCTGTTCCTGTGAAGCCTAGCTTCTCAAGATTTGTATTGAGGCAGTTACTAACATATCCCAGTGCCCCAATAATCACAGGCATATATCTGAAGGTGTAATCAGGGTGGAGTATCTGCAGATTTCTCATCAGTTCTGCATAAATGTTCTCCTTTTCACTAATCTTTGATATTATATTGGCATCTGCTGGGCAGCTAATTTCCACTACTGTGCATGCTTACTTCTCCCTGTCCCATATCATAATATCTGGTCTGTGATGCCTGCATTTTATCGGGGTTTTTACTGGAACATTCCTCCAGTACTCTTTCATATTATGTACATGGATGTCTTCCACATTGCTGTAGCTTTTAATGTGTTTATTATCGGGGCTATCTTTTTTAAGAACTGCATTATACAGTGTTTTGGCCACTATATCATGCCTCATAGGTAGATAGTACCGCGATGACATCTTTGAACAGCTGCTGATGACATGGGTGATATCCTCGATGTTAGTTCTGCAGAGTTTGCACTTGTTATCACATGTAGGTGTTTTGTCTGCATCCATATCTCTTTTGTGAATCAGGTATTTCGTGATAATCTTCTGTTCCTTGATTACAAAAGCGTATCCTTGAAAGTGGGAGCCAATATAGCGGTTGTGGGTTCAAGATAGACTACTTTCCTTATCTCACTCTAGAGCTTCCTGGCAACATATCCAGGCATGATTTTTTAGCTGATAGGCATGCAGTTTTTCATCCATGGATTCACTGCGATACTGCTGAGCGACATCCCTGGGTGTGAGTTTTTGATTATCACACAGGGAATATCTCTCTAGGAGTTCCTTCCCAACTCTCATGATCTTATCTGTTTCATGCAGATAGACTTGCTCGAGAAACGGGCTCCTACGCTTTGAGGATCGTAGATGTTGTCGGAGAGATATGATGCTACATTCAAATGTTGTCTGGACTGATGTTAGGCCTCTGCCTCCCTGCTTACGTTTCAAGTAAAGGCGGTCTATGTCACTGTTGATGTGGAAGTTTCCGGTGTTGTTCAGTATTTTTCGAGTTCCAACATCACCTGCTCGGATTTCGTCTATCGTCCAATTGAGTATTCCAAACGTTGGTGTTAGGACAGGCACAGCAAACACATTGTGAGCCACTGTTTTGTTTTACGCAGAGAGTTCCGATGACCAGATCTTTCTTAATCGGGTGTAGTATTCCCTGGTTACGCGTTCTTTATTACAGATACCATTATAGGATATGTTCTCATCTATCCCCAGGTATCTGTAGCAGTCCTCATCAGATATCGGTGAAACAGTTAGGCCATTGATGACAATGTTGCTAGAGATGGGTTGTTGTTTTTCCTCGCTTTACAGTCATGTATGAGCATTTATCTTGGCCAAACTCCATTCCTATATCCTTTGAGAACGTTGTAACCAGGTCAAGATATTTCTTCATCCCATCCATGTTCTTGGCATAGAGTTTCAGATCGTCCACAAAGAAATTATGGGTTAGGTTCGTATTTCTGTCCTCCTGTTAGCCAATGATGTATCCCGCACATTTCTTGAACAGAAAGGACAAGGGGTTTAAATGACAAGATGAATAATATCACAGAGAGACTGTCCCCCTGAAATATACCCCTGCAATATTTTATTTTATCAGTGAAAATAGAGTCCTCCCTCTCTGTCTTTAACCTTAGGATAGTAGCCCAAGAAGAAGACAGCCTCTCTATGGCTCTGACAATAATGTCTGGGACTTTAGCAAGTTGGAGGGCATCTATCATCCAACAGTGGAAAACAGAATCGAAAGCTTTCCTGTAGTCCAGCCAGACTGTAGTCATATTCCTCCTAAGTTGTCACACCTCTGACATCGCAGTTTTGTTGATTAGGAGTTGTTCAGCACATCCCCAAAACCCTTTCTTTCCAGCTGCTTGTTCACCTGTGATGATGTTATTATTTTCACAGTGATCTTGGAGGAATAAGTTCAGGCAGGCTGTATACATCTTATACATCAGGTTCTGGCATGCAATTGGTCGGTAGTTTTTTGCCAAGTGGGTGTCTTTGTTCTTGGGGACCAGCAACGTTTGAGCTAATGTCAACCATTCTGGTATAAGTGTATCTCCCTTAAGAACTTGTTGGTAGAGGTCAGTAAGATACCCCCGATAGAATATCAGCTTTTTGTACTAGTAGCCGACAATCATGTCTCTTCCTAGTGTTTTCTTATCTTGGAGTTTTCCTATCACAGTCTCAATGGTACCCTCACTTATTTAGTATGTTTTTGTTGTAGTGTAGGAGCAATAGTTATTTCGGATTTCTCTTAGCCACACTGCATCTTGGTTGAAATTCTTTTTTTCACGCCATATTTTGCTCCAAAAGGAATCTATGTCTTTCTGGGATGGGGTCTCAGTGACAGTTATTATTTTGCTCTTCATATCTCTATAGACTGATGTTTGGTTTCGTCGGAATCTTTTATTACGCACTTTTCTCTCATTTACCTTCTTCAGGTATCGGCGTTTTTCGCTAACAGCTCTCAATTCTTGTTTGAGGGTGATCAGCTTATATTGGAGAGTTCTGGTTCTACTGTTACCAAACATCGTCTCTATTTTAATGTTCACTCTTTGTTGGTGAGGAGTGAGGTTTTTTTGTGTATGTATGTATGTATGTATGTATGTATGTATGTATGTATGTATGTATGTATGTATGTATGTATGTATATATGTATGTATATATGCACGAATGTATGTATGTACGCAATTATGTATGTATGTATGTATCTATCTATCTATCTACTATCTAACTATCTATCTACCTATCTATCTGTCTGTCTACCTTACTAGTTTGCTAACTACATGTACCAATGCACACTTAACTGTATATGCATACATACTATTTACATCAAATGTACATCTATATGTCTTTTCGATTGTCTGAATCTCTCTGGCGTTCTTTCTTTATCTCTATCTATTTCTCTCTCTCTCTCTTTCTCCTTCTATGTCTTTTTTCTCTGCCTCTGTTTTTCTGTTTCATGACTACAAATACATGAATGGCGTTCGTTTTACATTTTAGACAATTCTCTGTACTTCGGTGGACTTCTGCATTGTACAATGCTTCATCATTGTCTCTATGGAAATGGCTTTTACTGAAAGTAGGTGGTCTAACCGCTTCAGGCAATCAAAGACAATGTATTTCAACTTAACATATGATCTTTCTTACAAGTACGAACCTGACTACATTCTTGCATTTCTTTGGTGTGATAGCATTTCTGGCGGCAGTTTAACATAGCATGTTGTTATGCTGTTTCTCTCACCTCCATGTCAATTGAGGTCATTCACATATGTTCTTCAGAGACTCGAAACAAGTGAATTCAATCTTTAGTCTTTTCAAATGTAGCCCAAAGTGTATATTGGAAGTTGAAGTGTTATTAGGGTTCATGACATATCACACATAACCAACGAGTTATTCAACGAAAGTTTTCAGGGAATAAAATGATAATATTTGAGGTACTGCGTCGTGGCAGAATCATATTTTAATATTTGCCATTATCAAGACAATAGCCATTGTCTTAAACAGCACAACATTAACGCTGGGTAATTCATACTTAAATATATCTATTTGACCTTAACTTTACAATCATTTATTTATTTCACTCATATTGCGTATTCATTTGTATTTTCTCTCATCAGCGAAAATTGAGGGAAATACATTCCTTCAATTGCTCTTTTACCATTATTAGATAAAGTGCTCTGATACCATATTAGCAAATATCCAAAGATTTACTAATAAATAGATATGAACAAATTATCTTTAGTTCTTTGATGAACCAATTACGCATTTATCCAGGGTAAATGACCATAGTTGTTCTTTTCTTTTTTAAAATTCACCAACGTACACACAAATAATTACACATAGATACACACACACAGACAAATATATGTATATATATATATATATATGCAAATGGTGCTTCAGTAACATATATAACCTAAAAATGACTCAAGTGGAGCGCAGTACTTACCATCAACTGCTACATAATGCTGTAACTAAGGATTACCGTAAAACTAATCGGTGCGTCATTAATGAAATCAACGATGCTGGGTTTAAAATCACCTCTGATCTTAACATACTGGACCGGGCTGAACCTCTGGACCCTATTTCTCCCCACATTACCATGAAGGATCACCAATCCAATTTTCCGAACAACCCCTCTATTCGACTTATTAACCCTACGAAGGCCGATTTAGGTAGACTTAGTAAAAGAATTCTTGATAGAATTATACCTGAAATTAGAAGTTTGGCCCCTCTTGCACTGTGGAACAATTTTTTCGCGGTGATTGATTGGTTCAACGGCATATGCAACAAGGAACATTGCCGTTTTATCCAATTCGACATCAATAATTACTACTCCTCCATCACTTTACCACTTCTATCAATTTCGCTGAAACACTCACAGTGGTTAAGGATTTCGAATTTGATGTCATCCTCAATGCCCGTAAGTCGGTGATTAATTTCGACGACTCTGTTTGGATTAAAAAATCTAATAGTACCCTATTCGACGTGAGTATGGGCGCCAGCGATTCTGCGGAGGATACTGATCTTATCGGCCTTTTCCTTCTTTTCTCTATCAAGGAAGAATTCCCCAACGTGGGCGGTGGTTTGTACCGTGATGATGGTCTTCTGACCATGACTAAGTTCGGCCCACGCGCTTGCGACAGGTTCAGAAAAGAACTCACAGTCTTCTTTAAAGGCTTCAACCTCTCCATACAAGTGGAGGCCAACCTCTCAGTCGTTAATTACCTCGACGTTACCCTCAATTTATCGAATGGCTTGCATTAACCGTATAGAAAGCCGAATGATACGCTTAATTACATACGTAAGCATTCCAACCATCCTGCCAGCATAACCAAGAACCTGGTAAGAAACGTTTCGTTGAGGCTTTCCCGTCTATCTACTAACGAGCATATTTTCACCGACCATTCCACATATTACAATGAAGCTCTTGCTCGGGGTGGATTTGTCGATAAGGTAGCATATACAGAGTACGAGAATAGACCTAGAAGAAATAGATCCCGACGCATTATATGGTATAACCGACCATATAGTATAGACGTGGCCACACCATTAGCTAAGATCTTTCACTCCCTTTTTATGAAGCATTTTCCCCTACACATAAATATAGTAACATTTTAAATAGAAATACTATTAAAATTTCTTACTCTACGACTCCTAACCTTGCACATAACATCACAGCTTCAAATTTAGCTAACCTACCTAGCCGTGGTCACAGTTAGCCAAAAGTTATAAGAGATATTCAATAGGGAGTTTTTTTCAGCTCGCCTTGTATATGTGTGTGTACGCGCGCAAACACACACACATACAGACACATATATGTAAAGGCATGTATTTATGTATGTATATGTAAGGGAGAGAGAGAAGGAGAGAAACATATATATATATATATATATATATATAGGCATGTATTTATGTATGTATATGTAAAGGGAGAGAGAGAGGGCGAGAAAGAGAGAGATTTATATATATATATATATATATATATATATAAATCTCTCTCTTTCACGCCCTCTCTCTCTCCCGTTACATATACATACATAAATACATGCCTATATATATATATATATATATATATATATATAATATATTTATATATATTATATATATATATATTATATATATATATATATATATATATATAATATATATATATATATAAAGGCATGTATTTATGTATGTATATGTAAAGGGAGAGAGAGAGAGGGGGGGGGGAGAAAAGAGAGAGAGATTTTATATTGTAAAGTGTCTTGTTCGACACACTACACATTTTTCTACGGAAATATACACGTACTTCGTAAGAAAAAGTGAATTAACTGTCATACTACAAGCCATTCTAATTTCAAATGATGTAAAATCTTTGGCTGAAAAGTAAGTATAAACAAACACAAGCTCGTAGTTTCCTGTCTGTCTGATTGCGTGTTGCTTTCCCATACAAATTTCCTATCTCTCTCATTTTCCTTTCACCACATTAACCCGATGATTCTTCCCCCGAGTTTCTTGCATTTCTATTTTCTGCCTTCTTTTTTTTTTTACTTTCGCCTCGGGAGGCAGTGTCATACCTATTGTGAATGTCAATACCTCATGTTCATCTAATTAGTCAGTCAGTCTAATATATGTCAGGTTGTCAGGGCAGATTTAATGTGCTGATCCTGGCATACAAGTGTCCCTCTCTAAACGTAATTTCCTACGCAGACGCGCATGCACGAATGTACGCACGAGCTTGCATACGCACATAAATATGTACACGAATGTCACACACACATACACACACTTACACACATACACACTCATATGACTACACTTATATACGTACAGTTATGATGCTTGCATGATTTCAGACTTATACAAATGACAGTGTACACACGCACATTATGCAACCATCAATATACCCGGCGACAGTATTCACGCTTTGGTCTGACATTTGAACGACGGAAATGCCTCAACTAAAACATGATGCATATATCAAGTCACATGTTGGATATAGTCTACATTGTAAACAGCGAAGAAAATGTTCTTCTGAAATTAGGCTTTTTCAATCTCAACATAAAATTTTATAAACTTACACACATTCATATATATATACATAAGTGTATGTGTATGTATGTATGTATATATATATATATATATATATATATATATATATATATATATATTATATTATATATATATATATATATATATATATATATATATATATATATATATATATTATATTATATATAAAGTAAGGGAAGGAGAGACAGAGAAAGAGATAGAGGGGGAACAAGAGCGAGAGAGAGGGGGAGAGAGAGAGAGTTGGAAGAGAGAGAAAAAGAGATTGGGGGTGGGGGGTCAGCAGAGATCATTGGGTGCTCATTCAGTTGTGAATAGAAACGTATGTGTGTTAGCTAGTGTGCAATGGAATTTTGTGAATCTTAAAACTCTCTCCAATATCTTTTCTAAAAAGTTTCAAAATATGCGAAGATTTTTGTTATGTAGTGTGTATACTATGTATGTGGGTTTGGTGGTTTATCATGCATTTTCGTGCGTGTATATGTGACAGAGAATAGTGTCATGAACGATTTAGGAGATCTGATGATAGGGTATTGCGAGATGTGTGTTTCCAATTGAACAGGATTTTACTTTAGACAATGATTAATATCTCAGTTTTAAAGTTATTTTAAATACTTGTTTGGTCAAAAATCCTAAATCTTTCACTGAGGCAGAATGAAGTTTTATTGATGTTTAGAGAATGTAATGTGCTCTCTGCTCGGCACCGACTATAATTTCTACCGTTGGGAACAAAGATGTGCAATATGGGACCGCATATATTCATTCTTTCTTTTTAATGAGCTCGCTCTATACGTAATTCGCTGTCAGGCAGTTATCATCTAATGGGTTTTACTACTTGTAGGTCGTATTTTTCTTTCGCCTGATACTACCAACAAGGTTTCTGAGTTCTTAAATACCGTGGTAACTAGAGATATGTACGGGTACGACCCGAAAACCAAGCTTCAGTCATCACAATGGAAGCATCTAACATTGTCAAGGAACCTGCCACCCAGAAAAAAAAGCTTGCTAGATTTGAATAAAAGAAGATGATACTGACTGATTTCCTTGACTACTTAGATGTTGTGTATCACGAATGACAAGGACAAAAAATACGAAGAACCACAATTAAGAAGCCCTTCCACGTTTAAGGGATACGGATCTGCGCAGGATCTTTAGACAATTGTATCATTCGTGAAATCTGATCTGAAATTTCTTGGAGAGGAAAGAGATTTTTCTCATTCACCAGACTTAGTTAACAGGCAATAAATAATTAGCTCCCTTCTGATTACTTTGAGAGTCATGGGAATATGATGCGGTCCAAGTCGGCGATCTGACAGTAATTCCGGAAGAACCATTGCAACGTACTCCACACAGTAAAAGAACTGCAGTGTTAAATGTGTGGATTAATTGGGATCTAAGTCAATAGGGATTAGAAATTAAACCCCAACACGCACACAAATATATTTCCGACTAAGTGCGGATATATTTTAAATAGATGTTGTACACATACACACACACACACATCTATCTGTATATGTATATATAAATTTCCTCTGTGTGTATGTGTGTATATTTGTGTGTCTGTGTTAGTGCCTGTGTCTGTGAGTATACTTATGCAGGTATACATGAGTGTATTTGAGAGATAGATTTCACTCACACAGTTTGCGTCACGCATGTTTGGATTTAAATCTCATTTGGATCAAGTGAGCTTTTAGATTTATCATGGTTTTATTAAAATAAATATATGTGATACATATCGAAAAAAATAAATACACTGACACTTATTAGTTTCTCCCTTTACAAAGATAGCTTTGGCAACAAATGATGAATCAGATTCTTGTTTGATCGTAGAGCCATAAAACTTTAAAAAGATTTGAATACAAACTCACATTCTCATATGAATAGATATGCTAATACCATCCTCAATGACACAAATATGCAAACAATATGTATTTATATCACAGACATATCACAGACAGACACAAATACACAAACACATACACGCACACGCACACGTACGCACACACAAACACACACACACAAATGTTTATATATATATATGCCAAGACTGGAATTGAACCATCAGCACAGTTGAGATATGTCAGACATCAATTTATTTTATCTGATGAGGACGTACTGAGGAAACAGCACAGTACCTCTGAAATATATATAATAAAATATATTTGATTACATGAATGTCTATATTTATTAATATTTTGAATTAATATTATTAATAACTCCAGAACACTTATTTGTTGAGTGCTTCTAATCTATCGTAAAACTATATTCATTGATTAATCAATGAACTTTGTTTAACTTTTGCTTATATATATATATATATATATATATATATATATATATATATATATATATATATATATATTTGAGAAAGTATCGTGCAAATCGAATATTATTGGTACAAAGTAGAAATGAAAAAACGACAGGAGTACATTTCTAGAAGTGTTTTCTTTAATCCGATAGAAAAAATATTTTTATAATTGTTATATTAAATTGACTTAAATTTTGTCAAATATTACCTATTTCGATTGGCTTGTCAGTCTCATCAAGAAATGGTTTTGGACTTGTAATTTGCGTAGACGGAAATTCGATTAAATGGACCCCATTGCGTGACTAGTACTTTATTTCATCGATCTCGTAAGGATGAAAGGCAAATATTACCTCGGCGGGAATTGAACTCAGAACGTAAAGGGTGGTAATTCTATGCTGCGAAGCAGAGTGACCGACGCTTTACCGACACTGTCAATCCAACGCTCTAGTCACATCAAATATAAAAAAAACCGTTTCTTTTCATATACTTTATGCAGATCGTTAGAATTTTATAAATTTTCAGCTAATTTACAAACACCGAAAATAACCTGAACTCTTGACACGATGGAAAACACATTTTACAAAACAAAATAATATCATCTGGACCTTTATTCCGAATGGAAAATAAACTTTTTGTTTAAATCAAGAACATTTTCTAGTAGTTCTAATGAATCCTAATCTGTTGCAGCCCACATCCATCATCAACGACTCCCCTTCATAAAGAACATATATAAAAAAAGAAATCTTGAGAGAACATTCTCATATACTTTAACTCCCGACAGAATATGAGAACAAACTTAATATCTGGTAATAGTTATATTAACTGTAACCATTAATATTTGGCAAAGCCTAAGTCCAGATCATGTGACAATTATATAAATATTTATTCAGTCGGATTAAAAAAGCACAAAAAAAAGCAAAACAATTAATGTGTGAGTGTGTGTGTGCGTGTATGTGTGTGTGTGTGTGTGTGTGTGTGTGTGAGGGAGAGAGAAAGATATATATATATATATATATATATATATATATATATATATATATATATATAGAGAGAGAGAGAGAGAGAGAGAGAGAGAGAGAGAGAGAGAGAGAGTGTGTGTGTTGGTGTGGATAATATCAGCAACTGAAATGTATGTAATACTAGAAAAAAAGAATACTTTACACAAATCAATTAACCTCGCAGACCACGCTTCAACCAGAATCACGCTACTTGTATAACCCTGTTTCTGGCTATAAAAAAAGCATCAATGTGCATCAGGAGCGAAGAGGTGGATGAACGGATTTTCAAAATGTTTGGCTCAATCAGAAAAAAAAACAGAGAAACAAACAGATGTATCACAAGAAGCTGGAATTCATAAACCTCACCAGGGTGTCTTTCAGTCTACGATGTCTGATTCCAATAAAGAAATTATATTTGAATTCAGCTCATGTTGAAATGATACCGATAACAATGAAATATAATAATTTATAGATAAAAGGTGACAGTATTTTGTTATGTAACGGATATACAAACGAATTCTGCAAACATAATTTTTCCTCAATATATAAAATTTCACTTGATGAAATACAGTAAGATACACATGATTACGAGTAAAACTAACAGACAAATATATATGTTTCAACTTATGTATGTATATATACACACATATATATATATATATATATATATATATATATATATATATATATATATATAATTATTATTATTATTATTATTATTATTATTATTGTTGTTGGTGAAGCCACGCTTCTTATCGCCTCCAGTCTTTTTCAACGTTTTTACCTCGTTTTCAACCGTTCTAAAAACCTTTTATTCAAGTTTTAAATTTGATAAAAGTTTAGAAGAAGTGACCCACCTAATACAGGGGTTCACTAGTAAATAATACGGCACCCCTTTACGGGGTGTCGTATTCGTATTTGTGTAAAAACATTTTTTTGAAAAATTTCAACATGGATAACACAAGAAAGGGAGAAAGCGCTGTCAGACGACACAGAGAGAGGGAGACTTTATCAGCATGTCAACAAGACAGCGTTCCAGCGTAGGTAAATATAAACGAAAATATTACAAAGGAAAAGATGATTGTTACAGATTTAAAATTAACAAATATTTCTAACACAAACACACCAACAATAACACCAACAACACCAACAATAACACCATAAATAACAACAGCAACAACAAACATAACAGCGGTAAAGTCGAGATCGACAATAACAAAAATAACAGCGGTAAGGTCGAGAACAACAATAACAAAAATAACAGCGGTAAGGTCGAGAACGACAATAACAATGACAATAACAACATGCACAACAACAATAATAGTAGGAACAGTATCAACAAAAACAACAATAATAATAACAGCCACAATAACAGTAACAACAGCAACAGTATCAACGAAAACAACAACAACAACAACAACAACAACTGTACCAACGAAAATAACAACAATGACACCGATACCTGTAATAGCGATCACAGCACCACCAGTAAGACCAGTAGCGGCAGCAATAGTGGTGCTGCTGAAAAAGGGACCACTTCTTTTGCAGGTGTCGCCCGAAATATCTAGACAGTGTTAGTCACAGAGGAGGAAATGGCAGTCGCCAGGGCCATGGTGACAAGAAGCGCAAATAGAGTTTCCCTGAAACCTCCACCCGATTTTTTCAAGGACCAGCAGCTACGGACGGTGACTTACCGCACCGCACCGTAAGCAAAATCTCACATCGAGTGGAGAGAGCCACGGTGGCTCAAATCCAAAAGGCTTTGGTGTTTGTCTGGGCACGCAAAACCCACATCACCCGAGGCAGAAAGTACGCCACAGTAGACGTACTTTTAGCCCCCCCCCCAGGAAGCAAAGTCTCACTCTTTGGAAACCCTAAAGAGTGCCCTCCTACTGCGGGCAGGAAATTGTGAGGGTCAAAGTGACCCAGGTCCCACCCGACGTGCCCATACCTTGGCTGGCCGCGTCTGTCCTTGCTGGAATCGAGAACAGGACGACCATACTGAAAGTAGAAAAAATAGGGAGAGAGAACTGGTCAGGTATAGGCATGCAAATGCTTATACAAACTGACCAGGAATGTATCGACGCTATCCCCGATATCATAGACATCGAGGAAGGACTCCAACTCCCTATAAGTGTAGAAGGAAGACGGCCAAAATGTTATCTCTGTGGGTCGAAGGGTCACCTCAGGGCCTTTTGCCCGCAGAAGACAGCGAAGAAGGCCCTTCTCCTTTCAATACCTGGTCCGCTGCTACCAAGAGCAGGGCAGGCAACAAACGAAGAAGCCCCTTCCACGGTGAGTAGGAGGGCAACGTCCGTAACACCCGTACCAAGGCCACGGACAATTAAAGCATCATCATCAGTGGCGGCAACACCAATAGCTACATTTGAAGTAGCTACAGCAGCAACAAAATTGCCGAAGAGGGCGCTACTACCACCACCAACAGCCGTGGAGCACATACACCTCCTAGACGCCACAGAATCCGACATGGAGTTTGAGGCGGGAGTGAAGTGGCAAACGGTCTGCCACAAAAAAGAAAAAAAGAAAAAAACCCTTAGATTCACCCTCCAAAAGCGAAGGCATACAAAGAGGGGTAAAGGCAGCAAGGAAACTTGCAGCAACACCACCACCATCACCACCACAAGCACCACTGACAACAACAACCACACCATCACCAGCATCACCAAAAACACCAACAACGCAAACACAACAAGACACACACACCAAACAGCAACAAGAAAAAAACAGCAACAAAATCACCCCTCCTCCAAAAATGTACACAGCCATAAATATGGCAAAAAAAGAACTCATAAAATATATAAAGCAGCACACAGACATCACAGAAAAAAACTACTACACCCCACCAACACCAAGAACTCTCCCGACAAACATAAGCATCATCGAATCTCAGTACAAACCTTTAAAACAAAAATTCCCGAACCCAGTTGGAGACTTCAGAGGTTCGGTTACCAAGAGGATATACACTGTCATCCTCTTAGTAACACCCATGACCAGCGAAAGGGACGGTTCTACTGTCCCTTCACCACACGAACAAGGAAAGTGATCCTTTCTCACTTGCCCCGTTTCTCATCCAACATGGCCGTACTCAGAATAGGCAGTATAAATGCACGTGGCCTGGGGTCATCTTGGAAGCAGGGTCACCTGCTCAACAAACCTCAGGTCACTAAACATAGATGTGGTGGCTATCAGTGAAATCAGAATCTCCGAAGCACAAGCCTTCGCACCGATCTCCGGCGGCTACGATGTATATGCATCTCCCAGCCGTCCATGATCGGGGGGAGGGTTCGCCGTCCTTTTTCGGAGAGGCTTGGATCTCGCGATACGGGCCATATTCCTAGACCCAGAAGGTAAGTCGGTGGTGCTGGACGTGACCGGCTGCGAAGGCATTGCTTTCAGGCTAGTAGCCGTCTACGCCCCAACAGGGGCAGGACGGCCAGAATCTCTTTAGACTTAGATACCTTTCTTGGAACATGACGCTTTTTAGTGTTAGTGGGCGACTGGAACGGTATCTTGGATGCACGCTGGGATCGTGTGGGGCTAGTGGATAGGGGAGGAGGGTGCAAGAGCCTCACCAACATGCTCAGACATTTTGAATTGTCTGAGAGATATCGACTGGATCACCCGAATATGCCAATGTGGACATGGACAAACCGTCTCGGGTCATCCAGATCGTATCTCGATAGGGTATTCTGCAGAGAACTAGATAAGGCTAATATAAGTTATCCACAATTTAAAATAGTCGACTACACAGACCACAAATTTGTGATCTGTGAGATCGACATAGACAGACTTCATAGACAAGGGCCTGGTTACCGGAAGCTGAACGCGTCTTTCCCGGCGCGCAAAGCCTACAGAGACCGGATTAGCGTATTAGTTAAGCGGGCGTTGACGGCAGCGATCGTCAACAACAGGTGGTGGTTCGCTCTGAAAAGGGCAATTAAAGTAGAGTCGATTAGGTTTAGCAAAGGAGTAGTGATAGAGGAAAATAGAGTAGAGGGAGAGCTAGTCAGAAAGCTAGAAGAGGCGTTTAGGACAGGCATCGCCACCGACGTGCTGGCGGCGAGATTGGCACTCGACCAATTCTCACAACGCAAAACACGAAGGCTGAGTTGTCAGAGCTAGAGCGCGTGCTCTGAAATACGATGGGACAAAAGTCATCCAATGGGCCCGGGTGGCAGAGGCGCAACGTGGCAACAGAGCCACAATTCGGTCTTTGTCTGACCAAAACAGGTGCGTGATACTCGAACACGAGCGGATGTGTGAAGCTTTTCAGCAGCACTTTGCTGAACGGTTCGGGAGCGGAGGCGGCCCGGATCGGGGCATGGACTTCAGTGCATACCTCGACGGACTGCCTCGGCTCTCGAGGACCGCAGCACAGTGTTCCGAAAAGCCAATAACAGCCGGTGAAATACGGGAAGCGATGGCTAACTGCACAAGGGGTAAATCGCCAGGTTTGGATGGCCTGCCCTACGAGCTTTATGCATTTATGCCAGACTTGTTCGGTGACCTCTTGGCTGACGTCTACTGCAACTGGCAGAAGAACGGGAGCATTCCCAGTTTTGTGAGCCGGGGAGCAGTGGCGCTGCTGAGAAAAGACCCGAACAAGGGGGATGTTATCGGGGGTCTGGTGGGAGAGGCACAGACATGCGCCATTCCGGACAGATCCATACACGACAATCTCCACCTCATGCGATACATCATATAGAGGGTGGTTAAGCAACCTGGAAAGGGTGGGGCCCTGATCAACTTGGATCAATCCAAAGCATTCGATAAGGTCGACCATCGGTACCTGGTGGCTGTCCTCGAGTCAGCCGGTTTCGGGCCCGTTTTCAGGGGTTGGATCGCAGCAATGTACAGCGACATCTGCTCAGTTGTGAAGGGGAACGGTCACCTGTCGCAGCCGTTCAGCATCATGGGCTCAGTCCGCCAGATTGTCCGCTCTCGTCCCTCTTGTTCGTATTGGCTCTCGAGCCGTTACTACACAAACTGGGGGCGATGAGGGGCGTCCTACGCGAACTAGGATGCGGGAAATCCGAGTCGGCTTACGCTGACGACGTCACCGTGGTGGTGTCGAGCACCAGACACGTCAGGATGCTCGGCACCGCTCTCAACGAATACTAAGCGGTGACAGGAGCAAAGATAATCCAGGAAAAGTCGGTGGGCTTGTAGCTTGGCACCTGGAGAAGGAAGTCCATGCCGTCCGACAGCGTCGTCGTGCGTTTGACGGACGGACCGGTTAAATTGCTCGGGGTCTGGTTCGGACCGGACCTCCAGAAGGAGAAAAACTGGAACGAGGTGACGAGCAGGGTGGCCTCCCTCACCCAGAAATGGGCTGAGAGGAAGCTGTCCTTGAAAGGCCGGGCGGTTTGGCGAATGCGTATATCGCATCCGTCATCTGCTACCGCCACACCGTCGTCCCTTGCTCCAGCCCAACTCTCACCAAAATGGAGCACCTCCTCTTTCCCTTTTTGTGGAAGGGACGCGCTCCCATGGTCAGACAATCCATCTGCTGTCAACATCCGTTGCGTGGAGGACTGGGCATGCCATGGCTGATGATGCGCAAACATGCGCTGAGGCTGCGACATCTCTGGTGCTTCCTTGATTGTGAACAGGTGTCGTCGCCGTCCCTCAGGCCCGTTTTACCACAGCTCGTCTCCTTGTCGGAGCTGCAGTCCTGGGTCAGAAACAGACCGAGGGATAGCGCTTGGAAACTGGAATGTATTCAGGCGCTCACTGCCCTCTGCCAGCTGGGCACCAGTATCGCTGGAACATCCACCTCGGCGTTCTATAGAGGACCAGTGGAGGGGAAGAGCGACGACATTCTCGGAAAGATCCTGGGCGTCGAAGAAGATCAGCTGTTTGCTCTCTTCAGGAGAACTTTCAGCCCGGGGCCTATGGATAACTTCCAACAATCCCTGGCCTGGCAGTGCTACCGGGGAGCGCTGCCAGTTCGAGATAAGCTCTACAGGCACGGAAGTGCCGTCAGCCGAGCCTGTCCGAGATGCGCGCAGAGCGACGAAACCGTCGTGCACGCACTTGTTCAGTGCCCGAGCATTGCTCATTTGTGGAGCTATATCGAACAGTTGCTGTCGCGTGTAGGACTGATCCGGTTGTCTACTGAGTCTATTGTGCAGATGGTCTCGCCGTCTTCCTTAGAGGAGGAAGGGCAGGCGATTTTCATCTGCCTGGTGGCCATGGCGAAAGAGATTGTGTGGTGGACAAGGTTAACTGGGTTAAAGACAGACACTTTTCTCTTCGGCGAATCCCTAATTAACTTTTTGAAGTTTCACTTGAAGAGGAAAATCAGGGTGGAGAGGCAAGTGCTGCTTTCTAGCAAGTTTGTTGAATTTGGGTGAATGTAGCGAGAATGGTCCGAGTGAACGGGACCTATCTGAATATACGCCTGTAGTTTGAGAGATGGAAAAATTGAGAGAGGGCGCTTGCCCTGGTGGTCAGGGTGGCCGTGGTCTTTTGTGTGGTTTTCGCCACGAGTAACCCTCGGAGGTTTCCCCCCTATTGGGGAATTTTTCATTGTTTCAATTTTCATTTTTATTGTTTATATATGTATGTTTCTATGTCCTTTTTTTTTTCTTTCCTTATATAAGTAATAAAAATATTTACACGCACAAAACCCACATCGTACCATCCTGTACCGTCCTGTTCCGTCTGTAATGTTTTTCTTGATGTCAGACCTTGTGGCCAATAAAGAAATCATCATTATTATTATTATTATTATTATTATATATATATATATATATAATTATAATAATAATAATAATAATAATGTTTTATTTATTAACCACAAGGGTTTACATAAAGTAGACATTAAGGACAGTACAGGACAATACAGGACGGTACATATGGGCATTTCTGAGTGTAAAAAAACAGAGGATGTATTAACAAATAACAATGAAAAATTCCACAATAGGTGGGAGACTTCCGAGGGACATTTGCGGAGAAAGCCCATTAAAAGGCCACAGTGACCCTGACCACCAGGGTAAGTGCCCTCTCCCAGTTTTCCACCTTTAATTTACTGACACATACTCAGAGTAGGCCCATTCACTCGGGCCATACTTGCTTCTCTCACCCATCTTTCAACAAAATGCTCGGAAGAGAGCACTTCCCTCTCTACCCTGATTTTCCTTTTCAAATTTTCAATTTGAAAAAGTTAATCAGGGCATCACTGAAGAGGTAAGTGCTCGTCTTCGCCCTTTCAAACGTATCCACCATACTATCTCTTTCGCCATAGCCACCAGACAGATAAAAACTGCCTGCCCTTCCCGGCTAAAGGAAGAGGGCGGGGCAATCCTCACGATGTACTCAGCTGATAGCTGGATCCGTCCTGCCCGTGACAGCAGGTGTTCGACATAATCCCACAAGTCAGCAATGCTCGGACACTGGACGAGTGCGTGCAGGACGGTTTCGTCGCCCTGCGCGCATCTCGGCCTTCCCGGCTTAAGGCACCTCCATGCCTGTAGAGTTTATCCCGAACTGGCAAAGCTCCTCGGTAGCAGTGCCAGGCCAGGGATTTCTGGAAGTTGTCCATAGGCCCCGGCCCGAAAGTCCTTCCGAAGAGATTGGCTAGTTGATTTTCGTCGACATCTAGAGTTTCTCCAAGTACGTCGTCGCTCTTCCCCTCCACTAATCCCCTATAGAACGCCAAGGTGGAGTTTCCTCCGATCACATTGTCCGATTGGTGGAGGGCTGTGAGCGCCTGAAGACATTCCAGTCTCCAAGCGCTCCCTCTCGGTCTTTGCTTGACCTAGGACTGCAGCTCCGTCAAGGAGACAAGCTGGGGAAAGACGTGTCTAGCAAACGGCGACCACACCTGATCACCGTCGAGGAAGAGATGGAGATGTAGTAGCCTGAGCGCGTGTCTGCGCATCATCAGCCACGGCATGCCCAGCCCGCCACGTAGCGGGTGTTGACAGCAGATAGACCGCCTGACCATCGGAGCGCGTCCCTTCCACAAAAAGCGAAAGAGCAAACGCTCCAGCCCAGTCAGGCGGGACTTAGGACAAGGTACGGCGGTCAGGCGGTAGTATATGACGGATGCGATGTACGCGTTAGCCACCTCCGCTCGACCTTTCAGGGATAGCTTCCTCTCCGCCCATTTTTGGGTGAAAGAAGCCAGCCTGCTCGTCACCTCATCCCAGTTGTTGTCCGTCTGGAGGTCCGGACCGAACCAGACTCCTAGCAATTTAACCAGTCCGTCCGTCTAGCGCCCGACGACGCTGTTGGACGGCATGGACCTGCCTCTCCAGGTGCCGAGCTGCAGGCCCACTGACTTTTCCTGGCTGATCATTGCTCCTGTCACCGCTTCGTATTCTCTTAGTGTAGTGCCGATCGCCTCGATGTGTTTGGCGTTCAACACCACTACGGTGACATCGTCCGCATATGCTGACACAGATCCCCCGCATCCTAGTTCGCGCGGGACCCCCTCAACGTCTCCAGTTTGTGCAGTAATGGCTCGAGAATCAATACGTACAAGAGGGACAAGAGGGGACATCCTTGGCGGACCGAGCGCATAATGTTGAACGGTTCCGAAAGGTGACCGTTCACTCTCACCACAGAGCAGATGTCGCTGTGCATGGCAGCTCTCTAGCCTCTGAAGACGGGCCCAAAGCCAGCCGCCCTCAAGACTGCCGCTAGGTAACGATGGTCGACCCTATCGAAAGCTTTCGACTGATCTGAATTAATCAAAGACCCACCCGTGCCACGTTCGCTAGCTACCCTCTCCACGATGTATCGCATGAGGTGAGGTTGCCGTGGATGGATCTGTCGGGAATGGCGCATGTCTGCGCCTCTTCCACCAGACCACCAACGAGAAGCGCCAACCTCTTTGCTAGCACCTTGGCCAAAATCTTGAACTCTGTGTTTAGCAGAATTATGGGCCTGAAATTATCTATGTTATCCCCCTTGTTCGGATCGTATCTGAGTAGCGGCAGCGCTCCTCGGCTCACAGAGCTGGGAATTCTCCCGTTCTGTTGCCAGTTGCAGTAGATGTCAGCCAAGAGGCCTCCGAGCAAGTCTGGCATATGTATGTAAAGTTCATAGGGCAGACTATCCAAACCAGGCGATTTACCTCTTGTGCAGCCAGTCATTGCCTCCCGTACTTCAGCGGCTGTTATCGGCTTTTCGCAACACTCCGCCTCAGTGGCCGAGAGCCGCGGCAGTCCGTCGAGGTAGACACTAAAGTCCATCTCTCGATCCGGCCCGCCGCTGCCTCCGAACAGCTGAGCGAAGTGTCGCTGAGAAGCTTCACACATTTTCCCGGAATCGAGTAGCATGCGCCCGTCGTGGTCCACCAAATACCGGATCGTGGCTTTTTTGCCACGACGCGCCTCCGCCACTCGGGCCCATTGAACGGCTTTCGTCCCCTCGTGTCTGAGAGCACGCACCCTAGCTCTGACAACGCAGCCTTCGTGCTTTGAATTGAAGAATTGTTCAAGGGCCAATTTCGCCGCAATACGTAGTCTTCTCATTGCAGAAGGCCCTGAGGTGTGTCTTCGACACACAGCGAAAGCATTTCGGGCGTTTGCTCTCAACACTTATGGGAAGTTGAGTGCCGTTATCAAAGTCTATCACATCCGGATAGCTTCGATGCACTCCTGGTTGGTTTGAATTAACATCTCAATGGAGGCGCCGACCCAATCTTCTCGTACTTTTTTCTGTACTTGCAGTACGGTTGTTTTGTTCTCGATTCCGACGAGGAGAGACGCGGCCAGCCAAGAAGGGACCATCCCGGGGGGACTTGGGTCAGTTTGACCTTCACAATGTTTTGTCCGCAGCAGGAGGGCACCAACACCATTTCCTCGCTCCCTTAGGGTCACTAAGGATTGAGCTTTTGCCTCCTGGGGTGTGGCAAAAAGCAAGTCCACGGTGGCATATTTCTTACCCGGGTGATATGCTTTTCCACTGCCACACAGACCCTAAGGCTTTTTGTATTTGAGCCTCTGTGGCTCTTTCAACCCTATCTGATTTTGTGCTTACTGCACGGTACGTGACCGTACAGTGCTGTTGGATTTCGAAATATTCTTCGGCTGCCTTGCAGATTTCTCGGTGTCCGGTTTTCGTCACCACCTTCTTTGCTTCCTGTAATTCCTCATTTGTTATAAGGATAGTTTCCAGGTTCTTTGCGATACCTGCAAACGAGATTGGTTTTTCTTTCTTGATTTGCTGTCGTCAGAGCTGCTATTACTATTGTTGTTGCTGTTGGTACTACGACCGCCGCCGCCGCTGTTGCTGTGGTTGTTTTTGTTGTTGCTGCTGCTGCTGCTGTTGTTGTTGCTGTTGCTGCTGCTGCTGTTGTTGTTTATGCTGCTGCTGATGTTGTTGCGGCTGCTACTAGTATTTTCTTAGCGACTGTTGTTGCTGCTGCTGTTATTACGGTTGCTACTGCTATAATTCATGACGTCAGACGAATGAAATGGCTTTCCGTATTTACCGCACACATCTTTCGTTGTTGTCGTCGTCGTGGAGAAATGTTCCACGGTACGCGCGTTCTCTTGATGAAGAACGCTACGAGAAACTACATTTTCTTTTTCTTTAATGGCGTCGTTTACGAAAGAGGCGACAGAGGCGATACCACATTTAGAGAAGGGCGGGAGAAAGATAATCTTTTCTCTGACGTAATGACGTTTGAGGAAGAAAAATACGGAAGGAGTGGGAGTGACTTGTGATAATTCTTTTTTGTAGCCATGTTTTTGTTTACGGTTTAAAATGAATTGGGCACAAAACCACAATAACTGGTTATTTAACCCCGAAGGGCCAAATAACGGGCAGAAAGACCCCTCTCACGAGGAGGAGGGTGTCTTTATCTACAATTTGGTTCAAGTTTTAAACAATTTACAATTGTTATAACGGTTACAAATTACAATACCTTACAGAGCCGAGCCTCTGTCAACCATGGCATTCAATAATAATAATAATAATAATAATAATAATAATAATAATAATACTAATATAATAATACAAGGACGATTGTTAAGCCTCCATTACGTTTATTGATTGGTGACGCACGTTTTGTCATTGGTCAACTCAAGGGTCGATCTGTATCGATCTGGCACGACTCTCGAATCAAAAGCTCGCCGGACCATTACACACTGTCTAACTCTACACCTAGACACTGATGTGAACCTAAACATCGAGTGCTCACCTCGGTGAACCTACAGTAACATCACGTTACACTCCCTGGATATATATATATATATATATATATATATATATATATATATATATATATATATATATGTCTGTGTGTGTCTGTGTGTGTGTGTGTGTATGAATACATATATATAATAGTATGAACGAGGTGATAGATTTTCATTACATTTATTGAGGAGTAATGCACGTTTCGCGATTTATTAGCTGAAAGCTCGTTCTGTATAGATCTGGCCCGAATGTCGACTCAAAATCTGATTGAATCTACAGTAACTGGACGTTACAATCCCTAAACGATATATATATATATATATATATATATATATATATATATATATATATAAGAGAGAGTATTGAAGTTTGCTTGAAGCATTGTGGAACAATAAGTAAATATCTATAAGTCGTTTGGAACCCTCCACAATGCAAATGGTTAAATCTCCGGGTAACAAGGTCCGGTGGTGGAGAGAGAGAGATGTAAGTGGGTGTACGTTGAGATGCGTGGTGTGTATAAGATGTTTGAGATGTGTAGAATGGAGGGAAGAGTAAAAGGATAAAAATAAAAATAACAACACAAGAGAGAGTTACCTTGGGAGAGATTTAATAGTCCCTATATATTTCGGATTCACATCCATCAACTGGGGTTTTTTCCGGGGTGGGGGAAAAGGTTGTCTGTCGGACAAGTCCGGAAGGCGTCTTTCGCTGTTTGCTGATTTGAATATCTGAGGTTTTCGGCAGAGCGCGCGTGCGCGTGAAATGGGGTTGGTCGTACAAAGGTCAGCGGCGGAATGAGGGAGTGGGATGGCGCTAGCTGTCAGTCCATTCTCTGCCTGTTTGTTAGATGTTACTGTGTGTGTGTGTGCGTGTGTTGTTGTCTCGCTTGTGTGTGTGTGTGTGTGTGTTGTTGCCTTGTTCATCTGTATTGGCAGTGTAGTATGTTCATATGGTGGAATGCTACAATGTGTGTGTGCGTGTGTGTGGTTGTCTCGTTTGCGTGTGTGTGTGTGTGCGTGTGTTGTGTGTTGTTGCATCGCTTGTTAACTTAAACCAGCCATTTCATTTCGCTTCTCTCTAATTGGTTGTTTATTTGCGGTTGCAGGCGTTTGATAAAAAGTGCTTCCTTGATACGTAACGTGCCGACGTTTCTTTCAGTCGCTAGAATTGTGACAATGGGCCTTCCGTCTTTGTTTCCGTATTTGTCTATGTGTTTCCGGAAAGACGAGGCCCTGGTTTTAGTGTGTTCCTTGATCCGGATGTGTAAAGGTTGAATTGTGCTACCTATGTAGTATTGGTTGCACCTGTCACATTCTATTTTATACACGACGTATGTGCGTAGGCAACAGTTAGCATGGCGTATCGGGCAGTCTCTGAGGGAGCATGCGTCAATAGATTTTTCGGGTTTCCTGGAGAGGCATCTTCGCAGGGAGGGGCCCGAGTGGGCCAGGTGGATGTCGAGGCCCTCTCTCCGAATAGCCTAGCGGTTAGCGTTGGTGGTTTTCTCGCCCAGGTGTGGCATTTTAAGGAAGCACTTGCCTTGGGTGTTTCTCTGTCTCTTGCGTCTGGTGTCTCCTATTCTGTCTGTGATCGAGGTAGGGTACCCCTTCGTCTCCAGCACCTCGAGGAATCGCTTGGTATGAGTGACACCACTCGCGGGATCGCTGCATCTGTTTTTGATTTGCGCGATCTCGTTCGTGATGTATCCTCTTTTGGCACTGTTAGGGAGGGCGGACTTGTAGTGAACGAATAGGTCCCTGCAGGCTGCCTTTCTGTAGAAGTTGCAGTGGATCCCTCCTTGTTCCGTGATGTTGATTCGGAAGTCGAGGAGGGCAAGTGACCCGTCTTCGTTGGGGTGTTCAACACTGAAGTCAATGTTATCGTCCGTGTTGTTGAACGTCTCATAGATTCTGTTCGCCGTGTCTTGGGAAGATGTGAGGATGAGGATATCGTCCACGTACCTTGAGAAAAAGGCTACGGCGTTGGGGTGGCAGGCGTTGAGTGCCTTGCGTTCGAGCTTGTCCATGTAGGAGATCGCTAGCACACCTGATAGACTTGATCCCATGGGCAATCCCGAGGTTTGTTGGTATATTTGGTCAAGGAATCCGAAGTAGGTGTTGTCAACGACGATGGATAGGAGTTGGTGGATGTCAGTGGTGGTGAGCCCGAAGCAGTGTAGGTCGGTGGATTGGACGCGTTCCATTAGTATATTGACGGCCGGGAGTGCCGGGACCGAGGTGTAGAGAGCGACTACATGAAGGCTGAAGGCATATCTTTTATTCCTTCTGGTGGCGGGATCCATTTGATGCAGGCGCTTCAACACCTCGGAGCTGTTAACGTGTCCCGGCAAGGTGTCTAAGATGGGTTTGAGTATTCTGGCTAGGAGCCATGACATTTTGTAGAGTGGTCCCTCCACGCTCGATACGATGGGCCTGATTTTCAGGTCGGGTCCCTGTTCGTGTGTTTTCACGAGGTGGTAGAAGGCGGGTAGTCTGCTGTTCCTCGTGAGGAGGTTGTATCTCAGCTTCTTCGGGATCTTCCGCCGGTCGTAGATGTTGGTCCAGGCGGAGTTGATGTGTTCTATCTGCGCGGGAGTGATTCCCGTGACCTCGGAGTAGAGGTTGTCATCGTCAAGGTGTTGGAGGGCCAGGGTGTTGTAGGCCTCTCTGCTGATGACGCAGAATTCTTTTCCCTTGTCGGAGGGGAGATAGATGAGGTTCTTCGATTTTAGGTTGGAGAGAGTGGTGAGTTGAGATTTGGTGAGGTTATGTGTTGCGCATGTGTGTGTGTGTTTGTGAAGTATATCCGAGATGGAGTGTTTTAGCCTGATGAGTTTGGTGTCGAGTTCGTGGTTGGTGGGTGGATGGTGGAGTGGGTTGTCGGGGTGGTAAGTGGGGAACTTGGGGTGCGTTGTGTCGGCGCTGTTATTATCTGTGGCGCTGTTGATAGCGGTCACCCATTTAAGTTGGTAAGCGGCTCGACAAAAGTTGGCCTCGATGTTGAGTTTGAGTCTGTCGTCGAGACGTTTGTGACGATGAACTTAGGTCCGAGGTGTAGGAGTTTCAGCTCGTCGCTCGTGAAAGTGCCGGTTAGGTCGGTGACCAGGTGCGTCGCATCGTTGAGGTATGGCTCGGTGTTGGTGGTTGCGGCGGTGGCGGTTGTTAAGTTGTTGTTTTCCACGTGGTTCTGGTCCGTCTGTTCGTTAGTGTCGATGTTCTCGTTTTGGCGTTTCGATAAGATCCACTCATATTTTCGCTTGAGCCGTTTTTTCTCGTATTGGACTCTGGAGTGGTAGCACTGGTCGATTGCTTTAGTGATTTTTAGGAGCGAGTCTCCGGGTGCTATTGGCAGTCGATGTGTCCGCTCTGAGAGTGTCCGCTTATGGAAGTGTAATTGGCAGTTGAGATGTCTCAGGATCTGTTTAATACATGTGCGATGTATGCGGTTAGTGGTGTTTTGGAAGGCTGATGTACGTAGGCTTACTTGTAAGCGGATGTTCTTGATGGTGTTGGGGATGACATCGTTTTTTAGGCAGCGTTTCAGGAAAATAATTTGGCAGCCAGCGTTGGCCCATTTCTCCGACAGTCTAAACAGTTCCCTTACGGATGCAAACAATTCCTGGCTCAGGTGTAAGGATAAGAGAGTATTGAAGTTTGCTTGAAGCATTGTGGAACAATAAGTAAATATCTATAAGTCGTTTGGAAGCCTCGACAATGCAAATGGGTAAATCTCCGGGTAACAAG
>OZ024740.1:344418411-344438411 GCA_964016885.1 Eledone cirrhosa
CATCCCTGAGTCAAAGTGTACAAGCGTTTGCTTCTCCCTTGAACAACACCAGCGGCGTGGAGAGAAGGGATTGGCAAGTGCGACTGTTGGTCTTAATCAAAACTCGTTGTCCGGGCTAGTTGTCCGGGCTAGTGCCTCAGAGTAGACATTTATAAAAAAAAAAATACATGGTCTTTCGTAACTACAATTGGTCTTCCTCTCTCTCTCTCTCTCTCTCTCTCTCTCTCTCTCTCTCTCTCTCTCTTCTCTCTCTCTATATATATATATATAGTCTCATAACCGTACTGCTAGAAATAACAGTCGTATATATGAGGCGCTTGCAGCTCAAACTAGGAGCAGTTAAAATTAATAAGGTAATGAATTCTTTTACAATGGAATCAGCTCGAATGAGGAAAAATATCCCTTGAGCAGTGTATAAATTAATATGTATGTGATGAAACACAGATACCAACACATCTGTATATATATTGCAAAAGAAAAATTTAGCCAGATTGAAGTATACTAATTATTATACTACAGTTTGTCCATATCGATTTAAAATAATAAATCAACGGAGACGAACTGTATCGCCAAAAGGCCGTGATGTTTAGACACATTTAAATTTCAAAATCAAACCTGTTCCGTAGATAAGTTTAGACTTTAAGATCCAAATATGTTTTGAGTTAAATAAGTGTAGGAATATCATGTCCCGCTCTCCTCAGTAAACATCCAGAGACAAATTGATATGCTTCACTTCTAAATAATTTATCGCCTTTTGGCGATACAGTTCGTCTCCGTTGATTTATTATTTTAAATCGATACGCAGTATGCTTCAATCTGGCTAAATTTTTCTTTTGCAATATATATACAGATGTGTTGGTATCTGTGTTTCATCACATACATATTAATTTATATATATATATATATATATATATATAGGAAAAAGTATAACCCCTACGGCAGAGCTCAAGCCGTTTCGGCGGCTGTTTCTGGACCAGAAATAGTCCTCGAAACGGCTTGAGCTCTGCCGTCGGGGTCATACTTTTTCCTATTTCCCACTCTACTACCCTAAGTATTGAGTTCTTTGGTGTGTTATGGTCCATCTGGTTCCTTACCACAATTCCTTTGTTATATATATATATATGTGTGTGTGTGTGTATTGATGGTACATACATATATTTATTTTTTTAATATCCAATTGAGCTCTTAAACACGTGGTTAAAAGACCTTACAGGCTTCAATGACCTGTGTATATTATTTTATATTTTACGATGACCTCCCCTTTCCCTTATGGGGAGAGTGTGAATTTTCTTTTGAAGGTCTACTTGCTTTTCAAACTTAGCTGTCCTTTTAGCACTGACGGAGACCATCACTAATTATTAATATCGATGTATTTTTTTATATCGATATTGCATGGGCATCCACTGATGAGTTATAAGGGCCCGCTTGTGTGTATATCTATGGATTATATACAAGTTTCTACATAACCTGGACATTATTTATCCCAAATTGTAGAATTCTTATAACGAAACAATCGTATGGAAGGAAAGAGAGATTTATTTAATTATGTCTCATATAAAATAATACAACCAGCTATCCACGGAATACTGTATAGTTAGCACCCAAACACTAAATTGGGATTATACTTAGGTATATCCTAATGTTTGTTGGGTGAGATGGAGTCGGTCAGAGTATCGCTTAAAGCTTTCTCTGTTTATGTATTAAATATATATATATATATATAAGCAGTCTCATATACACTTCACACTTCCTTGTTCGAGTGTACAATCCGTTGGGTGAATTAATTTGTTGTGGAATTATCTCTCCTCTCCCTCTCCCCCTCTCTCTCTCTCTCTAAATATATATATATATATACCTACGTATTATACACATATATATATATATCTATGTATATACATGTGTGTGCGTGCGCGCGCGTTTGTGTGTGCGTGTGCAAGTGTGCGTATATATGATACATGTTTTTTTATACAATTAGTTTCTTCCACTTTCATTTTCTCACATTTCTATCTATCTATCGATTTCTCACTCTGTCAGATTCTAATAAAATATAGTCGGTTTCCTCATGTATACATTTATCTGTATTTGCCTGTCACTTATAAACACATGCATATGACTGAAGTAAACTTTTTCCAGAACACCTACATAGATATTCATGCTTGTATGATTATAGAAATAAAGTTTTAAAATTTATCAACACGGTCACTGATTTCTGATATAAAATACTGTTAAATATTTTACATTATCTTGAAAAATATACAGCAAAATACTCATAAACGAGTGGAAAGACTTCGTTTCCACCAAAATGAGCTAATTATTACAGCAGAAACTTTGTAACGTTGACTGGACTATAAAAGCATATGTATATATACACACACACACATATATATATATATATATATATATATATATATATATATATACGCGTGTGTGTGTGTGTGTGTATGTGTGCGTGTGAGAGAGTGCGTGCCTATGTGTACATATATATATATGAATATACCTCACACATAACTCTCTCTCTCTCTCTCTCTCTCTCTCTCTCTCTCTCTCTCTCTATATATATATATATATATATATATATATATATATATATATATATATATATATATATATATATATATATATATATATATATACATATATATATATATGTATATATGTATGTATGTATATATGTATAAATATATGTTCTTCTTTTTGGCAAATATCATCTTGCTTAAGAGAGTTGGACTGGCTTTGTGCAGTGCCTTTGCTCACTATAAAAGCTTCACGGCACAGATATTGCTTTATATCTGGAGATCTCTCTGCACTTGTCGTCACATGATACCATGGGCCCAGCACTATGTGTCAATAATTGTCACAAGTGTAGTATTTGTACCAGAGTTTTCAAGTCGCTGGCTGGACTAAAAAGTCACACTCGTTCAGCGCATCGGTAGGGGTTCTCCTACATGGATATAAAGTAGTGGCCGTACTTGAAAACGAGTTGGCAGCCACCATGTATAAATATACAAAAAGCGAGATGGAAGAAAAGAAAGAATATATAATCGCATGATGCAACGATGAGAACTTATTAGTAAGCGAAGCATTTTGTAGCTACTCTTATGCTGACATCGGGATGTTGTGTCTAATTTTAAATCCTTTCTTTGTAAATGGGATCGTAAAGTTTTACAAATGTTGAACACAAATCACCATATAACGCTCTGGTCTTAAGATCAAATGAAGCACTTACCTGATTTGGTCTCTTAATATTCATAAACAAGTGTTAAAATGCGCTTTATCGACCCAGGAAGTATGTTACCGCCTATATGTATCATAAAGTGAAATATAATAATATTATCATTATTATTCAATGGGCGGCGATTGGCAGCGGATTGGCAGTATCGATAGAAGGTTGGACACCATGATTTGCAGCAAAGAGTTACAGCGGTTTTTGGTCTGAGTTCAAATCCCGCCGAGGTTCATTTTGCCTTTCATCCTTACGGGGGCCAATAAAATAAAGCACCAGTAATACACTGGGATAATTGCTGGCCTTGTGTCAAAAGTAGAAACAATTATCATTATTATTCCGCCGAGGTTGACTTTGCCTTTCATCCTTACGGCTTCGATAAAATAAAGTACCAGTAATGCACTGGTATTGCTGGCCTGATGCCTAAAGTAGAAACAATTATTATTCGATTTTAAGATTTGGTTTGATGGTGGTGGACGTGGTAAGAACCAAAGTAATTCTAAGTGATAGAGATTTAAACACTATCATAACCTATATCTTCTGGAGTCTTATTTATGTAAAACAATGTTTATTTTCAAAGTGTCATGCGTTTTTAAGACGTTAAGTTTTGATTTGAAGTAGAACCAGCTCCTACTTATATTTTTGGAATAATAATTTATAGAGAAATTTTCTTATTCTAGTTCTCCCAATGATGTAAATACGAGTGAATTAATGATATTTTTCAATCGAGTGTAATATTTCCTTAATTCATGCTATTGTGCCTATATTAGAAATCCATTATGTTTAATGAATAGGGCGGTGAATTGGCAGTATCGGTAGAGGGTTGGACGCCATGTTTTGATGCATAGAGTTACGGCCCTTGCCATTCTGAGTTCAAATCCCGCATAGGCTAACTTTGCCTTTCATCCTTACGGGGTCGATAAAATAAAGTACCACTGGGATAATTGCTGGCCTTGTGCCAAAAGTAGAAACAATTATGTTTAATGAATCTGGACATTTAAAAAGTAACGTAAGTACTTCTGTGCTGCATCCCTACGCAATCCCATTTAATACGTTATTAATAATGGCCTGATGTATTAAAATAAATCCTGTCTCCCTTATATAATTACACATATATATATATATATATATATATATATATTATATACTTCCATTATGATTAACTTATCTGTTTTAATAGCTCGTACAGGTAATCGTATATTATGTAGATTATTTCATTTTTCCGAAGCGATTACACCACCCTTTAATACCCTGTTGTGCTTATACCCACCTTCTATTCCTGTCTTTATATCTCCGAAAGTGTTGCGAAACTCAGTTTAAAATCTTTGTAGACCATATTGTTTCTTTAGACCATATTGTTTCTTTTTATTAAAATCATAAACAATTTCTTCATTTCATTGTTATTTGTATCACCAATGTCGGTAGCATGGAAGTCGAAATTTTCTCCCTGCCCTATCAATAATGGACCTATGGAATGAGCATCATAATCAAGGTATTTTAGAATAATATATCCACAGACCAGCATTTTAAAGATAATTTCATCTTCTCTCATTCTCCTCCAAGCCATAACTTTTTCCATGTTACTTCGTCTCTCTCGAGCAAGCCGGCCTCTTATACTCTCCCTTTATAATCATCCCTATTACCTGGCCCTACATGTTCTTCATGAAAGAAATATGTACTATATATATATATATATATATATATATATATATATATATAGTACATATTTCTTTATTCTTTCTGTACAACATGAAGAGATGATCAAGTCTTTTTCAACGGAGGAGACTGTTATAATTGCAAACAAAGTATATGTACATCACTAATACATGCATATTATGTATATTATACATAATATGCGTATTATGACAAAAATATTTATTTACACTCACAGTCACAGCAACACACAAGCACGCATACACACTTACACACACACTGACATACAACCACACACACATAGACACATAAGCTTATATATATACGCACACACTCACACAAAAATGTATATATGTATATATGTATATATATATATATATATATATATATATATACGTAATTATTTATTTTCATATCAAACAACGATTATCTCATTTGTCGAAATCGTCTCGTCATTTTTGTCAGCGGGTTAAATTTTAATAAGTGTTTACTGAGAGGCGTTTTGTTTCTGGCGTACTAGCTAAATAATCGGAGATGACATTGTCATGAAGATGACACATTTCCAGGCGAATTTTATTGCTGTCAACCAAAGGCAGATGTAACAGAAGACAGAAAGACAGAGGCTAGTGCACAGAGTCAGTGAAAGACAGACGAAGAAAGAAATATATTATGTAGTTGGGGGGAGAAAAAACAGAAAAAGACAGCAGAGAAAGAGAGATAGAATTATAGCGAGAGAGAGAGAGAGAGAGAGAGAAAGTACGACAGAGATTGTGTGTGAGAGAGAGTGCTTGTATATCTATATTTGTCAGCAAACGATAGAGATAGGAAACGAAAAGATAGAGATAAATAGCGAGAAAAGAAAATGTATTGAATCGAACGCATGTATATTGTATGAAATCATATACAGATTTATATATAAATTTCCGTAGAAGTTCAGAGGGTTAGGGATGTATGTGATATTTCGAGCACCCTTAAGCTGCTTAATTATTTTTGTCATGTATTTTTATTTAGCCTAATTTATTTATTTATTGTTATGTGTACTCCTGCAGTAGCAGCTGTCAGGCGGATATCGGCAGTACTGCTGTTTCCAAACACTTGTATAGAACTGATCCGTCTGCCAAATAAATAAATAACTAAATAAATAAATAAATAAATAAATAAATAAATAAATAAATAGATAAATAAATAAATAGATAAATAGATAAATAAAACTTCGGTGCATAAAACACATGAATTGGTTTGCAGCAACCCAGAAGCAGTATTTTATATGTTTCCATCTAAGCAGATGGAAAGTCACTCTTCGAGAGAAAGGAAACCAAGCGGGAGGGGAAAAAGGAAGACGAAAGAGAAGAAAAAAAAGTTGTAGTAGTAGTAGTAGTAGTAGTAGTACAGAAGCAAGAGAAGGAAAAAAGTGAGGCAGGGAAATCATTATCTTCCACGTCAATTGGGGCTAAGTGCATATTTATGCGTTTTTCATATTGACTGAACAATATTTATAGACAATAATGTTTAAATATCTTGAATACAAATACATACGTACATAGATACATACACACATACATACCTACATGTTGGCTGCAACTCGATTTAGAGTAACGCCATCGCAGATGCTTAAGTATAAGCATCACAGACGTGGATTTTTATTCCTGTAAGGCTAGCAATATCATGCATAGCAAAAGATGTCACATATCATCCGATGGGGGTGCTTGAAGCATTTTTAAGAGAGGAAAGGTTTTGTATGGGGCCAATCTTACTCTCTGAAATTCAAATGCATTTACCCGAAAAGTAAAACTGATCTACATCATTTGATGAAACGAAGTCTTATGTTTTAAGTGACCTTTTCCTAGAGAGATGTCTTAATGAAGACTATGGGCCTCTCGCTCCACAAAAGAATACACTTTATTGGATGGCCGTTGAATCTTCTGTGTTCGTCCGCCCTTCGTCGGGGTTTGTTTTTCATACTGCAAGGTGTCCAAAATCTCCTTCTTCACCAAGCAAGCAAGCTTGGTGGGGGTTACCGGTTTATTCACCAAAGACCCGACCATGTACAGGTTGTACTGAGTTACATGTTACCAGTAGCAATGAAGAGGGGCCTGACATAAACATACATATATACATATTCATATATTCTAATTCTCGTGTGCTGCAGTATTTGATTGACCGAAGGACCGGACGAGTGAAAACACGTTCCGGAAAAATATTATATCACATTTAACTTAGCACACACAGTCATACACATATGTACACACTCACAGATATGTTAATGTGTAGAGTTATTTAATGATGGAACGCGAATTTTCATCTTCGTGTAGTAACTCTTCGAATCATCTCAACAAAATAATTGTTTCTACGTTTAGCACAAGGCCAGCAATTACCAGGTCCATTACTGGTACTTTATTTTATTGACCCCGTAAGGATGAAAGGCAAAGTTAACCTCAACAAAATAATGTCAAACAACTGACAATAAACACAAACAACAAACACTTAATTTTGGAACATACCACGTATATATATGTTTTGCATTTCTGTGTTTCTCTTGTTTATTATCCATATATATATATATATATATATATATAGTATATATACATATATATATATATATTGTTATGCTTTGGGAGGGTCATGTTGCCAATAAGAAACACACGCACCAGTTGCTTTTACTCTAATTTATTAAAAATTAAATTTATAAATTTAAGAATTTATAAATTTCAGGTTGGTTGGTTCCATAACCGGACGGTTGTTCATATAATGTCAAAGTTCTTTCGTCACACATTCTTCGACCTCTTCAGTGACTGGGATTATTTTCTTTGTTTGTGTGCCTCTCCTTTGTTCTGTCCTACGTCATCTTGTTTTTGTGTGTGTTCACCAACCAACCAACCAACCGGAAATTTATAAATTCTTAAATTTATAAATTTAATTTTTAATAAATTGGGGTGAAAGCAACTGGTGCGTGTGTTTCTTATTGGCAACATGACCCTCCCAAAGCATAACAATATTGGTTTCAACACATGTTTTCAGATAAAGAATCTTGCTAAACAAATTCAGAAACGAAATATATATATATATATTCGATTCTACTCAACTTCCATTTGTATTATTATCTCCTAGGCTTAATGATTTATTAATTAATTTAATTAGACAATTCTATTTATTGGTTAATTATTTATGTTTGTTAAATAACGTCTAGTCGAGAGCTTTATTCGGTTTGTGGAAAGGAATTTATTCCTTTCTTCAGAATTGGAATTTCGACCGCCAAAACCGGGGGTTACCTCCCTTTGGGAAAACCACCTGACCGCCAGCAGTCTTACTGCTATAATTCACACCCGGCCGCTGCACGGAACGGAAACCTGTTGATAAAGTGAACCCTCTGTTCGATCATCCAAAACCAAAAACTTGCATACCCCGCAAGTGGATTTGTTGATATCGATTTTACAGAAACATACCGGAGATATTGCATAATATCGACGGGATGGTCCAGGTTTGTCAAATTATCCTGAGTTGGTTTTCTCGTTGCTTAGGTGCTTGCGGGTCGGTCACTGGTCGCGGTCTTCAATTTGTCAAGCTGTCTAAACGTATGTTATTATTCTAAGGTGAAACTGGCGGTGGATTGGCAGTATCGGTAGAGGGTCGGACGCCATGCTTTCCAGCATGGTTACCTCCCTTTATGATCTGAGTTCAAATCCCGCCGAGGTTGACTTTGCCTTTTATCCTTACGGGGTCGATAAAATAAAGTACCAATAATGCACTGGGTAATTGCTGGCCTTGTGCCTAAAGTAGAAACAATTACTCTAAGGTGAAACTACCAGATTGCATTCGTTAGCTTGGTTGCAGCCAGAGCTTCGATTCTACTGAAATTCCAGTTGTATATATATATATACACAGCTTCGCTCATTTCTCCACCTGATGCGTGAAAACATGTATGGTAAATTATTTGTGATTAATCGACTTTGTTGAGTTATTATTACTGGAATGAACTCTTCTTCCTGTTAGTCTAGCGAAACGTTCGTAAGTTCATTAAATATTTCAATAATAATTCTTCCCTCATATCTAGCATTCTAAGTTTGTTGGATTCATTAAGATAGCAGCCTCTTCTCAGTTGTAACACCTCTTCATATTCTAGGGAAAATCATTTACCATTACAAGCGATGCATCTAATTAGAGGAACATCAGGTAGTTAATTACAGATTGATTAAACCTTAAAAAGCTGTATGTAAAATATTTTGGGTTGCAGATAAATATCCATATAAAACATTAAATCTATAAAATGTTTGTGGATATGTATAAGAATAACAGATATGTAGGTGTACCTTGAGAGAGAATTTGACAATACGACAAAATAAAGTAAGGAGAAATAGAGACTGTGAATGATTGTGTGTGAGTATGAGTGTGTGTGCGTGTGTGTATGTGTGTGTGGGCGTATGTGTGTGTGTTCGTGCATGTATGTATGCATGTAAAAGCGTGTGAGGTAAATAGGGAAGGAAAGGCACATACCCATATTACATGTGTCCTCAATATTGAAATGTAAGTGTCAAGTGTTAGACACTGTAATGTAATCGCTACTATCCATTTTTACACGTGAAGTAAAATGTTAAGAGTTGAAATCTGAAAATATATATGTATATATAATTCATATGTTTAATTACATCACATACAATACTGTGTTAATATTTATTTTTTCTGCTTAGCAAAAATCATTTATCTCCTCCAACAACTCTTTCTTCTAATTATCCGAGAAAAGTGCCTAGTATATATTTTCTCTTAATCCAGTTGCATATCGTGAAAGATTCCCTTTGTAGTGGCGTAATAAAATATATCAGAATTATATTTCTATACAGTTTTAATAATAGGCATTTGCAGGCCACTTTGATATGAAAACTAATATTCGATGGACTTCCTTACAATTAGAGATATATTTTTCTTAAGAAATTTGAACAAGATTCGGATCCTAGATAAACATATTTCGTAACAAAGTGCAAAAGGAAAAAAGGAAAGAGATACAATGAGAGAGAAAGAGAAAGATAGAGAGGGACTGAAAGACAAGGGTGACGAGTCACAATGGAAAACTAAGATAATGAATCTTTAAACAAAATTTGTCCAGTTTCAAAGAAATAATCTATAAAGTAGGTCAACCATATTAGTTTCTTTAGTTCTGTATTTCGAAATCAAGCGAAACCTGATCATAATTAACCCGGAAATCCTAAGAAAAATATCAATCAAAACAGATATGTATGTTCAGGTGGGCAACAATATTTCCTTATTTTCTTTTAATTTTGCTCCTATTTTCATCTATTCCAGTTGAGCAACAATAGCCTTTTACAAGTAAGTCTAAAAAAAAATAAATAAAGAAAAACATGATGAATTATTCTTCTATTAATTCATTGATTTCAGTCATCAAATATGTAATCGTTTATAGTAACTTCAGTATTTAACTCTTACTCGGTTTATCGATCTCGGAACTATAAATAATTTAAACTCAGGTTATGGAAGGGATGTTATTAAAACGACGAGATATTTTATGATACTCAAGCGATATTTACTTTCATCACTGAATTTTATCTGCTGGTATGAAGTCATATCCCGAGAAAAAAAAAATTAGGGTTTTGTTGTTATTTGTAATTAGTGCAGTGTTGAATATGATGGAAAATGAGATATATAAAAGTTTGTTAAAAGGTACTACCGCATAAAATTAATTTCTCAAAACCACATAATTTCATGCTGAGAAGCAAATGATATTAAAACGTTAAGAAGAGATTTGTGGCTATGCCGACGTCGGCATACCCACATATCTCTCCATCTCTCTTATCTTTTAAAAATCATAAAACTTGTGAAACCGGTAAAGTTATAAATTATTGTAAATAAACCTTCTTAAAGACTAATTGGATTTTCAATTTCTTCTATCTTGTGACGCTAAACTCCGCCAGTTGCAGACTGGGCATGAACTTGAGATATCTCTCTCCACAAAGTTCGATCACCAGCAGCAGAGTTCAAAGAGCAAAGATCAAGTCCAGTCCATAGATTGACATTATTAAGCCATCATTTTAGCTGCCGGCCTCTGCTTCTCTTACCAGCCCACCTTCCTTCCAGGCATAACCTACTCACACCACGAGTTGATCTTTTTATATGACCGTATAGTTTGAGTACTCTTGACTTGACAATTGAGGTAATTGGTCTAAGATTGGTAATGTTGAGCAGCTCACTTATACAGTTACGGTCGCTGAGCCGCTTGCCAGTCATAAGTCTTATGATGTGGTTCTGGAATGTAGAGAGCTTCTGAAGTGACCTTGTTGTCCAATTAACCGAGTCAAGACTTATATATATATAGGTATTAATGAAAGATTTCAGACGCCTCTGTTAGAATAGTCTGACTTTGTGAAACCTTGGGTAATGGAATTATATTGTTTTTTATTACGTAATTATATATATATATATATATATATATATATATATATATATATATATATATAGCGGCGATGGATTAGTTTTGCGAGGTTTTTTATATTAAATCGTGTGTCGAAACAAATATTGTTATACTTGGGGAGGGTCATATTTGTGTAATATTGCCAGAATTAATAACAGAACACACTCACTGTTTGGTTGGTTTTCGCTTCTCGCTTCTCTGTCTTTTATATCGGTAATCTATCTTACTCGGTCCTCAAAATTGCCATTGACTGACCGACGGTCAAAAATAATACATAATACAGTCAATGGCAACATTGAGGACCGAGTAAGATAGATTACCGATATAAAAGACAGAGAAGCGAGAAGCGAAAACCAACCAAACAGTGAGTGTGTTCTGTTATTAATTCTGGCAATATTACACAAATATGACCCTCCCCAAGTATAACTATATATATATATATATATATATATATATATATATAGTTATATATATATATATATATATATATATATATATATATATATATAAATTGAAACAAAATGAAAACGAAATTTCATTTCTCACTCTTAGTATGGCACTTACTTAAATGTAAGTATGCATGTATACGTACATACATATATGTATACAGACGTACAGTAGCATGCACATATATATATATATATACATATATACATACATATGCATACAGGTACACATACATATATGCACGTATCAGTTTAGCGGCGCTAACGTCGCTTTGTTCGTTTGTAAACAAACTGAACAGCCTGAATTTATGCCATACGGTGTTAAGGCAACCACGTCACCTTTTTGTTCAACACTGACACAGGAACGATGTACTAGTTTCAAGCTTGTTAGCTATCATCAGCACCGTTTACCCATCTGCCAGATAGTTGAACGTTCGAAAGTATATACTTTCCTTATGAAAATTAACGGCTGAGCAGCCTAATTTGCATATTGAGTGAGTTAAATCGGTCAGGCATACCGAAAACGATAAATTGAAACAAAATGAAAACGAAATTTCATTTCTCACTCTTAGTATGGCACTTACTTTACAAACGAACAAAGCGACGTTAGCGCCGCTAAACTGATACGTGCATATATGTATGTGTACCTGTATGCATATGTATGTATATATGTATATATATATATATATATGTGCATGCTACTGTACGTCTGTATACATATATGTATGTACGTATACATGCATACTTACATTTAAGTAAGTGCCATACTAAGAGTGAGAAATGAAATTTCGTTTTCATTTTGTTTCAATTTATCGTTTTCGGTATGCCTGACCGATTTAACTCACTCAATATGCAAATTAGGCTGCTCAGCCGTTAATTTTCATAAGGAAAGTATATACTTTCGAACGTTCAACTATCTGGCAGATGGGTAAACGGTGCTGATGATAGCTAACAAGCTTGAAACTAGTACATCGTTCCTGTGTCAGTGTTGAACAAAAAGGTGACGTGGTTGCCTTAACACCGTATGGCATAAATTCAGGCTGTTCAGTTTGTTTACAAACGAACAAAGCGACGTTAGCGCCGCTAAACTGATACGTGCATATATGTATGTGTACCTGTATGCATATGTATGTATATATGTATATATATATATATATGTGCATGCTACTGTACGTCTGTATACATATATGTATGTACGTATACATGCATACTTACATTTAAGTAAGTGCCATACTAAGAGTGAGAAATGAAATTTCGTTTTCATTTTGTTTCAATTTATCGTTTTCGGTATGCCTGACCGATTTAACTCACTCAATATGCAAATGAGGCTGCTCAGCCGTTAATTTTCATAAGGAAAGTATATACTTTCGAACGTTCAACTATCTGGCAGATGGGTAAACGGTGCTGATGATAGCTAACAAGCTTGAAACTAGTACATCGTTCCTGTGTCAGTGTTGAACAAAAAGGTGACGTGGTTGCCTTAACACCGTATGGCATAAATTCAGGCTGTTCAGTTTGTTTACAAACGAACAAAGCGACGTTAGCGCCGTAAACTGATACGTGCATATATGAATGTGTACCTGTATGCATATGTATGTATATATGTATATATATATATATATATGTGCATGCTACTGTACGTCTGTATACATATATGTATGTACGTATACATGCATACTTACATATATATATATATATATATATATATATATATATATATATATATATATATATATATATATATATATATATATATATATAGTTATATATATATATATATATATATATATATATATATATGTATATATATATATATATATATATAACTATCTGTTGAATTACTATTCTTGGGGTTTTTATTTATTTATATTTTATTTCTTTATTTTTTATTTATTTCTTTATTTATTTTATTTATTTATTCATTTATCTATTTATTTATTCATTTATTTATTTACTTATTTATTTATTTCAAAAAAGCACTCTGGCTAATTGACCACTCCCCATAGAAAAACCGGCCTGTGCCATGAAGTGGTCCTGTGTATCTAATTACCCCCCCCCCCACATCCACCACCCCTCCCTTGCCACTACCTAAATGTATAAATACCAGAACTTAATATGACACCCAGCTTCCTGAAGATTTCATCTGAATGAAACAGTACTAGTCCTGTAGAAGCTCCTTCTATAAAATAAAAAAAATTTACTCTGCCATGTATTGAGTACCTTACTTACTGTGGTTATCCCCGACTCAACCCGGGACCTACGTATATATATATATATATATATATATATATATATATGGGAAAATGTACATACATTTTCCTATTACCCACTCTACTACCCTAAGTATTGAGTACTCTGGTCCGTTATGGTCCATCTGGTTCCTTACCACAAATCCTTCGTTATATATATATATATAAATATATATATATTTATATATATATATATATATATATATATATATATATGTATATTATATATATATATATATATATGTGTGTGTGTGTATGTGTGTGTGGGTTTGTGTGTACGTATATATGCAACTAAATATTACTAAAATATAATAAATAAAAAATATATATTCCTGTCTTTTATTTAATGATGTAATGATCAAATAGTATGATCTATAAAGAACTTAACATATAAAGAAATAAAAATATATACATAAATATATATATAAAAGATACTTCTAAATTAACAATTGAGAAGAGAACATCCATCTGTATTTCTAATCATTTATTTGTTATTTATATTTAATTATTCATTATATTATATATTGATCTTGATATACATAATTATATGTTATTTTTTGTCATATCTGTTGTCAATAATTTAAAATATCTCAGTACAGTCAAACTACTTCATGAATCCAAACTTAGAAATCTTAAAACTCTATATAGGTCATTTCTGACATATTTCCATCTTTTTTATTTTGTTTTTGCCTTTGCTCATTCTTTGTGTTATTTCTATTTGTTTATTTCATATTTCTATTAGTTTTTGTTTTGTTTTTATTTGCTTCTTTTATTTCTCTTGGTTTTTATTGCTGTTTCTCTTGTCCTTTTTCTATGTTTTTTTTCCAGTCATTCATTGCTTCATTCATTCATCGATAGTGTCGGACGCCATGCTTTGCAGCATAGAGTTACGGCCCTTTACAGTCTGAGTTCAAATCCCGCCGAGGTTAACTTTGCCTTTCATCTTACGATGAAATAAAGAACCAGCAACACACTAGGATAATTGCTGGCCTTGTGCCAAAAGTAGAAACAATTATTCATATTTGACTTCATATTTGCCTTTCTATCTTTCTTTCTTTTTTCTTATTTTCTATCTTACTTTCTTTCTTTCTCACTTTCTTTCCTAATTTCTTTCGTTCTTTCTTTCTTGCTTTCTGTCTTTCTTTCTTTATTACTTTTTTCTTTCTTTCTTTCTTCCTTTCTTTCTTTCGTTCTTGCTTTCTTTCATTCGTTCTTTCCTTCCTTCATTATATCTACCTTGCAGTCTTCATTTGTTTTGTTTACGCTTTTTTAAACTTTCATTCATTTTGCTTGCAATAATTATTTATTGGTTGTTAATTTTATGTCTTTTTTACATTTGTCTTCATTGTTGTATTTCATTTTTATATTATTCTTGTTTGAATCATTCATTAATTTCTTCCATTAATTTTTCATTCATTCTAGTATGTCTGTCAGTATTGCTGTTTCTCGTCCTTGCTCTTTTACGTTTTTTATTATTTCTAGACGTATATCAGAACCAATAACGAACAAAAAGAAGTATAATAACTAAAGACAATGAATGAATAATAGAAACAAAAGAAAAAAGAATGAAAATAAAATATAACAAAATAATAAATAAAAATAAATCAATAAATAAATCAAACGAAGAACGAAATTAAAATAAAAACAAAAATAACATCCCCATCAGCATAACCACTATTATCATCATCATCATCATCATCATCATCATCATCATCAGTAGTAGTAGAAAAAAAGGAACAAGAACAATATCAACAATGACGGTAAGAATATTGCCTTAAAAGTTTAGTCTGGATATTGCTGCAAGACGAAAGCAATTGCTAAATGCTAATGTAGAATGACATTAATATATTCGCCAAATAACTTCTGTTTTATCAGAGCGTCCAGATAAACACGCTGGTTTTGTGGTAAACTGAATTAATTCTGCATTTGTTATATAAAAGCGAGTAAATGTCTAAGCAATCAATACTTTTTGTCTGCTTTCATATTTTTATTATATTATTTTTATGAAACTTTATTGTTATTATTTCATGTTGTATTTGTGTTTCTTTAATATTTTTTTTAACGATTTTGTTTCGATTATTTTGCGATTATTCTTGTTTTCTCTTGGTTGCTGTTTTTTTTTTTTTTAGTAAATTTTCTTATATTTTTTTAATAACTTTATTATTACAACGAAAACCATATTTATTGTTGTTATTTGGGCCATAATACGGCGGAAAGAAGATTCTTGGATGAGTTTTAAACACTTCATTAAACAAAATAGCAATGAATTAGTTGAAGAAAAAGATACGGTTTCAAGGTTATTGTTAAGTCCTAGACATTTAGAATATATATTGCATTGCACAAAACGATAGTCGGAAATCTCACGGAGGATTAAGAAAACCAGTTTCAAACTTGGATTACAATAATCATATATTTATTCCTTATTTAGTTTCTGTTACTTGGCTGACATCGATTTCAAAATAAAATTTAAATGAAACTAAATATAAATAATTAAATAATAGTCGTATACATCAATGATACATTCTTATCTATCTATCTATCTATCTATCTATCTATCTATAGGGACCCCGCCAAAAAGATCTGTCCCAGATGCGTGTGCGACGAGGAAACCGTTGCACACGCATTGGTACACTGCTCGGGCGTAGCCGATCTGTGGGGCTATGTCGAACAACTGCTGTCAAGGGTGGGACCGATCCGGTTGACCACCGAGTCTATTGTAATGATCAAGCCGCCTCCCCCCTTCAAAGATGAAGCAGAGGCGGTGTTTTTGTGCGTAATAGCCATGGCAAAAGAGGTTGTATGGTGGACGCGTCTGAAAGGACTGAGGTCAGGCACCTTTCTCTCTGGCCAACAACTGGTCCGTTTCTTCCGATATCATTTCGGAAGAAGGATCAGGATGGAGAGAGAGGTGCTGCACCCCAGTCGTTTTTATGAAAGGTGGGTGAAAGTGGCGAGAATGGCCCGTGTGAATGGGCCTTCTCTTTACATAAGCCTGTAGGTGGAAAAGAGGAAGGAACGAGGGAGCACCCCCTCTCTGTGCTCCTGAGGGTTGCACACTTTTTTCGGGGGTGTGTGCGACCCCCCAAGGCGCCTCCTCTCTATTGAGGATTTTGTTATAAATTTTATTTTTTGTTATATTTTATAACAAAATCCTCAATAGAGGATTTTGTTATAATTCTATTTTTTGTTATATTTTATTTTATTTTTATATATTGTTATTGCCTCCTCCCTATTGAGGACGCCTTGTTTTGTAAACTCCCCCATTGTACTTGTCCCACTTTTGATGCCCTTGTGGCAAATAAAAGAAACATATCTATCTATCTATCTATCTATCTATCTATCTATCTATCTATCTATCTATCTATCTATCTATCTATCTATCTATCTATCTATTTATCTATCTATCTACCTGCCTCTCTCTCGCTCTCTATATATATATATATATCTGCCTCTATGAGTATTTTGTTGATTTTCTAAAGCTTTTATTTATATTAATCTATTGTTATTATGGTTATTGTTTGCGTTTCAAATTTCAATTGCGTTTCAATTTCAATGGTTATTGTTTGCGTTTCAAATTTCAATTCCCCCAAGTGCTTTCTTAATTTATTATATATATATTCTAACTATTACACTCACAAGGCAACTTCTACTACTGAGTAGATCACCTAGGTTGCAAAATACACACAAAAAAGCTTACTTTATCGCAGGCCTTCTGTAGATCAACGAAAGATAGATATAGTGGCTTATACTTAGCTAGAAACTCCTATTGTAGATGTCTCATTAAGAAGACTGCATCTGTGGTGTTTCTGCCTGACATAAAACCATAGTGTATCTCATGAAATTTGACCCTTCACCTAATTAGTTGTGCTAAAACAATTGCTGTCACTTTCATAATTTGGTTATTTATTTCTAACGCACCACATTTTTTTCTTGTAACAATTACTAAATATACTGCTACGCTAGTCAATGTGTACAACCTTCTCATGTATTACCTGACTAATGTATTACCTGACTAATGGAGCGGTTGACTAATGGAGCGGTTGACAATCCCGATACATACTTCCATAGAAAATTTGAACATCACACCAACTAAATCTGACTAGCTTTTTTAAACCTATATCGATACAAACTACTCACATGTGCGAGCGAACGTACATGCACACATACACACATGCACACATACACAAATACAGACATATTCACACAAACACATACATACACACACACACACACACACACACACATCTATCTATCTATCTATCTATCTATCTATCTATCTATGCATATATATATGTATATATATATATATATCTTTCCGCCCTCCCCGCTCGGACCCCCTGTCTCCTTCTCCCCTCTCCCAAAACCTATCCACCCACACCATCCCTACACGCCTCACACCATTTCACCACTTGTTTCATTTTAATTTTTTTACCCTCTTTTTAATTTTTCTCCTTCCCCTTAATCGCCCCCCCCTTAATGTATTTCCACCACTCCCCCTCACACGCTCCGAACTCTTTCCTTTCCTTCCCACTTTTCTCCTGATGAAGCTTATGCCCGAAAGGTCGTCCCCCACCCTCACTCTCAAGCGTGAAACTAATACTAACACTTTATACTGCATTCTTCGTTATTGTTTTTCTCTTTTGTTTTAACTTATATATATATATATATATATATATATATATATATATATATATATATAGAGAGAGAGAGAGAGAGAGAGAGAGAGAGAGAGAGAGAGAAAGGAGAAAGTATGGCCCCGACGGCAGAGCTCAAGCCGTTTCAACGGCTATTTCTGGACTCCAGAAATAGCCGTCGAAACGGCTTGAGCTCTGCAGTCAGGGTCATACTTTCTCCTATTACCCACTCTACTACCCTAAGTATTGAGTTGTCTGGTGCATTATGGTCCATCTGGTTCCTTACCACAACTCCTTCGTTATATATATATATATATATATATATATTTCGTTTCTGAATTTGTTTAGCAAGATTCTTTATCTGAAAACGTGTGTTGAAACCGATATTGTTATACTTTTGGAGGGTCATGTTGCCAATAAGAAACACACGCAATGTATAGATAAGAAATGTATAATCTGTAAATTAAGCCCCCATATTAACTGTAAAACTAGAAATTTAGTATATAGCATAAGATGTACTGAAGGACAATGTAGAGATAAGAATATAGTGTACATAGGTGAGACAGCTCGTAGTATAGGGGAACGGATAAATGAACACTGGCGAGAGCTTCAAGATAGTAAAGAATCATCTGTACTCCAACAAGATGCTAAAATAGAACATAAGGGTAAATTAGAGAACATAGAAATAAAAATAGAATCTACACACAGAAAAGACGCAATGTTTAGACAAATCACAGAGGCAATAAACATAAATGAACTCCAACCAAAATTAAATAGAAAACATGAATGGAACAGCAACATCACAACTTACAATTAAGGACAAAATGAAAACACACACACACAAAGAACAAACAACCAACCAGTAACATGTAAATAGACAAATAAATAAACAAATATAAACACACACAGAAACCCGGATGTAACACATGCGCAAACTAAGCACACAAAACACACAAAAACAAGATGGCGTAGGACAGAACAGAGGAGAGGCACAAAAAACAAAGAAAAGAATCCCCAGTCACTGAAGAGGTCACAGAATGTGTGACGAAAGAACTTTGACAATATATGAACAATCATCTGGTTGTGGAACCAACCAACCAACCGGAAATTTATAAATTCCTAAATTTATAAATTTAATTTATAATAAATTGAAATGAATGCACCCGGTGCGTGTGTTTCTTATTGGCAACATGACCCTCCCAAAGTATAACAATATATATATATAAATATATATATAACAAACTCATTATTCGAACACTGCTTAATTCCACAATCTACCATCGTTTCCACTGCAACAATCCTACCATATACATCTCAAAACAGTTTTCACCCTCAGGATATATTCCTCCTATATCCATATTAGTCATACGTTATCCT
>OZ024740.1:344443411-344448411 GCA_964016885.1 Eledone cirrhosa
GGGGAGAAAGCAATGTCTGCAGGGTTAAGGCTTTTGGTGTTGTGAGGGAGATGATTTTGAAAGGTCTGAAATAGATACTTTTCTCTTTGGTTAAGACTGCATCACTTTGTCAAGTTTCTCTAGAAAAGTAAGTATAGATTACAGTAGAAAGTGTTGACTTCCTGTAAATTTGCTGAAACGCGAATGAGAGTTACAAGCATTGTACATGTGAACGTGCCTTCTCGGTGTATGCCCTTGTAGATTGGAAGAGGAAAACTAGGAGATAGCACTTGCATTAGTGATCAAGGTAACCTTGGCTTTTTGTGGGTAATGTTTCCCGAGTATCTCTTCGAAGTCCGCCCCACCCATTGGAGAAGTTTGTTTGAATTGAATTCTACTTTTACCACGTTTATTCTTGTCACAAGAAGTTGATTGAAATCAGGGCATTTTGAGAGAGTTTTAAATATTTGAGCAATGAATCAGTGTCACAACACCCGCAATATAGAAAAACAATACAAATTCTCAGGCCTAACCTAAAGAAACCAATGTGTAAATGATTTTGACACGAATAGCAACAACAGCAACAACAACAACAACAACAACAGTAGCAGTAGTATTATTTGCAGTAGTAGTCAGGCACCTCAATTCAGAAGTTTTAATTGTTTCAAGACTTTTAAGATTGATTGAGCTCATGATGTCGTTAAATAGTTATCATGTAGAGGATGGGTAACTAACTTCAGCCTATTAGTCCACACCGCCTTTCAAATTATTCTCGCAAGATTCTAATTGCGCATGAAATTCACAGGAGCAGTAAAGCTTGTTTTAAGTAGTTATTCATGTTTTTTTTTATCTCTTTCGAACTTTTTCTTTATACTTTTATTTTAGTTAATTTTATTTTGGAATGAATATTACATTCAGAGTTGAGGACATTCCAATCGTACAGAAAAAAAAAAGTTTCAGTTATCGAGTAAGGGCAAGGGAATGAGAGAGAAAACGAGAGTGGAGAAAGAGGGGAAGGTATTAGGGGAAGGGATAGGAGAAAAAATAGAAGATGAGAGGGATGGAGAACGATGTAACATAAGAGAGAGATAGAGCAAGGCAAGATTGATTGGGAATAAAAAAAATAGAGAAAAGGTGGTTCAGAGCAGAAACGTTAAGGATTATGAGAAAGTGGAACTGTGAGATTAAACTAAATACGAAAAAAGAGAAATTGATAAAAAAAGCATATATATATATATGCTTTTTTAGATAAATATACACGGGTCTGTATGATTATTATATAGAGATAAATATACACGGGTGTGTATGATTCTGTATAGAAGATTATATTAATATAAGGAATTCCAGCTTTGTCTGATTTACTCGTTTTATTTACAATCCTTTAAAATTTATAATGGTATTAGAATGAAATAGTATGGTAGAATATTAAATATTAAGTGTTAATTGAACAAGTACTTTCATACTTTCGCAATCTTCAGGTTCATATTGTGTGGTGACAGTCAAGTTTGCAAATTTCAACACAGTTGAAAATTGCAAACACTTTTGATATTCTACCATTCTATTTCATTCTAATACCATTATACATTTTAAAGGATTGTAAGTAAAACAAGTAAATCAGACAAAGTTGGAATTCCTTTTATTAATATATATATATATATATATATATATATATATATATATATATATATAGAGAGAGAGAGAGAGAGAGAGAGAGAGAGAGAGAGAGAGGGAGAGAGAGAGAGAGAGAAGGACAGAGAGAGAGAGAGAGTAAGAAAGAAGAAAGATGGGTAAATAAATGCAGAAGGGGAGAAATAGAGAAATGAAGCTGTAAAGGTGTTTGTAGAAAGGAATCAGTGAGAGGATGAAGGAGCAGAGAAAAATATAGAGACAAAAAACAAAACAAACATATATATTCATATAAACAAATACATACACACACATCTATATCTATATCAATGTCTATATCTATATCTATATTTCTCTCTCTCTCTCTCTCTCTCTCTCTCTCTCTCTCTCTCTCTCTCTCTCTCTCTCCCCCTCTCTCTCTCTCTCTCTCTCTCTCGCTCTCTCTCTCTCTCTCTCTCTCTCTCTCTCTCTCTCTCTCTCTCTCTCTCTCTCTCTATATATATATATATATATATATATATATATATATATATATATATATATATATGTATGTATTCAGCCATGTAGAGAGAAATTTTCTTTTTTATTTCAATTTGGCAAAGCTGCCTATTTATCGCTCGTATACAGGAAACTGACTGGCCAGTCTTCTGATATGCAAATCTGGCTGATCAGTGGATCTGCTAACATGCAAATCAGGCCGATCAGTCACTGTGTATTTTTTAAAATAGCATATATTTTCACTAGCTCTAACAGTTTGACAGGTGATCAGTGAGCTGTACGGATGAAGGGTGATTCCCAGAAGTAAGTTGATTTTTAATTTTTAGAATTTTCTTATTTTACGTCTTTCATATATATATATATATATATATATATATATATATATATATATATATATATATATATATATATATATATATATATATATATGTATATGTTTATACGTAAATATATATATATATATATATATATATCCCAGGGTTCTTGATGATTTCTCCAGAATTTCAGAGCACCAATTCTAATTTTCAATTTTTGGGGACCGGCAACCGCTCTGTATAATCAGTTCCTGATTATTACTGGAATTCTATAAGAATCCAACATTCAAAATTTTTCAATAAACAAGGAGAGTGCTAAGCTCCGAAGAATACCAACAGTATGAAACAGATCTGTCAGATTATATCCCTTTGTTTGTTGAAAAAAGAAGTAAGTGACATAGTCACTACTTGAAAACAATAGCGTAAGGTCTTCAAAATGCTTTTAATGAAGCATATAGTGTATTACCAAATACACTATATATATACATTCATATATACATCGCTATTTCAGAGCACCAATTCTAATATATATATATATATATATAGGTACGTTATTCCGTATTGGATATGAGGTAACCACAGTAAGTAAGATACTCAATACATAGCAGAGTATAAATGTTTTAATGAGATTCCTGATGATTTCTAAATAATGAAACAGTTCTAGTCCTGTAGAATCTCATATATATATATATATATATATGTGTGTGTGTGTGTGTGTGTGTATGTGTATGCGTATGTCGAATTATATCAATGAATAACTAAGCCAATCGATAAATATACATCGGTGAAATCAAACCCGTATCCAGCGACTAAAAAGAAACATCAAAGCAGAAAACGAATGTAGATTCGATTGGCTAAAACGGAGAGTTAAAGCCGACTCCATGTCGTAGCTCTACCAACTTAATACCTATGGTTAGTGGGAGAATATCTACATGTATATTTCATGTCATAATACTGATCTATTCATGGGAGCAGCATCAGTTCTATACCTATATTGCATCTGCATGTAGAGCGTTAATGATTTCTATTATAGGCACAAGACCACCAATTGGGGAAGATCAGAGGGGAAGACGATTAAATCGAGCCCGGTACATTACTGGTGCTTTATTTTATCCATCCCGTAAGGATAAGAGGCAAAGCTAACCTCGGCGGTATTTGAACTCCGAACTCGGGCGAAGGTCAGTTTTGCCTTTCATCATTACGGGGTCGATAAAATAAGGCATCAGTAATGCACTCGGGTCGATTTAATCGACTACCCCTCTCTCCAAATCGCTGGACTTGTTCCTATAGTAGAAATCATTATTGCTCTACATATAGATGAAATTCAAGCCGTGTAGCAGAAACTTCATACTTTGGGTCAGAGGCATAATATATTTGTAGTTGTCTTCAAAAGTTTCTATTTTCTACACGAATATTGGCGTTTGCATTTTACTTTAGTTGAAACTTTATGCATTACTAATAGCACCTTTCTCATTTTGTTCAATCTCAACTGGAATATACTTGATAGGTGCATCAGGGTATATTTTGAACTAGTGCATTAGAATATATATACATTTCTGTAAGTATAAAATGTTTTATGCATACAAATATATACAGAGAGAGAGAGAGAGGGGAGGGGGTATGGAGAAGGATTAAGTCGAGTAAATAGCTGAAACCCTCGTTGGAGGTACTCAAATCTAGAGAATCAAGAAGGAAGAGAATCCCTATATTATGAACTAATCCAATGTTTTGAGAACACTTTTAACAATGAAATTGTTCTCTATTCCGAATTGCCTCAATCGCTCGTCATACGATTTTATCTATCGTATATATATATATATAAACGTTTGAATATGTATAATAAAGCCAAAACAATGCAGGTATGGACATAGAATAAAGAATGCAAATGCAAAAGATATTGTTGACAATTAGTCTTTTACCTTAGATTTATTTAAATGTCCTTAATTTTCGAGATAATATCTCTTCTTCGGAGGGAAGTAAATGGTTAAACCAGTGTTCTAAATAGCTTCCCAAGTCATGCTGACAGGAAATGGTATAGAGTATCTGTTCTATCTCTAATGTCAAAGAGTTAAGGTTAGGTGGATAACGAGTAGTCTCCCTTTAAAAGGGTTTTTTTTGTACATGCCTGTTTAAGTGTGTGTGTGTGTGTGAGAGAGAGAGAATAAGTGGTAGTGTAAGCGTGTGTGTGTGTGCGCGTGTGTGTGGGGGGGGGGTGTAAATATGGGGCTAGAAGCTCTATCAAGTTATAAATTGGGTGTTGAGTTCTAGTCTATTATTGATTGGTGGTTATGTTCTGTCTATAATTAGTGCTTCCTTAATGCTAAGATTGCCGAGGTTTCTTTCATTAGTTTCTATCCTAACTGTTATGGTTTTGTCGGTGTTTTTGCATTTAACTAGGTGTTTCTTAAATGAGGAAGCGTTAGTATTGAGGTGTTCTTTTATTCTTATGTGGAGTGGTCTTGTGGTGCTACCTACGTAGAAGTTGTTGCATTTGTCACACTCTAGTCTGTATACGACGTAAGCCTGGTGGCATAGGTCTGTGTCGTTGATGGGGCAGTTGGCTAGCCTGCAGCAGTTGTCATG
>OZ024740.1:344450911-344455911 GCA_964016885.1 Eledone cirrhosa
TGTTATTGTTGTTGCTGTATAACCAGACTTCAGATTGATTTCCATATTGTAAGTAATAGTCAAGTTAATCATCAGTCTAGTAGAACCGCCAAAGAATTTTTTTTTTTTCATTCTCCATTTCGTCCGTGTCTTTTGACGAGCAACAAACAATTTTGTCTCCAGAAATGTCTTGTCTCTTCATTCTTGTTATTGTTATTGTTGTAATTGATGTTGCGGTTGTTCTTATTTTTTATTTTTTGTTCTATATTTGCTTTTCGTTTTTCCTTCTTTAAATACATCATTTTTTTGGCTTCTTTGCCTCGTTGGGTTTGTACATTTTTGTTTGTAAATTTATTTTTTATACCAGAAATTGCTCCCAAGCGTGACCACCCCAGCTCGCATGTCGACAATTTTGGCGTGACGTCATAGCCGCGAGGCGCCATAACAGGCGCCAGCAGCTTACCCATAGTGCTACACGGATCAAGAAACGAGGCAACGAGAAAAACAAGATTTGAGACAACTAACGACCTTTCGAATAGACAGAACACTGAAAATAGATTATGAATGTGGGATGGATTGAAGAAAAAAAAAATATATATATAATAATAAAAAACATGAGTAGTTGTTTTGGAAATTTCAGTCGCTTGTTTTTTGTTGTTGATGAGGTTTTTGTCGTTTCTGTTTTTGTTTTTTTATTGCTTGTACTTTTTCATTTTCTTGTTGATTGTGGAGTCTATATAAAAAAAGAGACTAACAATAGTTAAAGAACCACAAATATATTATATTATGAATGTTTTTATGTCCGTATACGTGTAACAGTCATAATGGATACAAAGAGACATACACGTACATCCCAAAATAAATAAACATACACGCATATATACAAGCATGAGTTTAATATGCACATGCAAACATGAATGAATTTATATACGGATTTATATGCATATGATTATACGTGCATGCATTTATACATGTAACTAGATAGATGCATGTGTATATATGTTTATATTAACGTGTAACATGTCAGATATCTACCTACAAATGCGATACATTCAGTTCATACACAACATTGCATAATATGACAAACATTTGGTGATAGACGGAATTATATAGGCTGAAAAATGTATAAATGAGCAGTCATAGAATTTTGTTGTTGATTAATACTAAGGTCATCAAGGGTCGAGCAGCCCTATAATTAATGTTCAGACCGTGACTGTCCTTTTTTATTCAGGGTATACGTATCACGGTCTATGTTATTCAATGTGTTCTATTTTCCAGATGGGAGTGTGTGATATGAGGGAAATATTATGACAGCATAGAGTCTACCATAGACTGCGAAATCATACCTTCACGTAGGTATTGATAATTACTGTTGAAATATAGCATCAGTGGTTTACATATTTTGACTGACTGATTGATTGACCGTAGCTAAATAGAGTCGTTAAAGTGAAGAGTCGAGTCAGTTCTGGAGACAATATTGCTTAATGATCGTCAAAGGCACGAACTATCACTGCAGAACTATATGCATTAGAAATAAAAATGTTACCGCATCATCTTTGTGACCTCATAAATAGAACACATCACAAACTAGCAGTTTCACAAATTCCACCATCACATTTGCTCCATGAAGACCTCATGACAGAGAAAAAAATAACATTTAGATGGTATGGTTATGCAAGAATATCTAGTGATCTTTCAAAGACTATCCTATAGGAAAATGTGGAACGGAAGAGGAGTGATCGACAACATCACAGTAGACAAGCAAATCCTGAGCGGAAATACGGAATCAAGCACCCCAAGGCCAGGTAATTTTAATGTATATTTGGTAAGTGCTATAGACCATAGAAAAGTGCGACCAGAATATATTCCCAAAATATAATCTTCGCAGAGTCATAAACAAAAAAAGAATTGCAGGCGAATCCGACAATGAAGGGTAAGTGACTATTTATAAACCCCAAGCCCCAACCACTTCGCTAATTTTCTTTCTCTCACTCTCTGAATATATATATATATATATATATGTTTAATATAAAAATGGCTCTGCAGGACTACAACTGTTTTATTCAAAAGAATTCATCAGGAGAATCGATGTTTACACTCTACTAACGTATTGAGTATCTTACTAACTGTCGTTACTCCCGACTGAACCCGGGACTGACACATACACACACATACATACACATATACACACACACACACACACACACACACACACACACACATATATATATAAATATATATATATATATATATATATATATATATATATATATATATATATATATATATATATGTGTGTGTGTGTGTGTGTGTGTGTGTGTGTTCGCGCGTGTGTGTGAGTGTGTGAGTGTTTGTGTGTGCGTGTGTGTATGTAATTGCAAAAATGGCATCGGATTAAGTAAAACCCAAACAACGTTACAAGAACGGAGAGGTTTAGACAAATAAGGAAAATAAATTGATACGTTTATGTAATCTCTGCGGTCATCAACTGTCGGGTGTGGCTTCTTTCCATACGTACATGATATGATAACTGCAACTCGATTTCGAGTAATGCAATCGTTTGGTACTTAAGCATAAGCATCACGGACGTGGCTTTTAAGTCCTGCTAGGGACTTACCTATGGACAGTCATGCCATGCATCCCAAAACATATCACTTATCAGGTGATGCCAGTGCTTGAAGTTTTTTTAAATGAGGAATGGCTATTCATGGGACCAATGTCACTCTCTGAACATCGAATGCATGTATCCAAAGGTACCTCTGCTCTACATTATTCAATGCAAATGAAGTCGCAGGTTTTATATCGGAGTGACCTTCTTGAGAGATGTCTTATTGAAGACTAGGAGTCTCTCGCTCCACAAAAACAAAATACTTTATTGGATGGCCGTTGATTCTCCTGAGATCCTCCGCCCTTTGACGTGTATTGTTTTGCATCGCGCAGGGTGTGCGAAATCCCCCTCCTCACAAACAAGCTTGGTGTGGTTTCCGGTTTAGTGGCCGACGACCTGACTATGAACAGGTTGTATTGCGTTACATGTCACCAGTAGCGCCAAAGACCGACCTGACATAAACATACATACATACACAAACTGCACACGCGCACAAACACCACACACACACATACACACACACACCCACACACACGCACTTACTCACAACATTTATGTTGCTTTTAATGAATATTTAACTCCATTTCTGCCCTAGCCACGGGATATCACATCTATTTGCATAACGTCGAATGCTTTAATTTATTGCATCATCGTTTACTAAACGGAATCACCAATTCTACCCATTGGTAAACAAACTTCAATGTTACATATATATATATATATATATAAAGAGAGAGAGGGAGAGATATATATATAGAGAGAGAGATAGATAGATAGATAGAGAGAGAGAGAGAGAGAGAGAGAGAGAGAGAGAGAGAGAGAGAGAGAGAGAGAGAGAGAGAGAGAGAGAACTAAAGAGATTGGTAGAGAAAGAGAGATAATGGCTGATTGATTAAGGTGCTTCTTCGCAGGCATAATCACCCGGGTCTCGGTCGACTGTGTGAGATCTTTGCTGCATCTATAATTTAAATAGGCAAGTTTGCCACACTTTGTTCCTTTGAATTCATTTAAGAATTGCGTTAAGAGTAAACATCTTCGCGCAACTGTAACACTAATTTAATGTCCACGTCAAACACTTATACATTTTTCTTATCGGAAGGATCCATTATATATTCGCAATATTTCTTCACTGTAGACATTATCTTTCAGCATTGCAAAGTTCCAATATTTTACTTAAATCTTCAAATGATACAAAATCCTTAGGTATCACAATTTGCATTACTTAATTTTAATCGAATAAAAAAAAAAGGTGAAGGGCTTCCCTTCCAAAATAATAATGATTTCTAGTTTAGGCACAAGGCCAGTAATTTGGTGGGGAAGGGAAAGTCGATTAAATCGACCCCAGTATGTTACTGGTGCTTTATTTTATCGATCCCCGTAAGGATGGGTTTGAACTCATACCGTAAAGGGCCGTAACTTTATGCTACAAATCTTGGTGTGCGACTCTCTACCGATACTGCCAATCCACCACCTTTCCAAAATGATAATAAAACGTGGGAAAGGAGTTTTATGGCAGAAATAATAAATGAAGATGTTCGTTGCCTTTCATAATAATTTTATTTTAACCTGTTGAAATTTTGGAATTATACCTATATAAAAGATGAATTTGTTGGTGTTGCAACTGTGTTAAATGCGTTTAGTGTTGCAGCATGGGATACTAATGAAAAAGGGATTTTAACCCTTTATATGTTAACTTTGTCAAGCTTTTGTCTTCTCCTCTGCATCAGCGAAACTTAAATTTGAAGAACGATGTATTATATTCACTGGTGCTTTTTCACACTCCTAGCATTTGCACATGCATGAAAAGGACTTAAGATAAATACATCAATGGAGCACCCTTTAAATTATCATGAGCTTCAAAATGAAAAGAAAAACAAAATATAACAGAAAATATGTAAACATAATACAAAAAATAATTGTAAATAAGTAAAATTAAAGAGAGAGAAAAAAAGAGATAAAATACTTTTAAGGATAACGGTCGAGAAATCTACACTGAAAAGATATCGATATTGTGTGAAGATATATACATATGCGTGCGTATTTACATACATATCTTGATGTCAAAGGAAAATAATACCATTTTTATACACTTATATAAAAATTATTCTAACCGAATTAAATAAATAGGACTACATATCTTGATCAGTTTTGCATCTAACAGAAATCTCTTATGAAGTCAACTCTTGAACTAATGCTAATATTTTTTAAGGCCTCAGACAAAAATAATACTACATTTAAAATGAACAGCTTACTCACACACACATATTTGAATTTGTGCGTTATGAATTTATATATATATGTTTTTTTTTATGTTTATACACACACACACACACTCACAGATATATATATATATTATATATTATATATCAACTTTACATCAGTCAGCCAAGTTTTCTATTTCGTCTGTGACAAA
>OZ024740.1:344465911-344470911 GCA_964016885.1 Eledone cirrhosa
TGTTAATAGAGAATACAATTCTATTTTTATGCTCATAATTATGTTTACGATTTAATTAGAATATTATTAGCAATTAGTTAATTCTATTAGTTTACAGTACATGCACAACAATTAATTCTTAAACGTAATTCACGAAGCATTTCTCGCAACTACAATATATATTTGCAATCAAGATGTTAAAGTTGAAGTTTGCTTCAATTAAAACATGAATCTATAGATGAATATTTCATTAAGGGTATGCTAAATGTAATCAACAGTATACAAAGTAGAAAAGGGTCAAGTTTTAATTAGTTCAGTAGGGAAGTTATGAACTTGAATAATTTATTTTTTTGCTTTTACAGCGAAAGGAAAGTGACGTAAATGAAATATAAAATTCCCCATGTGGAATTCTCATACGAAAAAAGAAAAAAAAAATGAAATTTAGATAATTGAAATAAAATAAATTTATCCTAGATTCTAAATGCATTGGAACATATTTTAAAGTGTGGGACTCAGAATCTCCCTCTTCCGAAATAAAGGCCAAGAGCCAATAAGTACAGAACGGAGGAGCGAGGACACTTTTGACAGAGTGAACACGTTACGTGAAACGGTTCCAAAAGTGGCCTTTTAGTTTGAACACTGAGTAGATGCCGTTGTGCAGTGCAGCGATCCAGCTTCTGAAGACGGGACTGAAACCTAGTGATTTCAGGACAGCCCCCACGTTTCGTTGGCTCACGCTATTCAACCAAATTGATCGAGACACCGAAGCCTGGTTTACTCACTATTCTCTCTATGATGTGTCGCATGAGGTGGATGCTGTCGTGTATGGACCTGGTCAGGATTGAGCAATTTTGCACCTTCCCCAACAGAAAATTGACGTTAAAATCTTGACCAAAATATTAAAATCTTTTGAGCAGACATATGGACCAAAAATTATCAACGTTGTCTGTCTTGTTTCCCTTTGTTCTCATAGGCTTAACTCCAGCCCGACTCACATAAATGGGAATTTTCCCATTCTCCTACCAGTTGAAGTTGAGAGATTCAAGGACATCGGAAAACCAGAGGAGCATAACTATTGAAGCTCGTAGGGCAGATCATTCAAATTGGACCAATTGAGCTTTGTACAGCCTGTTAGGGCATCTCGTTCCTCGGCAATCTGCATCAGTAGGCAATCAAAATAAGAACTGCCGGGCGCTACCGTCTCCTACCACCCGCTCACCCCGAACAGTTGCGCATAATGCCGCTGAAAGTCTGATAACATCTGCTTGGGATCCTGCAACACTTGTCCATTTCGGTCCATCATGGATCGAATTGTTGTTTTTTGCCACGCTGCAACTCTGCCACTCGGGACATTTAACAGCTTTCGGTCCTTCGTTTCATAGATCACATACCATAAGTTCTGACAATGCAACCTTCGTGTTTTGCGTTGAATAAATGGTCTAGTGCCATTCTCGCCTCTACGCCTTGGCATTGCAAGCGAATTTATAGCATTTAGTAAAGAAATAGCGATAGTTAATAGTTAAATTAGAAGAGGCGATTATCATAATCGCCTTTTCTTATTTAACTACTAACTATCGCTATTTCTTTACTAAATGCTATTAATTCTACTCAAATCGCTCTCTTGAGAGCGCCCCACCACCTGTTGTTGACGACAACCCCCGACAATTTATGCTTAACTAATGAGGCAATCCCTTCGCTGTAGGTTCGCCCTAATGTCTTTATAGGTTTCAAGGGACATATGCACCATCATTATATTTTGAGGCTCTTTAAATGTACTGGTGCCAAAAATCTCCCCGCCTCTCTCAATATGTTTTACTTCGTGCTGTCAGGGCCATCAATTCTTTTTTAGTCCTCATCACTAGCACGCAGTATGGTGTCTGTGTAGTTGGTTATTGTTTTTGCGTGTGTGTTCTTTTTGTGGGTATTTGCGGCTGTGGTAGTGTTGGTTTTGCTGGTGATGGTTTGCTTTGACGGATTGGATACTTTTGGGTTTGGTGGTGATGCAGACGTCTGTATTTGTTGTTGGTGTATGTTTTCTGTGTTTTATAGAGTGTGTTGGTCTGGGCCAATTTGATTACTGGCGTGTGTGTGTGTGTGCGTTTGCGTTGTTGCCAGTTGGATTTTTTGGCTCTCCACTCAGCTTCTCTTCGAGAGGAGGTGGGACTGATGTCTATGGATTATGTCTCTAATAGGGATGAGAGTGTGTTTCTATTTGTGTGTCTGTGGATGCTTGTTTATAGAAGAGACAGATAGAGATGAGGAGAGGGTGCGTGAGAAACCCTGGATGTTTTCTCCGTTGTCTTTTATTGGAGTTGTGGTGGGGCTTCTGCTGCCGCTGTTAATGTTATTGTTGGTGAACATGTTGTTTCTAGTTTTGGTATTGTTGTTATACATATGAAAATAAATTGAAAATGCTATTTGTCTTTAATAAGATTTATTAATAATAACTTTACCGGTTTCATGTTTGAATGATTTTCAAAAGTTAAGTGAGATGGAGTGATGTATGGCTATGTGGCGATGTGTCACGAATCTCTTTTGCCTGAAATTTCATTCCGTTTTATGCAAAAAGTAGCTGAGATTGTTATCTGTTTAAAGTACAATTGGATTGGTTGTGGAGCTTCACATGATTAGGTATAGAGTTATGTACCTTTTTAAGCCAAAAATTGATGATCACGTGAATAGCAATAGAGTTTTTGCAGTTGATTTTGTGCTAAAAATTGGGAGTGTCATGGTTCAGTGAACGTGGCTAGTGACAATTTCAAAAGGAATTCAAGTTTATTTATTGTGTCAGGTAGTCAAGTCTGTCTAGTGGCAACCCCCACTCCGCCCAATTTTGTTTAATATTAAGATTATTTGTATATTTGTGTGTGTGTGTGTGTGTGTGTGTGTGTGTGTGTGTGTGTGTGTGTGCGTGTGTGCGTGTGTGCGTGCGTGTGTGCCTGTGTGTGTGTGCGTGTCTGCGTGTGTGCGTGAGTGAGTAGAAATGGTTGTTTTTGTTTTCTGCTTTGTTGGAATAATAAAATAAAATAAAATAATAATAATAATCATTCAATCAGAAAGATGAACAAGCATTGTTCATGAGTTTGAGTGTCAGTGGAGTAATTTGACCCTTACTCCGTTCGGGTAAAGAGGGTCATATGGTAAAAATTATAGTGGTCATTGTATTTATAATAGTTCCATTACCATGAACAAACATGATACTAGTGTGTGTGTGTGTGTGTGTGCGCGTGTGTGTGTGTGTCTGTGTGTCTGTGTGCCTGTCTGTCTGTCTGTCTGTCAGTTTGTGTGTGATAGCCCTACGCAAATGTTTCTTGGAGTTTCTTCAGACGTACTTCATATTTTTTATAAATCTCCACAGGCACGCAGCTGGATAACAATAGCGTGCGCATCGGCTTTTCCTTGAGGCTTGGCCTCCGGATCAGCGAGCCACACCAATATCGCTGTGGATCCCCCGTGGACTCTTTCGGCCTCCATCCGCTTTCCTGTCACCAAAGTGCCGGCCGCCTTCCACGCCATGCTGCCCTCAACGAGGTCATAAACATGGCTTGGATGCTGCAGGCTTCCCTTCACAGCTCGAGCCGGTGGGGCTCGAAATATGTTTGTTCTGATTTAAATGTATCCAGTGTGACTTTAATGAGGTTAGTGAAGGTTCTACAATTAGGCGGCCACACTTTGTGACTGTTTATGTTGAGTTTGTGGTGAGTAATTTGGCGTGGGTGAGTATATTTTTATAAGATTTTGGTTGTCTTTGATTATTTTGTGTTCGAAGGGTTTATTTTTCCTTGTTGGGTCTTGTCTCAATAGTGGGAGATTCATGTGGACAGTTTTGTATGCTTCTGTATTTCTTAGTTTGTGGGTTGAGATATAGGATAGAGTATTGGACGTAACTGAAGTGGGTTTTTCTTTGTAATATTTTTATATCCTTTGCTTTGGCACGTTCCATTCTGTTGTCAGCTAATATTGATGGGTACTGATTTCAGAGTAGGATTTTGAAAAATGCTTTGAGTATTTTATCCGCTGTTTCATAATTTAAGATTACTGTGCCGATTCCTTTCGCTAGATTAAATAGAGTATTTAGTTTCGTGTGACTTTGATGTGGAAAACATGTATTGTTTAGAATCCGTTAGTTTGAGTTGGCTGTCAGTTTCAATGTTTGTGTCTTTCTATGATGAGAATGTCCAGGATTTGCAGTTTGTCTTTACTATATTCCGTTGTATATTGGATATTATTTTTGATTCTGTTAATTAACGTCTTGAATTCCTTGAGTTGTTCGAATGTCTGCGTCCATAGCGTAAGTCAGTTGTTATCCAAGTAGCGTTACCAATTGTCTAGCAAACATTTCTAGAAATTCAAGCTACAGTTTAATTTATATGGTTCATATATCTGGACTTCCAGGTATTACATCACTAAATCCGTGTAAATCGAAGCAAATTTTGTACCCATCGCAGTACCTGATATTTGTTTGTAAATATTACCATTAAAATCAAATCAAATATTTTGTAAAAATAATTGTAGTCCCTCGGTGATGAAACTTTTTTCTATTCTTTCGGTGGTTTCATTAGAAAAGTTTTCGAGCTCCAATCCGAGCTCAAGTGCGTAATGGTGCGGGATCATAATGTACAGGTCTATTACGTCAAAAGATACAACAATAATGTCTCTGTTGACATTTTAGGTAGGTGGGTTAAGAGGTCCATGTCATCTTCGATATCGCTCGGTATGTATTTGAGAATTGGTTTCAGTAACATGTCTATAATATTACTGAGTGTGTATTTAATGATTTGGGCCCGCTACAATTGGTCTTGATAAAGATCGTTAGGGTATTATATGCTTACACAGGCATCGTTAATCATTTCACTCTTGTGGAGTTTGGGAATTCCTTAAAGATTGTGTGTATATATATATATATATAGATATATATATATATATATATATATAAAATAAAGTAAAATATGATTCCAGTTCCTCAGTGAAATAACAACCCAACCGAACTGGGCATATCAGAGTATTGACAAAATTATACA
>OZ024740.1:344475911-344485911 GCA_964016885.1 Eledone cirrhosa
GACGTGTGGGTCTTGAAAGAATTTCTACCTCGGTAACTTGGCTTCATTGCAGTATTAAAGTTACAAACTTCCAGCTGTATCAGAGAGATATGTAAGGAGAGACGGTGAGCAAGACAGAGAAACGTTTAGTAAACTTACAAAAGTCTGTTTTTAATTAGCACACATTCAATCCTGGTGTGAAAAGGTAGGGCATGACATTTAAACAAAGGGTTTTCTTTCGATAGCAAGATATATATATCGATTTGACCCGATTTATCTGCTGTTAAAGGTTCATCTGTGATTATTTTCTAATAACGTGTTAGAAAAAAATACTAGTTTATAACTTTTATAGTATTCCCATACCCGAACACAACTATATAGTTTTCATAATGCTGCAACCATTTACGAATTGAAATATTAAATTAATAGGGTTGATTCAGTTTTAAACTGGTGAGACCAGTACTCAATAGAGGACTCGATACTTGTGATTGTAGAGTATGGTTATATTATAAAGTGTCGGGACTCGACGGCTGAGCTCTTGTCGTTTCAACAGCTAGTTTCCAGTGTCTAGAACTAGTTGCTGAAACAGCAAGAGCTCGACTATTTATAACATATATATATATATATATATATATATATATATATATATATATATATATATATATATATAAACATATACATATAAACACAGAGAGAGAGAGAGAGACCGAGAGAGAGAGAGAGTTAGAGAGGGGGGGTGGGTGATTGGTTCAGGGAGATAGATTGGTAGAAATATAGCATACAGGGATATTCTTCGATATAATTTTATTAAGGCAAAAATTCTATGATAGCTTCAGTCAAAAAGAGAAAGTGTGCGAAAATGAAACTGTGAGCGAGAAACCTACTGAAAGAAAAATATCTGGCTGAAAAATTATGAAAGCTTGAGATACTAGGTGAAAGAGAAGAGGAAATGTACGTGTGTGGCTATTTTGTATCAGAGCGAGAAAAGAAATGCATGAGAGAGAATTATCATTGCTTGTATGAACTCGCTTTCTCCTTTAAAAGCCTACTTAATATTAAATAAGGACGATATTAAATCAAAGAATTCCTTATTACAGTTTAGGATACAGCTAAAATTCCCAAGAGACGCTTCTTCGTTCCCTTTACCAAGTTAAATTATATCGCTGCCAGACTGTCGGCACCATTATATTTCGAATACCATGCCTCCGCAGGCTCAGCATATATAACCAGACTTATATACTCCTTCCTACCGCAACAATTCAAATGCCTGCAACAGAACACAATAACATAAACAGATACATACATACATACATAAATATGTATATATATATGTATATACGTAAACACACACATACATATATGTATATAATGTTATATATATATATATATACATATGAGTGTACATATATTTAAATAGTTAAGTATACTTTAATCTCTAAGGATCACAATATCGTTACCCATAGGCGCCACCTTTAACCTTTGGTGGAGATAATCTAGTTAGTTACTGCTGTGTAGCTATGTAGACAGGCGACATTTCTTTTTCTATTTATTTCTTTCCATGCAAACATTAATAATTTCTTAATCTCCTGAGGTGAATACTCAAAGGCGGAACAATAAATACATAACAACGTAGATTAATGGAAGGATGTATGTATGTATGTATGTATGTATGTATGTATGTTTTCTATATGTATGTATGTATGTATGTATGTATGTAAATATATATATATATATATATATATATATATATATATATATGTATATGTATATGTGTATATATATTTGTATATATATATATATGTATATATATATGTATGTATATACATATATTTGTGTGTACATTTGTGTGAGTGTGTTCGTATATATAAAGATCTTTGTATATATGCTCACACACACATACACACACACACACACACACACACTGATACACACATATACATACATACACATAAATACATATATATATATATATAAATATATATATATATATATATATATATATATATATATATATATATATATATATATATATATATAATAAATAAACATACACTGAACATTTCAGTGTAAGTTTGGAACACATGTAATATCTTAACTTCAAGGTGATCTCACTTCACCCACATTGCATCATAGATGTTTGCCATTATGTAAGTGTGTTTTAATTCTTGGATATTATACACATGTATGAGTATATGTGTGTATAGAAACCCATCCTCGCTTATGCATATTTTCACATAGATACAAGTACTTATATTTATAGAGCTGACGTGCATACGTATGTGTATATGTATATTCAAGTCTACATGGATGCCTGTGCAAATACTTAGTCTGATAGAAGTGAAATTGATTACACACACACATACATATATATAAATATATTGGATTCGATTTTGAATATATAAATGTGTTTCTTTATTTCTCTCTCTCTCTCTCTCTCTCTATTTATATATATATATATATATATGTGTGTGTGTGTGTGTGTCTGAGCACGTACGTATGTGTGTGTTTTGGCCTATATAGGATTCATGTATATATTGACACTGGGTGGGCAAACGTAGTTATCTGATTTGCAAATCATATCGCATGACTCTACATGTAAACTACGCATAGAAATGAATCATAGTTTAGTCTTAAGTTACATAAACATTACATTTTAAGAAACTGCTTCTCATAACGATTTAATGTTTGTTTATTTTTAGTATTTAAACGTTTCTGTATTATGAAGAACGTTCAGCTGGGATAACTTTTCAGAAGTGTGCATAAGTTTTAATAATTGTACAAGTATGTATATGCAGTTATAATGTTGTGTCCGCGAAAGAAAAAGGGGCGATGTTCACATAGGTTTTTCAATTACCTCTTTTATCTGTCGGGCACATCGTATGCCAGATGTAGACAGTAATTGACCTCATAACGCACAAGGACTGTCAGAATACTTCAAATATTCTCGACCGACTCACAGACAAGCCCCTGCCCCTGGATTGGAGGTTCAAGTTTTGAGCCCCAATAATTTGACAAGCAAAGTTGACCTCGATGCTCTAACGGCTTTGAAATCATGTCTTGCATTCGATTCCTGGTGCAGACTCTCATAATGACACACTTTTTCTATTCAATTCGAAGAGGCATTGCACATCGGAACGTACATAGACTGTTTAAGCTGCATATCTATTTCTTTATGGAGGGTTGCTCACCGGTTGTTTTAATTTAGTGGCGGTTTTTAATGTTAAGTTCCAATAATAACACTTCGAACCGTCAATCACAGAATGTTCCTCCCTATTTATTTTTATTTTCGTCTTCTGATTGTTCTGTTAACCACAACGTGTCTCATGGGAAGACCGTCAGGCGAAAATATTCTTTTTTGAACTTTGTTTTCAGGTTCCGTACTGATGGGAGTGTGTTTAACTTGCAACGACTGCTCACTCGCACCCCAAAATTGGAAGAGTTGATCCCGTACCTGCTGTTCGCAGACGACTGTGCCCGTCTGCCGCACACGAGGAAGATCTCATGATATCCGTCAGCAGCTTTGTTAGGGCATCCAATGACTTTGTCCTGACCGTCTGTTTCAGGAAAACTAAAGTCGTGTCCCTGATCCAATGAATGAAGAGTACTACCAACGACGCTACCTCAGCAAAGCTCATTAACAACCACATTGCCTCAACACCCAACTCAAGTGCCAGCTGATCCAAGGCAATCTTGGTCACAGGGAATGGGAACACGAGGTGGAAGATAGAGTGATATGGAGAGCGACCATCAAAACAGCTTCGGCCATCTTTTATGAGGGCAGGAATGTGGCAGCTGAAGACAAACCTCAAAGTAGAAAGTTTTTCGCCCTCCAACCACCAACTGACCAAGTACGCAGTTTCCCCAACTGTACCATTATGGCAGTTGTTTTGTTAAAAGTATTTACTACAAGGATGTTGTCATATATATGCATTAATGAACACAACAAATCATTCTTTAACATTCCAAGTTTCCTTACTACATGAAAAATATTTACTCCTCTGATACGTGATCTTCCCTATGCAGATGATCATGATCTTCTTAGCTACTCGGAATAGAAAGTTCTACATTTTCTGGATTGCTTTTCGGCAGCGTATGGTGAGTTAGGACTGGCAATAAGCCTGAGAAGACTGGTGATGCACCCGGAAATCCACGTATTCCACCATCCATATCTTTCAAAGGAGAAACATTGAAGGTTATGTATAAGTTCATCTACCTGGGTAGTATTCTCTCCATAACTAGCACCCTTAACGACAATATCAGCTACTGGCTGTCTAGAGCTTCTGATACATTTGATAAGCTGGAGAAGCGCCTGGGCCACATTCAGATATCAGTGTGCGCACGAAAGTTGCCGTGTACCAAGCAGGTGTGCATCCTGCCTTGCTGTATGGATGTGAGAAATGAACTCTGGGCATATCCAGCCAACAATTCTGGCGCTCCATCCTCAATATCTCATGCATGTCTCATACATCAGATACTGATGTGCTGCAGTAGATCAGTTTTCCAATCATCGAGACTATAGCCATGACTAACGCTTTTCATCCGTTTGTCACATTCCTTGGTTATACGCTTCTTGCTAAGAGTTCCATCGTAAGGTATATATTAGTCACATTTAGGACTATATCGAAGAAATTGTCACGCAATTAGTTGACTGTTACTGAAATCTCTCCTTCAACATGATCAATAAATATTTTACCTTGGGCAAAATACATCTTTATCTGTTTTTAGAATTTGGTAACCAGGTTTAACACTCATATTTGGGGGATATACTTGAGGGTTGTCAAAAAAAAGCAATGTGATAGGTTAGTGTTTCCTAAAAAAAAACCAAGTAATTTCCTGAAAGTATAAACAGCAACGCGGGGAGAGGGTCGTCTTGAAATATACCCTCATTATAGTGTATCGTATCATTCACAATCGAATCACTGGCCGTATTTAACTTTAGAATGGTGGCTCATGATGCAGGCAGGCTGTCTTTGGCCCTGATGTGAAACAAAATTTGAATGTTTATTGTAATTCAGCCAGCTTATGAACAATCATTTCTTATTCTGACACAACTTTGACATAGGAGTGTTGATGAGACGTTGTTCAGCACATACACACAATAATTTCCCTGCCAACTACTTATTCGGTTGTGAAGATCTTGTAACCATCACAATGTTACTAGAAGAATATATTCAGACAGACCATAAAAATAGTATACATAAGAATCTAGCATGAAATGTTTTAGCATTTTACCATGGGAGTATTTTTTCTTTTTAATATCAATTTCATTTTTGCCATCATCAACTATGTTGATTTATTTAAAATTTCTATCGAGAACTTGTTAGGAAAAAAAACGCCATAATGTATCTCTAATAGAAAATCAGTTTCTTTGCACTAGTTTTCAACAGTCAAGAATTTTGCTGGTGCTTTCGTATCCTGACGCTTTGACTCACAGTATGAAATTGATTTTATATCCTTTTGCACAACACTTCTTTATGATTTCTTCTGCGCGCACAGAATAATACTCAAATCGCTATTCCTCTCCTCCGATATTTTCACAAAAAGGATCTGTATCTTCCTGAGAAGCAGTCGTTGTGATTTTTCCTCATGTTGTCTTCCTATCCGTGTAAACAGTTGGAGAAAGATATCAACAGTGTGTTACTTCTGAAAAAAATATTTGGATTTTTGCACAACACTTCTTTGTGATTTCTTCTGGGCACAAAGAATAATGCTCAAATCGCTATTCCTCTCCTCCGATATTTCCACAAAAAGGATCTGTATCTTCCTGAGAAGCAGAGAAAGAAATATGCCTTTATCCCTTCGGTTACTTTTATTTGCAGATTGATTAAACATATAGTCCGGGGAAATACATTGGCATATCAGTATTGGTTTTCTGAGTTAGATTGATATTGATCTGATAATCATTATCATGTTCTTTATAAAGGATTTTATGCATTTTATCAACTAAATTTAATTCAGAACCTTATGGCAATATATAGAAAGAGCTTTATACGCTCATGCCATGAAGCTTTATTTATATATATATCATAAATATTCATAATGTTTTTCTTCAAATATATGATACAATTATATTTTATTAAATTCTGAATAGGATGGGTTAACTATAAAGAGATTCACATACTATGGAAAAATAATTACTGCTTGAATCACATTTTTCACTCTGTTTTTATACTGACCACCATGTGTCTTTTCAGATAACATTATGCATGACCAAGGTGCATGAATAATAAAAGAAGGCCAATATATTGAGTACCTTGTATTGCTCTAAGATTCATCTAATTCTATTACATTTAGACTTTTGAGCGAGGTCCATCTATTGAGGGCACATAAATGATTTCACTTATATTTGCATTTACATAAACATACCCCCTCCCCATATATATATATATATATATATATATATATATATATATATATATACGTATACACAAAAAGGCATGAAATTGCTGATTCTCTTTATTTTACCATTGCTAACGGGATATTCTGGATTCAAATTACAAGGATAATCTATGATGCTTGGATGAACATAACAGAACGATCCCCTGAGGTAATTTCGCTTCTGCGCCATTGTTGAGACAAACACAAGCATAGGCAGACATGGACACACACATATATACAAACACTAATACAAACACATACGCATACGGGCACATATATATTTATTCAATGAAAGGTTAAAAATCATTAATGAATGGGAAATTTATATATACATCAAACGTGATTCACAAAAGTTTTATACACACACACTCACCCCCCCACACACACACACATATATATATATATATATTTATGTCTCTCTCTCTCTTTCTCTCTTTATATATATATATATGTGTGTGTGAGTGTGTTTGTGTGTGTGTGTGTGTGTGTGTGTGTGTGTGTGTGTGTGTGTGTGTGTGTGTGTGTGTGTGTGTGTGTGTGTGTGTAAGTGTGCGGGTATCTGTATATGTAGAGATCTTTATGTTTGGATGAGTCATTATAAATCTTAGTTTGTTTAGAATTGTTTGCATAACCCTATTTTCTCTATTATGTATATACTTTTTTTTTTCTATCAAATTATATTTTTGATCACCACAGACAGTAAAACTGATAGGCAAGTATATCCTTTAGTCGAAAAGATTTAATAGCAACATAAAAATAGAACTCTAACTATATCGATGCGTTTGAAAAATAAAATTTACATAAGGAATAATAGCAATACTTATATATAATCAAAACATATCTTATTCATATAATATTTTTCAATAACGGTGTTTACACAATGCCTCATATGAAATAAGCTTCTTTCAATTGCTCATAATTTATTCCGTTCTTGTTGTTTTTTAGGGAATTTTTGAGAGAAAAATACACATTAGAAAATGCGGAATAACAAAATTTCATAACTCTTCATCTACCCCAAGCCTATCTATTTAGGTTATATACTACTACTACTACTACTACTGCCAATACTTCTGCTGCTGCTGCTGCTAATAATGGTTTCTTAAAAAGGCACAAGGCCATCAATTTTGGGGAGGGGAAAGTCGATTAAATCGACCCCAGTGCATTACTGATGCTTTATTAAAAGGCAAAGCTATGCTCGGCAGAATTTGAACTCAGATCGTGAAGGGGTGTAGCTCTATGCTTCTAAGCATAGTGACCGATGTTCTACCAATACTGCTAAATCATCACCCTAATAATAGTAATAATAATAATAATAATAATAATAATAATAATAATAATAATAATAATAATGATTTCTTATATAGGCACAAGGCCAGCAATTTTGGGGGAGGGGAAAATCGATTAAATCGACTCCAGTTCGTTACTGGTGTTTTATGTTATCGACTCCAAAAGGATGAAAGGCAAAGCTAATCTTGGTGGGATTTGAAATCAGTATGTACAGGGTCTTAACGCTATGTTGCGGAACATTGTGTCCGACGCTTTACTGATACTGTCAATTTACCACCCCAATATTAATAATAAATAAGTATTTTACGGTAGAACGTCAGTAAAATTGCTTTAGCGACAATTTTTTACATTTTATGTAACACGGTCCATGGCTCCAGAGCCTCACGAAACCGGGTTTGATTTACTCGGCTAACTAATTGCCTGAATTTCTTCCACTGTACAATATATTAATATTCTTGCTATATAAAGATAGTAAGTGGGAATTAATATGCTATATTTCTATCAGGCGAATCCATTAGGACAGTCTTCGGTCATGCAATATTTTATGAATTTTGGTGGGAATAGAAATATCACAACGAAAATAAAACTGGAAATAACGCCCGAAGATGTGGCAGTGACCCTGGAATTCCCAACACTCTACACACAACCGTGAATTAATCATACACACCAAAGGCAATTGTTTTCCAGTTCTTGCTGCTAGCTTACATTGTTAGAGCAGCCAAGCCGATTTCGTCACTCATACCCACATTCAAACCTGTTATATTTTCAACAATTCCAAATGCGTCCACAAAACAAATTCTTTTGTCATGGCAATAAGACACAAGAGAACTACCTGCTCTACCTTTCCAAAAGAATGTGATGGTTTTATGTTCTAGATAGACTTGCCTAATTTCTGATTCGCTTTGCACACGATAACAACTATTCAACAAAAACTTACAAATCAGCAGTATTCGGACGCTGGATATGTTCGTAGCTGACGCTTTCAGCACCCTATGCACATTTCAGGCATTTACCGTTGCTGCCCCTTTCAACACGGTCACGATTGTAGTACTTCAAAGCCAAGAAAATTTGGAAATTGCTCATAATTCTGAACCTTAATGCCCCCCAGAAGAGACTACTCATATTCTTCTCGTCGACGCTCAATAGTTGTCAGATCACAGTCGTTCATATTCACAACTAGCTTTCCATAGAGTATGAAGCTTTACATTGTACATAACATATGGTTCAGTTGGTAAATACTATACTCTCATGTTTCTCAATTAAAGAATCAAATTAGTTTCTACTTGAAACTCTTCTGGAAATGTACCAACAATTTGATGTCAAATATATGCGTCGCTAAGGTCTCGTAATATGTATTGTTAGACACAGCCCTTCTTTATCCCACAGCAGCGGCTTCAATATTACAACTTACTGAAGATACGAAAGAGGCTTTCATTAGCGATACTATGGCTTAGTTTATCTATTGTAGTGATCCAGTATCTGGTGAGGCAAACAAATCGACTGAGCTGAGTTTAGCCATAGAGACCGATTGCCGACCATGTCGTACAATTTAGGCTGATCTAAAGCGCTGAAATTACCAAAAGTGACAATGTAGATGCAGATAATTTCTAAGAAGTGTGGGGTGAAATGGCAGTCATCGTGGTCAAATCTGGCAGCAAGTGATAACATGACGAGGAAAGCCTTAGGCATAATATTTACTCTCTGTTATGAGCATATTTCTGTGTAGGAAATGTGCATTACATCCGCCTGGTGCGATTGCTATACAGGAGTTTAAAAATAATAAACCGGCAGTTCAGATAAACGAAGCGGATATGGAAAACAAGTTCTGAATAAAATAGAAATCTACTAGAGAGAAATAACAAAGGGAATAGAAAATACATAGAGACTAGCAAAGATAGTTGTCCTGGTTGTCACAGTATATCACTCGGAATTTAAATAATAATTGAATTTAGGGTACACATGTTTCTGGAATACTCAACCACTTGCACATTACTTACATAAGTTGGTTGTTATATCGACAGGCGAATGACAATAATTGACAGTAACCAGCTTTCAGATACACACACACACACACACACACACACACACACACACACACACACACACACACACACTAACATATATATATATATATATATACATACGTACATATCCCCATACATATATGTATATATGGGTACATGTGTATGTATCTCTACATATGTGTATGTACATATACTCCTATAGAAAGTTAAATTTGCTGAATTTCAACGGATAATATATGCCTAAAGCTTCAAAATTGCAATTATATAGCAAGTTAGTTTTCTATCTAACACTATCCCCGGTCATTATTTTCAACAAAATGCGACAATTACCT
>OZ024740.1:344488411-344495911 GCA_964016885.1 Eledone cirrhosa
AACAAGTATAAAAATCCCTTCACTTGTTGTCACTGCTATAAATTTTCTATACTAGGGTCACGTTATTTTAAATATATCAAAGATGGAATAGAAAGTTGAAAATCAACCTTTACCAAACTGTAATATGATATACATATATGTTCGTTGAAATTCCAAATCTATCGACTGAGACTCGCAACATTATGGATCCAGTGTGTGTAACACAAAAACGAAAAGAGGTACATGCAAGTAGCTAGTTTACAGCACGTCAACCCGATGACAGCTATTGGATAGAATTATATCACAGGATATGCCAGTGACACATGCAGTGATACATGTCTTTCTCATATGCTTAACGTCATGGGAAATGCTATAAGCTTTTATTATGGCAACTTTAATGTATCAGAGAAAAAAAAAAGATAGGTTTCATATAATATTACTATTCATATATAAAGGAATTATATTTATAATTTGTATATCTATTATCTATTATGGTGGGAAAATGACAATATTTGATGGACAAAATTTGTCATTAAACTGGTAAATATATGTATTACTTTTTACGTATTGAATGAAATTCAATTCTCCGATTAGTTTTACGCAATACGTCATTGTTAATCGGACATTTTAAATAAGAAGTAAATGTAAATTCATTATAACTAAAATTTGAAACAAAAAGCAATATCCAAGTTTCGACACACTTACATTAAAAAACTCAGTATAGTAGCACTCACCTTAAACTCAGTAAAATATCCCAAAATTGCAAAATATATATTTTTTACATAAGTGTAATATGCCTCTAATTAATCAATCAGGTATTTGTTCTGAGGATAACTCAATATCCTACAATACAAGCTACCATTGAAGTAAGTCATGAGTCATAATTTCACCCCTTTCTTAACAAAATAGCTAGGCTCTTCTCTTGTGTTACTAAAATAGAAAAAAAAACAAAAACAAAAAAAAAAACGAGTGAAATAAGAATCAACTTAGTGTATGTTTTCCTTACGTGAAAGTTTTGAAATTTTTGAACTGGGAATATAATGCGATCACTAGATTATATCACTCGGAACGTAATACCCAGTTCAAAGGGGACTACATATTTAACAGAATGTTAACACTAATATATGGATCTCGTACCATGTCAATTAGAGTTATATATAAAACTTAACATCGGATTGATTCAAAAAAGAAAATGAACGTACGTTACTAAGTTTTGATCCTATTACTATCTAACATTACTATCGCTCTATGGCTAAGGACATCGGGACACAAAGCTGAGACCGAAGGATATTTTTCATTACGTTACAATGCAAATGCATTCGCATAAGAAACCACAAAAGAAGCAGAATATTTGGAAGTTTTTGAAGAAACATTCACACTATTTCTAGCTGTCCAAAAATATAATATATCTTTGTGTATAGTAGAGATTTCTTATATTGGACTTTATGCTAGCATTATGTTATTTATAGAGAAAAGACATTGTAGAGATATACGTCGGAAATGGATTCACGAAATGTCAACTTTGCTTTATTCCAATTTATATAGACAAGGAGATTAACGCAAATTGTCAAGTTGTTGTTGGCTAAACCTATATTGTGAGGTGATAAGGTATCATTCGACCCATCTATCAGTCATAAAAGATGAATATATATATATATAGGAGAAAGTATGACCCCGACGGCAGAGATCAAGCCGCCGAAACCACTTGAGCTCTGCCATCGGGGTCATACTTTCTCCTATTACCCACTCTACTACCCTAAGTATTGAGTACTCTGGTGCGTTATGGTCCATCTGGTTCCTTACCACAACTCGTTCGTTATATATATATATATATATATATATATATGAGAAAAATATGGGGAGAAGAATACTGCATGGTTGCACATGGATAACATGTTATAAAATGAGTCCCTCATCAGTGATTTGCCAACGGTCATTGGTATTTCATTGCATTAAAAATCATATACCTCACGTTGGTGCAATAATAACTAAAATAAGTTATTAGGACAATTAAAACGCGTAAAGCGAGTGAGACAAGTAAGCAACACAGGGGAAAGCTAACCGAAGATAGGAAGAAACACAAGCTACATAGTTATTCTATCAGTATAAGCTGGGTGAATATATGAGCGAGTAAGAAATAGACCTTTCGCGATGAATCCGATGCAAGAAAGAAGGAAAATCGTTTTCGCAGCGAACGGGGGAAGTGAGAAGGGGAGAAACAGTGAGTGAGTGAGTGGAAGTACGAGGAAGAGGTCAGTAGAGAGAAAGTGTTAACTGACATGACAGAGGGGACGAAAGAAAGTAAGAGAAACAGATATAAATATATATATATATATATATATATATATATATATATATATATATATATATATATATATATATGTATTATCAAATGATTCTATGGACATACTTTATATTATATTGCTCTGATTATTTAATTTATTAATTCTTCATTGAGCCACATCGTGAATGGTTGCCAAAACACATATATATCTGTGACTTTCTTTAGTTTGTGTATATGTAAATCTTTATATTTAATAATCTCCCATAAGGTGGAGATGCAATTTGGGCAATATTGGGCTGCGCTTTCTAGCAGCCAACCCACTCGCCGTAAGCAACCATTCACATTCTTTCTGACTTGACCACTGCCACGTCACAGTTCTTAGCCATTTTGAATTCGTGTTTGGCGGGGACCCCTTTAGAAAATAATCTGTCCTAAAGAGTTTGTTTCCTGATGAGCTCGAAGCTCGAGATTTTATCCTTAATAGGATATATCAAAATGCGAACGAAACCCAAGGGTAGGGATATAATCCTGGTATGTATAAGAGCATTTCTTCTAACTTTAATTTTATACCTAATAGTGTATGTTTGACCGTATATTTAATCGATTTCCACTTGCTGTTGAAATGTTGGGTAAATATTATATGGCGGCTGGCCGTGAAGAGATTGCTGTCGATTATTTATTTACTATTTCTTCATATGTGCCTTTTAATCTTATAGCCTGGTCTAATTGATTTTTTGTGTGGTTAATTATGCTAATTGGGAGAGGAAATGGTGTATATATATTATCAAATGATTCTATGGACATACTTTATAGTATATATATATATATATATATATATATATATATATATATATATATATATATATATATATATCGTTTCTGAATTTGATTAGCAAGATTCTTTATCTGAAAACGTGTGTTGAAACGGATATTGTTATACTTTGGGAGGGTCATGTTGCCAATAAGAAACACACGCACCATTTGCTTTCACTTCAATTTATTATAAATTTCCGGTTGGTTGGTTGGTTCCACAACCGATGGTTGTTCATATATTGTCAAGGTTCTTTCGTCACACATTATGTGACCTCTTCAGTGACTGGGGATTATTTACTTTTGTTTTGAGCCTCTCCTTTGTTTTGTCCTACGCCATCTTGTTTTTGTGTGTGTTGTGTGCTTAGTTTGCGCATGTGTTACATCAGGGTGTCTGTTTTTATTTGTTTATTTATTTGTTTATTTACATGTTAGTAGTTAGATGTAAATAAACAAATAAATAAACAAATAAAAACACACACAGACCCCCGGATGTAACACATGCGCAAACTAAGCACACAACACACAAAAACAAGATGGCGTAGGACAGTTTCTTATTTTTAACATCACCCTCCCAAAGTATAACAATATATATATATATATATATATATATATATATATATATATATATATATATATATATATATATATATATATATATATATATATAAAAGAAATGAAGAAATTATTCAATATCAAAACGTAGAGATAGAGATGACCAAAGTTCTAATTCAAAAGAATATGATAATAATTTAAGGTTACGCCAGCAATTTATATTGAAATGTTAAAAATAAAAATATACTGTATAGTTAGCCAGTTGAATGTAGATTGGTTTTCTATATCTAAGTTCTAAGTCCAAACATTTCACGCGGAAAAACATAATATTGATCGTTCCAGGTTCGATAGATATTAATAAACAAATTGGGATATTTGGATTTAATCAGGTGATGAAACTTGTCCTACAAACACGTTGTAGTTCCATGAGTGCTCCCTCTATACTTCCAAGGAAATATATCTATTTGCTAATTATTGTAACAAGGTTTAAAGCGAGATTCAGCAAATGTTTTCAATTTCCTAATGTAAATTCATCTCATATCACAAGCGTTATGAGGAATCTTACACAATAATAATCTTGAAATTTACTTCGACTCATACCTATGTATCTAAATCTTTATAATATTTTTTATTATATTCATGAAATACTTAGATATGAAATTCTTAGATAGGAAAAATATGCCATAAATGTGTCAGCTCTCAAGTTATACGCTTAGGGTTGATTCATATGTCAGTGACTAGAACATTATATTCCTTGCGAACATAAAGAGCCAGCACAGAAAAAGATAAATATATGTATCTACTGATTTATGGATTAGTAATAATCACTATATAGATTGATATCAGCTGACAACACGGCCGATGCCCTATGTATTCAATCCGGCTTAATAAACTTATCTTTATCCATTTATATGCACTTTTTCGTACATCGTCGACGACTCATTTTTTATGAATCTTAGTTAGTAGAATTGGTGTTACATATTAAGTATTCTCACAGATCCACACACACACCAACACACACATGTACATACATACATACATACATACATACATACATACATACATACATACATACATACATACATATATATATATATATATATATATATATATATATATATATATATATATATATATGTATGTATGTATATATATGTGTGTGTGGATCTGTGAGAATACTTAAATATGTAACACCAATATATATATATATATATTTCGTTTCTGAATTTGTTTAGCAAGATTCTTTATCTGAAAACGTGTGTTGAAACCGATATTGTTATACTTTGGGAGGGTCGTGTTGCCAATAACAAACACACGCACCAATAGCTTTTACTTCAATTTATTATAAATTAAATTTATAAATTTCTGAATTCATAAATTTCCGGTTAGTTGGTTGGTGCCACAACCAGACGATTGGTCATATATTGTCAAAGTTCTTTCGTCACACATTATGTCACCTCTTCAGTGACTGGAGATTCTTTTCTTTGTTTTTGTGCCTCTCCTTGTTCTGTCTTACGCCATCTTGTTTTTGTGTGTCTGCCAAAGTATAACAATATATATATATATATATATATATATATATATTAGAGAATATATAGCTTTCACAGTATTTTTGACTAAAGAAATTTTAGCCTGATAATGGGGTTTAGAACCCTCAGATAAATGGAAAAAGATGGGTATTGACGTACATGGGAGTCGAACCCACATGTTTGGTTATCGGGACGACTGCGCTACCATTACACTAACACATATAGTCGTCCTAATGGTCATCTCTAATAGTTTTTAAATTCTCTTCGACATATTTTATTGTTGAAAAATACTGTAATTAAACAAGAACAACAACAATAATAATAATAATAATAAATTAATAGAATATACGCTGAACTAGTTTGTAAAATGAAATATATATGTAAAGAAAAAGAAGGAAATATAATTTTATATACATCTAAATATTGCTAAAACATTACAAAAAACAACTTTTTAAATAAAGATTAGAAACAGGTTGCTTAAATTGTTGTTGCAGCCAATGAAATTGATAAACGAGAGCCGTACTATGATATTTGGTTATTCAGCGAATATACGATTTAATATGATTCACGTGGAAGGATCATGGTTAATCATCAACAAGACAAAGATAAATAATGCAAAACTACAGCAGAATAAGTAGCAGTATGTATGACTAGCTGTAACAAAAGATGCCTACTTAAATTGATATCCGCACATTCACAAACATGCAAATAAACATGACTATAATCACACAAATTTATATATTTTTTATTTTAATTTGTGTGTGTGTAATGAATATTTAAACTAAAACACAGCTTATATTAGAAGGTTTAAAGAGAAAATAATTGTTTCTACATTTGGCACAAGGCCAGCAATTACCCAGTGTATTACTGGTACTTTATTTTATCGCGCCCGTAAGGATGAAAGGCAAAGTTAACCTCGGCGGGATTTGAACTCAGAATGGTAAGGGCCGTAACTCTATTCGTCAAAGCATGGCGTCCGACCCTCTACCGATACTGCCAATCCACCGCCCTTTAAAGAGAAAATAATAATAATTTACCAGGTTTTCTATTAGAAACCTTCATTCTAATGAGAATAACATGTAAACACGTTTTATTACTGCTCTCTACACAGAAGAACTGAAGTGATTACGCTTTTGTATTTCTAAGATATTTTTTATTCACATCGTCATATATATATGTTTATGAATCTGTATACTAAGGAGTGGTACTATAGCAACGCCACAGATGTCAAGCAGGGTGTAGAATATAACCGCAATAGTCATTATAATTAGTATGAAGCCCATACCTTTAGCATTGTGATTGATTATGTAAAGAAACTATTTATGTTAGAACAGAGATTATATTAGAGTATGTAAGTTGAATATAATGTAGAAAATTATAGTCATTTATTTAATTAGATGCCTTCGTTTTGAAAAGAATGTAATAAAAAAAATCTCCTATATTTCTATATACATAGGAAAACATGAGATATTAACTTTACACATTTCGGTATTTTTTCTCTCTGCTGGATAAGACAACAAACCATATGATTCTCTATACAAAAGACGTTTGCGTTTATAATGCAAAATGTCCAAATTCGGCTATATTAACCATTTAATTACATATTAAAACAACGGTGTATTTCCTCGAATACATCATACATGTAACAGAATTTTACTTGTAACACTGGTTTGTTTTTCATCTCTTTATTATACTGTATTTCTACTTTATTCATCTTTTTAATTGACACTAATATTTCTTTCAGTTCCTTTCACAAAATCTTAAAAACAGAGTATAGAAATCACAGAAAAGTAATTATTTGTTCTGCACAAGGCATGGAATCATACTGTATAATTTTAATTTTGATTTTAAACGCACTTGTATATATATATATATATATATATATATATATATATATATATATATATATATACATAAATATATATATAAGAAGTTAATATCCCCACAGGTACTAAGTACCCCTGGAAATATATAGGGTGTCTATGATACAGTGGTTGTTCTATGGTATTAATTTGACATACCAGAACTACAAAAATTGAGATAAGCGGAGCAAGCAAGATTCAAACAATTTTTTTAAATAAATTAAAAAATATAATTTAAATATTTACCTATTCCAATTGCTTTTACCGACGGTTTCACTTCACAAAAGATTGGAGATCCCTAGGGACTTCCAATGGAAAAGTTTAGATCATCAGAGAACATTTTCCTTTCCTATCGATCCTGTGCTAGATGGCAGATGGCAGATGTCCTAGGAAAGGAAAATGCTCTCTGATGATCTCTACTTTTCCATTGGAAGTCTCTAGGGATCTCCAATATTTTGTGAAGTGAAACCGTCGGTAAAAG
>OZ024740.1:344500911-344555911 GCA_964016885.1 Eledone cirrhosa
AATTCAGAATCACTCTAATTACATTGATATATATATATATATATATATATATATATATATATATATATATATAAGTATTGAGTACTTTGGTGCGTTATGGTCCATCTGGTTCCTTACCACATTTCCTTCGTTATATATATATATATATAAGTAAAAAGGAAAAGATAATGCTGACAAATTTTTCCCAGTGAAAAATAGTTTAATTAGGAATGAGTATAAATTAGTAATAAGTATTGGTTAGTATTCAGTTTTGGTTTTAAGTTTTTGCCGGTTGTGTATTTCTAATGGTTTTCAAAAATAATTTTAAGATAGAGCGCTCGTGATGTTTGCTCTAATCTGGTCAGTTTTGGAAATTCTTCCTGTTTTATGTGAAAAAAGTGGCTCCAGATGTATTAAGATTTGGTTGGTTGTTGAATGTCACGTGAATAAGTACTATAAATTTCGCGCCAATTCGTGTTGCAAAAATTCTTGTAGTCAAAACAATTTTGATTGGTCGGTAGAGGTCACGTGAATGTTAAAAATTGATTTTAGCGCGAACTGGTTTGGCGCCAAATGTAGGTTTGTAGGAAGAGTGTCCTTTTTCGCTTGAGTTGCAGTCATGTTGAGAAGTCACTGAAAAACATATCTATTAAGACAAATATGTGTGTGGTGTGTGTGTGTGTGTAGTAAAGAGGTTCATTGTTGTGATAATGGTCAGTAGGGATGTGTGTGTGAGTTGCAGTCATGTTGAAAGGTCAACAGTTCAGGTGTCTATTAAGACAAATATGTGTGTGTGTGTGTTTGTGAGTGTGTGTAGCAGAGTGGTTCGTGGTAGAGGGAATAAATCGGTCAGTAGGAATGTGAGTGTACGTGTGATGTGTGTGTGGTGGTGCATTTTAACATGTTGAAACATATTGTTCAGCTCTTGTCTTATACGGAGAAGTGTGTGTGTGTGTGTGTGTGTGTGTCTGTTTGTGTGTGTTTGTGTGTGAGTGTGTGCATATCTGTTTGTATGTTAGTGTACACGTGTGTATGTGTGTGTGTATATGTGTGTGTGGATGGACCAGTATTTTTGTGATACTGGTAAAAATGGTGTACATTATTCGATATTTTCAGTCATTTGCAAAAACGATTCTCTCAAAAGAACATCAAAAACATCAATAATAAATGAGGTGAAATGATGTATAGTACTGTCATAACACCAAGGTGTGTGTGAGTGTCCAGATTGTACGTACTGCAAGGAGAATTCATTAGGCCCTGCTGTAAGGGATACTTGTGTACACATATGTATGGGCCCATCAATGTGCAATACATGTGTGCGTATATGTATGTGTGTGTGTCGGCACGTTTATATATATAAACATCAAAATGTATGCAAATTTGTGTATATTTGTGTTGCACCATAGAACATGTGTGTTTACGTATGTCATTGTGTTTATATGTGGATAGAAATGTATGTAGGATGTATGCTGATGTAGGTATGTATGTTGACGTGTGTATGTTGTGGGTTCGTCTTAGGGGGAAGTGTTTAGACGGGGTCCGTATTTGTTAATAAAGTGAGATTCCTTGCTGATGCGCTGGGTGTGGGTGGCATTATCTTTAAATTTGTAATATGTCATTATCTTTAAATTTGTAATATATCACAACTCCTGTGTCACACCTCTATTTTTTTAAATATCATATCCCCACACGAGATACAGAAAATGCCAACAAAAACAGATACAACTCTTATCAACACAAATGAAGAGATTCTACAGGAACTCAAGAAAATTAACACCAACCTATCTGTGCTAGTCGACAAACTTGACTCCACAAATGAGGAAACCGTTACCGGATACAAACCCTCCGAAATCGGCGATAAACTTCAAAACCTTTGCGATACTATCCAAACTATGTTCACTATTACCAACCCAGGAAAAACCAACGAAGAACCATGTGAGATTGATTCATACAAAATGAAAATTCGAAAAATCCCAAAATGGAACAAACCCCTCAGAGACAGAAAGTTCTCCTTTTGGAAGATGATACAAAATCACAACAAAGCGGAGATATATTAAAAATGGCTTAACTCAACCCCCTCTAACTCTCCCCCGTAAAATACAAATAAGGTCCATTCCAAATGAACCCGAGCCTCAAAGACACCTTAGGAAAAGAATGGCATTGGAAAAAATGAAGACAGAAATTGAACTTCTTAAATTGAGGGCCCAGACAAATGAGGAAAAAATCAAAACCATCAATGAAGAAATCCTCCTTGAAATCAACAATAAGACTGAAGGCCCTAACGTAAAGAAGATCTCTAAATTATGGAAAGAGGACTGCAACAGAGAAGAGCTGAAATCCCTTCAACGCTGGGAAAAAAGTGCCGCTTGGTTCCTAAACTATGAATCGACTTTTCAAACGGATTACACCTCCAATAACCCGTTCATAAAAATAGGAAAACCCATAACCCAACCGCACAACAACTTCGCAAACTCCCCAGCTACTAACAAAAGAAGAAGGAAGCACCACACCGAAGATGAACTTCCGAACCTCGCTTACATAAGAAGGAACAAAAACCCTATAAATCATCACCCCCAGAATGACATTTACAACTTTCCCCCTTCAAGGAAATACCATACCAAATCACTCAACTACTACGCGGATGCCTCATCGTCAAACATAGGGAAAAGATACCACCACCATGATAGATGTAACAACTTCCTCGCTACAAGGGGACATCAAGGTAATTTCCATTTTCTCAACTCTCGCTTCCACAATACACAACAAACCCACACCGCACGATACAGCCAACAACGTAGGCCACCTATAACACCACAATCCAACATGGCACATAGAAACACACATCCATACTCGCAATATAGGAACACCCCATTCAATACACAACCACGAACCCGAACCACATTTTACAACAACAAGGAATATAACAAACACAGGAGACCACTTAACATCAGCAGACAACCCCTCTACCCCAACCATTTTTTAGACACAGAACACAGATACAGGCAAACAAGACGGGAAGGAGAAACCGAGAGTAATAAAAATTATCAATCTAACTAGTGCAGAACCAACTCCCATCCTTATCAACTTACTCTCCAAATGTCTTAAATTCACACCGACCCCCCTACGTCCTAACTACTATGAAATGAAGGAAGACATCACAGACTTCTGTAGAAAGTTACGACTCAGTGAAGAAATATTCGACCAGTACAATGAGGATGAATCATTAGCCAGAAATAAAGGCAACTACACCCCATCACATCAAAAGGTAGAAATAAAATCCTGGACGAATTCTGTGAACACATCACAAACTTCCCTTACCAACACTTGCACAGACAAAAATACAAGCCAAACCTCAACAAGAAAGAATGGGAAGAATTAAATAGATTAAAAACCGACAGAACTATTACAATTAAAGAGGCTGATAAAGGGAGTGCAGTAGTCCTAATGGAGACAGAATTCTATATCAACTTAGCACTCTCCACTTTGGAAAATGAAACATACTACGAAAAGGCTGAACACTACAATCAACAGAAAATTATAAGAAGCCTAAAAACTCTGATCAACCAATACAAAGAAGGACTCACTAACAAGGAATTCAGCTTCATCACAGACTTCACAAGTAAATCCAACCTTTTCTACGGTATCCCTACAGTACATAAAAGCGAATTAATAAGTAAGGCATGCAAGGAAGCCACAGACATAATCATCAATGTCCCCTCACCCAATGATCTCAAATTAAGACCTATAATAGCAGGCCCCGCTTGCGAAACCCACCGCCATAGCAACTTCATTGATACCCTTCTCAAGCCTTTTCTCAAATACATCAAAAGCTATATAAGGGACGACCTAGATATGCTCAATCACCTCCCTGATATACCGCTTACTGAACAAACCCTACTAGTGATGTTCGATGTAGTCAACCTATACTCCAACATCCCCACAACCTAGGAATAGAAGCTATCCAATTCTGGCTGGATGAACTCCCACAACGCATCAAAAAAGAATTCGTGATAGAAGGACTCAAATTTATCTTGGAAAACAATTACTTCCTTTTCAATAACAAATCCTAGAGGCAGAAATCTGGGAGGGCTATGGGAACGAAAACGGCCCCCACTTATGCCAACCTAGTCATGGGATACCTGGAAATCATCCTCTACACTAAAGTAGTAAACACATTTGGAAACACTCTCCACTTACACATAGAGAAGAACTAGAAGCGATATCTGGATGACTGCTTCATCCTTTGGCACGAAAACATCGAGAAACTTAAAGAATTTCACACCCTTATAAATGGGATCAACACGAATATTAACTTTACTATGGAATACAGCCATCAACAACTCCCCTTCCTCGACATCCTCATTAAGATTCATGACAAAAAAATAAAAACAGACATATAATACAAGCCCACAGACTCCAAGCAATATCTTCCTATCAATTATTGCCACCCTAGACACGTTAAAATTAATATTCCCTACAACTTAGCCAAGAGAATCTGTACTATAGTCTCCAATAAAAACACCTGTTACTTATGTCTACAAGAACTAAAGGACACACTCATAAGCAGGGACTACCCTGCATCACTAATTAACAATGGAATCCAACGTGCCCTAAAACTCAGTACCCAGGACCTTAGACACCATCCTCCAGAACATCCCTGTATTAAAAAAGGACCATAGAATGAACCAAATCCTTCGAACACACGATATCATAAAGAGCAAAAGACAATCTAAGTCAATGAAAAACATCCTAACACATGCCAAAGTACTGCTAACCACAACAACGGAACCCACAGTAAAAAAATCGATAGACCCAACTGTGGCATATGCATCAACCTAATAGAGGGTTCGGAATTCTATTTCAAAGAAGGACAACGTTTTATAGTAAAACTCAATTTCACATGCGCATCAAAAAATCTAATATATGTATTAATTTCCTCAAGTTGTCAAGAACAATACATAGGCCAGACTAAAAACAGCCTCCGCCAACGCATGACTGTCCATAGATCCCAAATTAAAATACGGGAATACAGAAAAATACCACTGAGTGAACACATTGATACGTGTGCCGCCCAAAATCCTCCCAACTTTAGAATCTTTCCCCTCTACAAATTTAAAGATAAAGCAACCCACACCCAGCGCATCAGCAAGGAATCTCACTTTATTAACAAATACGGACCCCGTCTAAACACTTCTCCCTAAGACGAACCCACAACATACACACGTCAACATACATACCTACATCAGCATACATCCTACATACATTTCTATCCACATATAAACACAATGACATACGTAAACACACATGTCCTATGGTGCAACACAAATATACACAAATTTGCATACATTTTGATGTTTATAGATATAAACGTGCCGACACACACACATACACATACGCACACATGTATTGCACATTGATGGGCACATACATATTTGTACACAAGTATCCCATACGGCATGGCCTAATTGATTCCCTTTGCAGTACGTACAATCTGGACACTCACACACCTTCGTGTTATGACAATACTATACATCATTTCACCCCTTTTATTATTGATGTTTTTCATGTTCTTTTGAGAGGATCGTTTTTGCAAATGACTGAAAATATCGAATAATGTACACCATTTTTACCTGTATCACAAAAATACTGGTCCATCCACACACATATACACAGACATATACACACACACATACACACACACATACACACGCGTACCCTAACATACAAACATACATACACACACACACAGACACACTTCTCCGTATAAGACAAGAGCTGAAAAATATGTTTCAACATGTTAAAATATCACCCCCCCACACACACACACACCACGTACACACACATTCCTACTGACCGATTCATTCCCTCTACCACGAACCACTCAGGTACACACACACACACACACACACACATATTTGTCTTAATAGACACTTGAAATGTTGACCTTTCAACATGAGTGCAACTCACACAAAAATCCCTACTGACCATTATCACAACAATGAACCTCTTTACCACACACACACACACACACACACACACACACACACACACACACACACACACATATATATATTTGTCTTAATAGATATGTTTTTCAGTGACTTCTCAACATGACTGCAACTCAATCAAGCGAAAAAGGACACTCTTCGACAAACCTACATTTGGCGCCAAACCAGTTCGCGCTAAAATCAATTTTTAACATTCACGAGACCTCTACCGACCAATCAAAATTGTTTTGACTACAGGAATTTTTGCAACACGAATTGTCGCGAAATTTATAGTACTTAATCACGTGACATTCAACAACCAACCAAATTTTAATACCTCTGGAGCCACTTTTTTCACATAAAAACAGGAAGAATTTCCAAAACTGATTAGATAGAGCAAACATCACGGGCGCTCAAGATTATTTTTGAAAAGCATTAGAAATGCGCAACCGGTAAAAACTTAAAACTAAAACTGAATACTAATCAATACTTATTACTAATTATTACTTATTCCTAATTAAAATATTTTTAACTGGGAAAAATTTGTCAGATTTTCTTTTCCTTTTTACTAATATATCACAAATCGTGTGTGACGCCTCTATTTTTTAAAAATATATATATATGGGTGTGTGGGGCGGGGCGCGGGTGTTTGTGTGTGTCTGTGTCTTTGTGTGTGTGTGTATTTGTTTGTACCTGTGCACGAGTGTATGTGTTTGTATGTGTATGTGCTTGAATAGAGAGTGAAAAGAAGAGGAGGAGAGGCAGCAAACATGTATGAGTGTTTATTTGTGTTTGTATGTTAGGGTACATTTGTTTTTAAATATAGAATGTCTAAGTTAACGGACGCTGTTTTACATCTGTACATCATATTTTAGTACGAAATATTAAGAGGAAGCCGACAAACATCATTTAAGTTCCTGTCGTATCAGTGCCTAGCAGCTTTAGTTTAGTCAGTAGGCCGATTTCTTTCTGACGTGATATATAAGAGCTTTCAAAGACTTGGGAACATGGCCACATAGAGTGCAAGAGTTATGGTTGCGAGACAAGATAGCTGGTACTCGTGTGGTTTTTTTCAGTCCTCACTCTTGTTGTAGACGGCTAGATTCGAAAGATTTAATGTCACTGTAATAGATCACTCTCCACTTCTTTCGTTCTAGAAACACCTGCTCAAAGATCTTAAAGGGTATGTTAACACACACACAAACACACACACACACACACACATATATATATATATACGTATATATATATATATATATATATATATAAGCGTGAAACTAATAAGAGTTTATATTAATGCATTATCTTGTTTGTGTGTGTAAGTGAATCTGTGTATCTCTGTACGAATATATATGGATATATATATAGACATATAAATCTATATATACATACTTACACCCTACCCTAATACACACACAAACACACACATATATTTGTATGCATGTACAATGAAAAATGAAGGAACTAAACTAGAGAACAACACATGTGTGCAGAAAGTGACGCACACACAAACATATATAAACGCACATATTGAGAGAAAAAGAAAGATAGAGAGATAAAGACAGATATATAAAGATAAAGCGGGAGGTTTAATAAAAAAAAATTAATATGACACAAAATGAAATATATATATATTGCTAAACAAAAAATTGTAAAGCAAATATTTCTGAAAACAAAATGGTGAATAAACACGGAGAAAAATAAATAAATAGAAACCTGTAAACTTACTTTCTCCTTTTGTATATACAAATACACGGATAGAAAAATGTTATAACATATCTGAATTAGATGTATTAATACTACCACATGTACGGTTATGTAAATATACGTCTATGTATAATATATAATAGATCCCATCTGCCTAGTTATGTAAGTCTATGCATCTTTGCGGAAATAGTATAACAAGATTATTAAAGCGCTTCTGTATTAGCAAATCACCCCCTTACAAAATAATAATTATGTTATATAAGACCGATATTTAACATATAATCTTTTATATAATCGTAAGGTCTGTATATACACCCTGATGATAATATCCATTACATTTTTCCAAAGTAATATATACATTGATATGTATGTATATGTATGTATGCATTCATGCTTATATCTGCATGTATATATATATATATATTTATATATTTTTATATATATATATATATATATATATATATATATATATATATAGTAATAATAATAAATTTGAAGACTAAAATCCAAAGAGGGCTCGATAAGGATAAGTATATATCAAATATATAAGAACCGTAGAGCAAATATTTATTAAAATAACAGATTAATCTGTTATTTCTATATGTATATATATATATATATATATATATATATATATATATATATATATATATATATATATATATATATATGCGAGGCCTGTTATAGACGTAACTGGTATACTTCTTTATTTTATTCGTATGTAACAGGTTGAGTCTTCTAAAAACCATATACGATTTACATACTAACAAAATAGAATAAGCTTAACATGACTGTTCGGCATGAATTCTATGTCCACAATTCGCGTCTCCCATTTGTCATTCACAATGCATATGTCGACTCGTGTTTGTGTAAAATATATTTACAAGTATTTCACATATTTTCCTTCTCTTTCAGAAATATTTTATAATGATTCTTTTATAAGATTTAGATGAATCTCACTAGGAATTTCTTTCTGTTAAGGATTTTTTAAAAATGACAGTTTCGCAATTCCCATTGTGTCCAGTCCTACCATGCTGAAGCTCCTCCCTCTGTAATTCTTTCTTTACACACGTTCTATACCGTTTCATTGTAACACTTTAAGTGGAGCATTACAAGATATATACAACCGGTCTCTGAAAGCTTGTGAAAATGAAAGGTCGTGACACTTTACTTCAGATGCACCCCCCCCCCCCCGCCCACACACACACACATACAAAAGATAAAAGTAAAATAAAATATAACAACACAGATGGAATCAGGAAATAAGAATTATGCAAGAAACAAATTACGAGACCTTGATCAACATCATCAAATATTATACATATTAAAAATGCACGGAGCACCACAAACTAAACTAAGAACGAAATCTGGCAATAAACACCAACATTTTTAGCTATTTGAAGGGTAAAATACATTACTACTAATACTAGACATGATTAACAGAATAACAATAAAATAAATAATACTATTGAGCAAAATTTTATATATAAATTGCTATTATTAAACTTTCATTTTCCTTTACAATTCGCAGTCTTGAACAATCGTAGCAGTTCCAAAAAAATATATTTTGTAAACATAACATTAAAATACTGCAATACAACATTTGCGGCCTAAGAACGCCTTTATGTAAATAAACATTATCATCAGACATCTTTTCGAGGCGCAATTTTTATAACCACATCACAGTAGACTTCAAATCTACAATTAATCTTCGATAAGATATGACAGACAAAGTCCGCTTTTGTCTAACACACACACATAAAAAAAAAATAGAATAAACAGTCACCTAGTACATATATACGACAAATGACACCTAAAAACTAATGAAGCACAAGAACATACTAATAATGTCTGCGAGGAGAAGAAAAAAAATGTAGTAAGTGAGAGGGGTATGATGAGAATATTTGTAACAATGTGATGTCTGCTAATAGCAAACAAGGGTCATGTGGAAGTATTAAGTGGCAGCTTGGACGGCATGTTAGCCAAAAGGGTTAGCAAGTTGACGGAGAGAATAATCGCTAAGAATGTGTGGACAGGCAGAAGGAAAACAATTAGAGGAGAAAGAAAGAGAATGGGAATGAAATAAATAGAGAAAGAGATGAATAGATAGACTATATATCTATAAACAGAGGTTTGAACACACCCATATTGTTTTTATTTTTCGCCCCTTTAGTAAGATGTTTAACGAACTGCCTATGTCGCATATCTTCGTTACATAGATATATACATATGCAAAAGTGAGGCTCCTTAAATTTATTCTCCTTTACACTTTAATAGAATTACATTGTATATGCTATGCATACACATACACAAACTCGTGTACATGCACGCACACCTACACACACACACACACACACACACACACACACACACACACACAGAGTCACACAAACAAACAGTCACACACTAGGTCAACAATTTCTGAGTAGAGGAACGTCGATATTGATCCCAGTGGTGAACTGGTACTTTATTTCATCGACACCAGAAAGATGAAATGATATCGTAGGGATTTGAACTCAGAACTTAAAAGGCGGTAACGAAATACTCCAATGTATTTCATTTGACGGGCTAACGATACTGTCGATACATAGGCCTTGCATAAATATATATGTATGTGTCTCAATTAAGATGAGCTGGTTATGTTGCTAGGATGTAAATTAAAAACTGCCCAAATTTCCCACGTATGGCCAACTTCATGTGGCAGTTCAAAACGTATGAAGACGTCTTCTTAGATACAATGATGAGCTGAAGAATAATTCCAAGCTTATAGGGATACAAGCATCAGCATTTGAGAAGAATTTAAGCATCCAATTCAAATTCATTCTAACAAGTGAACAAATTTCAATGGGAACGCACCAGGGTTGTCGAACACATGGCCATTGTACGAAAACCGCGTCGTATAATTCAGAAAAATTTCTGAAACACAATTCTATTCTTCGAGGTTTCGGCAATATTTAACTTATCTGAACAATATAAAATAGAAGGCAATTTCTGTAAACTGTTTGATTTAGATATATTGAATATGTTGAACTTAACAGTTTAGTGTTCCCTCACAAGTCCCGAATTTGTTTCATCATAAAATGCATAACTACACATATGATATTTTGTAAAGATATCGTTGTTAATGGTGTAGATCAGAAATGGGCAACCTGCGGCCCGCCAAGATTTCTGAATGGCTCGGTTAAATCACCTAAGTGAAATCTTTCTAATTAATTTTACCCCAACTTTTCAGTCGTAATTTATCTTTCCATCATTTTCACGATCGAGGAAAACAACATGTACAAAGTCTGAAGAAACAAATCAAAACAACCTGAGTTACTGCCCTTTTAAGAATATAAATTATCGCTTGAGGCCCGCCTGATGATGACCATATCCCATGCGACCCGCTTCTCTAAAAAGGTTGCCCATGCCTGGTGTAGATTATGATTATGCAAACGGAGTGTCCTAATTTATAGGAGATATATTATTGCATACTTCCATTCGATTTTGTTTTCATTACTTTAATTCGGCGAATGAAAATCATTTGAGATTCTAAAGACCATTCTTGATAGTTCCGATGGAATTTTGTTAGCCCCACTTACTTTTTTACAAGGATGAAAATTTGTTGGTTGTGTGGGGCGCATAATCTGAATAACATTACTATGAACTGCGAAATTTATTTATGTCATCATTTTAAGTTATAATATTCAAACACACAATCAATTATTACAAGTAGTGAATGTAATATTCTGATAGATTTTTTTATAGGCTTGGTAGTTGCGGTAGATTGGCGCATTCAGAATAGCCCGAGTGGTAGAGTTGCCACTGATTAATACGTGATTAAAAAGAAACACGGAATAAAACAGACATTCAGACACAGAAATGTACAGGCAGAGATATGCATGCGCGTGTAAGTTGACATACAATCATACACACACATACAAGCACACATATACAGTTAGGCATTTATGAATACAACGTCTATTGGATTCACCAGGAGATATGAATACTTTGCGTTTATAAAAAGGAACGTGATAGATTTGATAACTTTGTCAACGATAAGACACACCACACACTCTCTCTCACAATACGGACATATATACATTACATACGCATACACATGTAAATACACCACATACACGCACTCACACACACACACATATATATATATAAATGTGTGTGTGTGTGTGTGTGTATAATATATATATATATATATATATATATATATATATGTATATATATATAATTACACACATGTTAATACACATACACGTGTGTGTGTTTGAGTGTGTATAATCTTCAGCCACTCTCCACTCTTATTCTTAGATATTTAGGTTTTTGTTTTCTCGGCTCTCTCATGTTATCCTGCTATTGTTCTCGTCTCTTGCTGTACTCGTTTTCGTGCAATATTATTTCAATTATTCAACTTACACACTGGCTGTCAGTATATCTGTAGTCTTTCCACAAAAGGAATCCTGTCGATAACAGCGAATTTGGCGCCTCTTTAGCAAGCATTTCACTTGTGTTTCACTCTACACCATCAACGGGTTATCAACTGGACAATATGTAGTGAGGTGGCGTGTGACGTCTTTAGTTCAACCCCTATGTTATCTTTATTATTGGATTACAACAGACTTCAGGACTACAAAAACCGATATATCTTAGTCTTTTCATCACACGGATATCGCATATACGTACACTCATGTTGAAGTAAATATACACACATATATAAAAACATATTCATCCACACAATGAAATATACATACTAAGAAAACGCACGGAAACATTTCTGAGAATGTGCTAACATATCGGTAGATTTTAAATTCATACACACATATACATTTCTCTGTGTCTGTATACACACACACACACACAGACACACACACACACACACACACACACACACACACACACACACACACACACACACACACACACACATATATATATATATATATATATATATATATATATATATATGTATGTATAAATATATATAATATATATATATGTGTGTGTTTGTGTATATATATATATGTGTGTGTGTGTGTGTATATATATATATATGTGTGTGTGTGTGTATATATATATATATATATATATACTTCACTTTCAAATACACAATCCCTACACATTCACAAACGCTTTCAAACACATATTCATTCATTCCGAAACTTTGACGAAGATACGGACAGTAAAACCACCATTATGATATCATAACAATATTGTTAAAAAGGTATTTATTTTAGAGATCATTCATTGGTGATATTATTGTCACAGTTGTCTTAGATTTTCTTATAATAATGGTTGGTGGTGTTGTTAGTGTGATTACTCTTGTTGCTGTCATGTCAGTCAGTGATATAATTGTTAAGGGAGAAGAAATATTTTGTTGAAGTATGGAAAAAATATTAATAAATAGAAAAAAAATTGCTTATTCACTTGATAAGCTGAAAGAGTTTTCCTGAATATTGTCGCCTCTTTGTTTTCTGCTAGATATCTGATTAAAAACATGATTTTGTTACGTTTATTTCTATAGTTTATTTTATTTGATTTTTGAGATATTTATTTTTAAGTCGTTTTACTTCATTTTATATATATTTTTTAATCATTATTATGATATTACTATTGCGTGTTTATGAATTAGGTTTCCATAATATCGACGTTTCAATGTCACGGAACCCATTATTCGGGAGGAACAATCGTTGAATGACAGTAACTATGTCTGCGTTATATTATATTCAGTTTATCTTGCCTCTGGTTGGCGTTCACGAAGAGTGTGGCATAATTGGAGAACTCGCGTTGGTGTTTAAAAATTTAATACAAAATGTGTTGTTTTTGAAAGTTGTGGATGGAGGTGTGTTTTGATATTAACTAGATATTATCTAGGGAGAAATCCCAGAGTGGAAATTATATAAATCACAGCATATACTGTTTCATAACAGAAGCTTTCACGGATTTGATTGAATTTTAACACTTTATGAGAGAGCCTCAGCATGGTAACCTGACCTGATATATAAGAGACCCGATTTTCCGTAAATAAAATCCTACACTCTTGAAGAAAATAGAAGTGACACATTGTATAATGTAGGCTTATGAAACATAAATATATAGAACCTGTGTCGGGTTCAACGATAAATATTCCAATTGGTTGATCAACGTAACAGCATACTAGATAAACTAACGTGTCAGTGGCTGAGCATTACACAGACACGTATCAGATTGACATAGGTCTCAGGGAGATTCAGCATGAGGCAGTGTATGACAATGCTGACTCTGAGCTCCAATTTCAACCCATCTGGTCGTTTTCAAAACAGTTTCCGTCTACCAAATACGACTGGGGATAATTGGTTTGACACGAGGCTATGCTGAAAGATACTTACTTGATCAATATGAAATAAAACACCTCAAATATGTCTGAGTGAACCCGAAAACTCGTGATTGTCAAGTCACTTTCGTAATTATTCGAACCTGTCATCTCCAAAATTAGTTCTAGATAGATGGATGATCACAACTAGAATGCAGCTATCAGATATCTTTTCGATCAGAGTTGAATTTAAGTAAATAGCTACATCAGTAAAAATACTGTGTTCCTGGATGTTTTAGCGCAGCCCACCTTGCCACAAGCATTATGACGAGCGATCTGAGTTTTGGGGAGGGGGTGCAAATGAGATTTAGTTATGCTAACATTTTTAGGCATCCATGTGGGGAGAGCAGTGGTACACTTAGAACGGGCTACTTGGACATTCAAAGTGATGCAGAATGAGGTTGTCGCCTCCTGGTCAACATCATGTGACACATAAACTAGAAACATCTGCACACGAAATTGAAACTGTGGCTTCGAGTGTTATCTTCCAGCTGCCCCATTCGTTCACTTCCCAATGCTGCAGGCTTTGGTTAAATCTTAGAAAATGGTCGTTGACAATAGATTTTTTCTTTAGGACGAGTGTAGCCTACATAATACTAGCCTCGACACTTACGCTGGGGGAAGAAATAGACCAACCATATCAGACTGTTACACAGAATCTCACGGTTTAAAAAGCTTACGTCGGCGTATTTAGTTTCTAGATTAATGACCTAACAAGAATCATCTGCACAAGTTTGGCATCTCAGTTATCCTACTCTTAGCTAGGTTGCCATCCCAGGCTGATGAGCCCATCCAAGTTATACCAGCGGGAAAAGGAGACGTCATAATAAGGTAGAAGATGCAGTTTCTCTTGTCATTCAGCCAGGAAAACCACGGCTAGGTGGCATCTACTGCACAAGAAAGGGAGAAGTTACGTATTGTGCCCAAAGAGTATAAGGGTATACAATCCGGAGTTTTCCCTTTCGTATTTAAATGTTTTAATTAGAAAAGTAAATTTTGTCGCGACTATGCACCAAATTGCATCAGACTTAATATTACCAGTATAATTAAGAGGGAAGCAGAAATAAGAAAGCTTTTGAAATAAGGAAACATTTTTACACCCTTTTAAGTGAAAAGTAATATTTGAAACTGCTTTTTGGTCGAAAGTAGGAAATAAGATAACATTTATTTCATTTACTTTGTCGTTGAGAGCTATGTGGTTCTCAGCAAGATAAGTAGAAGGAAAGAGAGAGAAAAAGAGAAGGTGAGAGGGAGGGGTGGGAGAGAGATCGAGAGAGAGAGAGAAAATGGGAGAAAATGGGAGAAAATGGGAGAAATATAGGTGGTAACGACTCGAGTAAGAATGTTGTAATGATGATGATCCTGGGACAAAGGAAGTGTGCTGTAATGTTCGTCGTAGATACATATGTGACAATGGTGGTGCTGGTGATCCAAGGTGTAAGTTTGGTAATGGTGGTAACAGTGATAGTGTCGTTGATAGGAATTATGGTATGTGATAGGTATATTAGCTAAAGTCTCGACCGTTTGCTGCGGTAGTTATAGTGTTGGTAAAGGCGATAGTTTTGTCATTGTTGTTGAGATGATTATTGGTGGTATTTCGATTGTGGGGTTGAGTGGATACGGATGGTGGTAGTGTTGTTCGTGGTTAAAAATATAAAAAAAAACAAATATGGGGAATAGTGTGGCGAGGCCACGATGTGTATGGTGGGAGAGAGATGAGATGTGAGAGGGAGCATTAGAGGTATGTGTACAGGTAGGGGTTTAAGAGTTAGGCAGAAGATGACAGTTGTGAACTTGTCGGACTGGGGTGCGACGGAAGACTAGAAGGTGGGAGTCATGGTGAGTGGTGTCAGAGAATGTGTGAGGTGAGGATGTGGAAGAAGGAGGTGTGACTTTGATAAGTTGGATAGATGTGTCGCTGGAAGTTAGTGTGAGGGTGGGGATTTCGGATGGAGGAAGAGGAGAAAGAGAAAAGATAAGACTTTACAAAAAAAAGGAAGAGGAGCTGAAGAATGGAGTAGTGGCTGTGAGGTAGGTTGGGGGATTGCTGTGGGAGTTATAGGATGGTGATGAGTGTAGTGATGGGGGTAAGTAGTTGTGAGTAATGGAAAGAAAGCGATAGCTGAGAATATGTTGATGAAGCAGTTACGGTTTCAAGGGGATGTCTGTGTTGTTGTTAGTGGTGGTGATTGTGGTGGTGACGGGAGGGAAAGAGGTTAAAGTGTGGCAGTTAGAGGAGATAAAACATTGCATGTCTCACAGTGTATGTGTGCATCTATGTGTGTGCTTATGTGTTTTCGTATGTATGTTAGTATGTGTGTACGTGTGTGCTTGTATGATTGTCGTTTAAGAAGATTGTGGGTTGTATTTAGTTGGTTACTGAAATGAAAATTGTGCACATGATAGTTGTAAATGTTAATTGTATTAATAATTTTTTAATTATATTTCTTCAATGCCAAAGATTCCTTATAGAGGACAAGGACGAGAGATTCGCTCTATAAGCTTGGTTTGGGGTTTAGGGTTAGCAAGTTCACTTCAAAATCATGTGGTCGAACAACGATGTTGAGGATGTCTGATCTTACTTAATACCATATGAGTGGAAATTTGTAGAGGGAAACTGTATAGAAGTCCTGCAAATATATATGCCCATGACTGTATTTGGGCATGTGTTTGATACAGATGAAGATCCCAGCGAGGTTCACTGGCCTTGGTCTCCGATCTGCTTCGAAGCTGGCTATACCCACCTAACTTTCTTCAATTTCTTTCAGACGTACTCCTGTCAGCGAGGTTCTCAGGCAGATGGCCGAACCTGACCTGGCCCCAAAGGTCGAGAAGGCTCTGGTGAAGGCCTGTCTATTCCCCAGTATACAACACCACCTTGAAAGCCCCAGCTTCGCTTCGCATTCATATAGTGACGCGTGACTCAATTAGCTGCCCTCTTCTTCAACCGTTCTTGATGACGAGTGCACTCGCATCGGAGTGATCCAACGCCTCGATCTCCGAATGTGTGAGTCACATAAATGCTGTTGTAGGGCGGTCGTTGACAAGTTTGGCCTCCACCCACTGTCTTGCTGCCAGAGTGCAGGACCTTTACCCCGACATGCATCTCTCGACAACAACTTGAGCCAGCAGGCCTCGACCACGGAGACGGCAAGCGCCTGGGATGCCGCATGTAGTAACATGTTCTCCGCCTCTAGCATAGTCGATTCGGTTGCAAATCCCGGTACTGCGGCACGAAATGCAGAGGAAAGGAAGAAAAACAAATATCGGGGATTGTCCGACCTCTTCCTCTCCACACAGTTCACCGTTCAGACCTCAGGCCTGCTCGGACCCCGTACTGCCTATAACCTCCGCAAGATTGGAACGTCAGCAGCTCGTCTTAGCAAGGAGCTTCGTGACGTGGGGTGGCTGTTGCAGCACTTGTGGCTGGCCATTGTCCACTGAATGCTTTTGTGGTCTTCTCCACGGGGCGCAGCCCCAACACAGCTGTGCCCTAGGCGCAGAGCCCTTCACTTCCACCTCCCCTTTTCATCTGTGGCCCTAGAGACCTTGCTTTTCCACTCCTTTTTCTCTTATTTATGGCTTTCATAGTCGTTTCTTCTACTCTCCCATATAGCCGTATCTGCCCTTCCTTGACCCTTACCCATTTTTTCATTACTTAATTTTGCTTTTATCTTTCACATATTTACTTACATGTGAGGTGAGTAGAAATTAACCATTGTTACAAATATTTGGTTGCCTTTAGAAAAAAGAGATTGGAGAGAGAGAAGGGGGGGGGGGGAGAGAAGAAAGAAAATGAGTAGAGAGAGATAGATTAGAGATTGAATAGAGAGAAGATTTTACATTGCTTTGAATTTCTTTCAACTTCAAATACAAGAGTCCACTACCAGTTCATGAGGTCAAACCATGGAGATATGAAAGATATGGTCATTGTCTACTTACACCCACACACACACACGCACTCAAAAGCATATCACCACGCATACACACACATAAATATATATACCTATGAAGCACCATTATTGACACAACTATACAAACACATATCCATACTTTCATACAGATGCCTACATATGACATCATATACGCCATCTACCCCTACATTCATTAACTGCTTTCGCTAAAAATTGATATTGGATAGATTTGCACAAAAGCGACATTAAATACATTGTTAAAACCATACACTCTAGATGTTTCAATTATTAGTATTTATTCCATACGCTGACGCGTATGTGTATATATGTGTGTGCGTGTGTGTGTATGTTCATATGCATACATTTATATGTATGAGTATATAAATATAAACGTGCAAACACAGACGCGCTTACAAAAATACACACTCACAGATATACATTCACACAAACACACACATACATTTACATATACATACACATATACTCACACACAGCGAAGTTTTCCCCACCCCCTCCTTCCACACACATACATTCAGGCAACAGGCGTAAAGAGAGCGGAGTAGTATGAGGTAGTCAAGCTACTCCTCTTTCTTTACGTGTTTTGACAGAATCGCAAAAATTTATATATAGATGTTAATAAACAGAACCCTTTCTTGCTCTGTTCTTGATTAGTTACAGGGGTCCTGTTTGAAGAGCGGGCCCTGTTTGGAGAGGGACAAATTTGTTTCTAGAAGGGTGGCCTGTTTGACGCATGGGCCGAGGGTATTTGCTCTCCCCCCACCCAAATCCTCTCTTGCTCCCGGATTTATTCCCCCTCTCCCCAAAATGGATGATCTATTAAGTCCCACTCGAAAACAAAAAAAAAAGAAAAGAAATGAGTTATCTTGTCCAGTCTTTTAGTGTTGTCGTAGAGGATGCCAACATACTTCGGTTAGAATTGTTATTTTACCGCTTAAATTATTGTTAGTCACCCGTCGAAATATCAGCTAACCGTTCGACCCTTCATATCACACCATACCGTGATAACTAAGGATGGGACACATTAATATAGTCACACATGCAAGGGTTGGATGTAGACCTTGGGGGACCCGGGACACTTCAGGTTTTTTGTGGGGGATGGGGTGGAGGGGTGCGCATAGACAAAGCATAGATTACACAGCAACCACTCATCCAATTTTACATTTCATGTTTAGCTTGGTGCAAATAATTGGAATTGAAGAAAGAATACAAACAGGTATTAAATTCAAACACAAGGCCAGCTGAGGGCACAAATCAGTTGCAACGGGATCGCTGGTGGGGCCTCCGCCGTAGGGGGCCCGTAACAATATCCCACCTTTGACACCTTTCCCATTAAATACCGACCCTCGATACATGTCACTAAAAAGAACGAAGGATCACAATGGGATTGCCTTTGATCATAGTTTTTCTCCATCAAGGATGACCTGGGGCTAAACAATTATAACAATTCGCAGTCAGGTAGCCAACTGTAGGCCTGTAATCCAGCCAGCATATATAAGAGCAATTCACTCCACCTAACTTGTGAACGATCCATCCATCTATCTAGTCAGTCAGAATGACAGCAAAACAGTCATCAAACCGGCTAAGAAGTCAGCCAGTCAGTACGACAGCCAGCAATCTAACCGAGTGATAGGCAACAACAACACACCTCATCTTCACAGCGCTAGGGTGGGTGGGGAAGAAACAAAGAAAGCAAGAGAAAGACTATGCAAAATATGTATGGGGATGGTGGTGTGATTTTTGTGAAGGCGGTTGCGGTGGTGACAGCTGTGGTGGAGTGAGATGGTGTCGACTACGGTATATGAATGAAAGCATGAAAGGAAAGGGAACACAGGGATTTATACTGAAAATATAGTAGTGTAGGTAGGTAGTGATGGGGATTAGGGAGTTGGGTGCTGTATTAACTGAGGGTGGTCAGGCGCAGGCTAGATGGCAGAAACAGTATATAGCTTAGAGGCTGTAAAAATAAAGCACACACTCTCTTATACTTTCATACACAAACTTACGGCAGACACCCCACGACGCACATATACAGACAAGGAGGGTTGTGGGGTGCTCTATGTCTAAAATATGAAAAAAAAAAAAAAAATGACAAGTCTGCCGAGAGAGGAGAGATAAGAGACCCAGTTAGAGGATGTTAGAAGTATAAATAGAAGAGTGTGAAGTGAAGACGAATAAGATAAAGGAGAGAAAAAAGAGAAACGTCATGGAGAGAGTGGGGAAGTAGAAGGGAGAGGGAAAGTAAAATTGAATATGGGGTGGATGAAAAAGAAGCAGCAATAGTAACAGCAGTAAAAATATTACTATTATTATTGATTGGCGGTGCATTGGCAGTATCGATAGAGGGTCGGACGCCATGCTTTGAAGCATAGAGTTACGGCCCCCGCCATTCTAAGTTCAAATCCCGCCGAGGTTAACTTTGCCTTTCATCTTTACGGAGTCGACAAAATAAATACCAGTAATGCACGGCGATAATTGCTGGCCTTGTGCCAAAAGTAGAAACAATTATTTTTGATTGGCAGAATCAATAGAACGTCGGACACCAAGCTTTGCGGCATAGAGCTACAGTCCCTTACGAACTGAGTTCAAATCCCGCCGAGGTTAACGTTGCCTTTAATCCTTACGGGGTCGATAAGATAAAGTACCAGTAATGCACTGGTTAATTGCTGGCCTTGTGCCAAATGTAGAAACAATTATTCGTAGTAGTAGTAGTCATAGTTGTTGTTGTTGTAGCAGTATAATACAAGAATAACAATAATGAAATATAGATGAGTTGTAGAGGATGATGAGGAGGGATAGAGCAGAAAATTTAGACAAATAATTGAAATTATGAGAAGCGTTGGATATATTATACAATCTGCAGAGAGGAGAGTTCCAGTTTACCAAAACCTATGTATTACTAGATGGTCCATTTAACCCTCTAGATGCGGAGAAAAAAAATGAGAGTATACCACACATTCTTGAGTATTTCTGTTTATCTTGAATGATTGATTGTCATAGAATATACAAGCTACGGAGATGTATCCCGAAAAAAAAAATACTCAGGTTCATTGAATTCAATAGAGTGGAGGTAACAAAAACATCACCAACGGCTTACATTACAGGTATCAGGTTACTGCAGCAAATGTGTATTGTACACAGTTTACTAGATAGACCGTTGAAGTTTTCTTAATTGTGGTTTTCCACCTCAATGGGTACATGAGAAACTAATATTCTGCGAATATGTGTCGTATGAGAAGATCCTGTAGATCTCCTCATACGACACACCGTATGAGGAGATCTACAGGAAAAGAAAATGGTTTCAATAGTACGATTCTTAAAATAAAACTCTGGTGGCTTAGGGGACTAGCCACCGTACTCCAGTTAGACAAAAGCAAACCACCAGCTGGATGAAAGCGAGCTGAGAGATATGAGACGTACATGGGGTAAAACACGTTGAATGGCATAGAGACGTCGAAGGCTTTTTTTCCAAATCATGAAATGTATTGATAATACTGAGATGTTTATGCAACATATTTATGGGTATGTGTTATTCGTGCCTCACCCAATGTTACAACGCAAGAGCATCCAACTCGACACTAATGGAGGTCCTGCAAATGTAAGGAGCAGACCTTTGCAAAACAAAACAAAACAAAAGTAATATGGCAATCAGAAAGAAACTTTACCCCATTTTGTAGAACATTTTCTACGATGATCTGCTAAAGAGAGAGGGTGAGGGAGAGAGATAGAGAGAGAGAGCGAGAGAGAGAGAGAGAGAGAGAGAGAGAGAGAGAGAGAGAGAGAGAGAGAGAGAGAGAGAGAGAGAGAGAGAGAGAGAATGATGCATATATATATTTCGACACTCGATCGACAAGATCCCAGACATCATTCACTTGCCGAGTGGGGTGGAGCTCATCAAATCGAACCAAGGAAACAATGTTTCCATTGGTGTTTCTACTTGCTGATAATATCTGTCTCTCGCAAATCCAGACAGAAGGAGCAACGTGGAATAAAATCCCTTGCTCAATGACATAACGCATCATCCGATATATATATCTCCTTATAATATATAACCAGCAATTTCTCTGTCTGTCTGTCCGACAGTGGAAACACGTGCGCGCGTGCGAATGTTTTTTGCGCACGCGTAGAGAGAGAGTGAGAGTGAAAGAAAGAGACAGACTACGCGAGGGGGATAGCGGGAGGGAGAGAGGGAGAGAGAGAGAGAGAGTGAATAGACGCTAAAACACGTGCGCGCGTGCGAATGTTTTTTGCGCACGCGTAGAGAGAGAGTGAGAGTGAAAGAAAGAGACAGACTACAAGAGGGGGATAGCGGGAGGGAGAGATGGGGAATTGAGGAGTGCTACAGAAACATATATACATTTCTCTGTGTGTGTAATATATATATATATACACACACAGAAATATATATATAATTACACAGAAATATATATACATTTCTGTTTGTGTAATATATATATATATATACACACACAGAAATATATATACATTTCTGTGTGTGTAATATATATATATATATATATATATATATATATATACACACACACAGAAATATTTATGTGTGTGTGTATATATATATATATATATATATATATATATATATGCACACACAGAAATATATATATATTTCCGTGTGTGTGTATATATATATATATTACACACACAGAAATGTATATATATTTCTGTGTGTATATATATATATATTACACACACAGAAATGTATATATATATACACAGAAATATATATGCATCCCTTAGCTACTGTACTGTATCTGTTGCTATCTCTCTCTCTCTCTCTCTCCAGCTATCCCTCTTTTTTAGTCTGTCTGTTTCTCTCACTCTAACTCTTTCTCTTTGTAACTCACTAACATTCCTCCCCTCTATCGCTGTGACAAATGGGGAGATGGAGGAGGGGAAAGAGGAGGAGGAGAGAGTCACTTCGTCACTTCACCTCTGCCTTTCTTTCTCTCCCCTCTCACTCCCTCATTACGTACAGACATTAGGGCGGTGGATTGGCAGAATCTGTAGAGAGTCGGACACCATGCTTCATATCATGGAGTTACGTCCCTTTACGGTCTGAGTTCAAATACCGCCGAGGTTAACTTTGCCTTTCATCCTCACGGGGTCGATAAAATAAAGTACCAGTAATGTACTGGGTATTAGCTGGCCTTGTGCCAAAAGTAGAAACAATTATTAGAAACATTGCTTCATTTTTACATATCTAAGCATTAGTAAAATAACTAATAATTTCAAAAGTAATTTTTCAATTCCAATTGTTATGAACAGCAAAACATTAATAATAATTTTGTTCTAAGAAATATATATACATTTCTGTGTGTGTAATATTTATATATATATATATATTTATATATATATATACACACAGAAATATATGGGCATTTCTCTGTTTGTCTGTCTGTCTGTCCCTAAAACTCAAATGTAGGTGCTACAGAAATATTACCTTCCCCTTCTTTTCTCCACTTTGGTACTACGAAGAGAAACACTGTCGCTATAGAAACATTCCCTTCCCCTCTCCACTGACTTTGGTCACTGAGGTCGAGGGAATCGGTGGTTGCTATAGGGACACCTTGCACGAGCGAGAAGTAACCAGTTCGAAGCGGTTCTGACCTGACACCATGCCAAGGACCATTTGAAGAAGGTTGCCATTGAATTTGTGGTTGTTGCTGCTGATAATAAGGACCATTCGAAGAAGGTTGCTGCTGAATAGGTAATTTATTAATCAGATTGCGCAGTTCCATAACCTCAGTCTGGAGCTGCGGGATTTGATTAATACGTTTGATTTGTTCAATTTCTCATCCAAATCTCAACAATATCAGTATATACACTAGATTTGCTAGCAGAAAACCGCCCACCGGGTGGTTTTCTGCTAGTCTATATCTATAAAAATGAAAATGTCTGTCTGTGTGTGTGTGTGTGTGTGTGTCTGATCCACAGCAACTGTTGATCCGCAAGGCCAATTTTCAATATTTCTTTTGTAATCAACCACAAATTTATCAGGACAGGCCGCCACGACATTGCGAATGATCGACTCCCCCTTTATCCAGGTAAAATATCGATAAAACTCACTATAGATACGACATTGCACAGAAAAAATCTCTATATCTATAAAAATGAAAAAGAAAGAGTGAGAGTGAAAGAAACAGACAGACTAAAAGAGGGGGATAGCGGGAGAGAGAGAGAGAGATATATATAGAGAGAGAGCAACAGACGCTGTGTTTGATACATGGCAGTGGAAGAGGGGAAGGAAAGCTATAACTAATTAACATGTGTGCGTGTGTGTGTGCGTGAGCGCGCGTGTGTGTGTCTGTGCAGCGTTCCAGTAAGAGGTAAATCTATTAAGCGATGATAATACGTCGTTATGTGGACCGAGAAGAACAATTTCATGCAAAGACAAGGCCAAGTTTATGGTGTATATGGAGTCGTTAGACTAATATTCTATTTAAAATAACCGAATGATTTCCAGCCCCGGAGTTTAAGAATGATGTAAATAAAATTTAAACGAAAATGACAGAGGTTATTAAAATAGTTGTTTCTACTTTTGGCACAAGGCCAGCAATTACGCAGTACATTACTGGTACTTCATTTTATCGACCCCGTAAGGATGAAAGGCAAAGATAACCTCGACGGGATTTTAACTTTGCCTTAAAATAGTAAAAGTAAATAGTGAAGATTTAGGCCAGTACATACGTATGCGCCGACGGACATACACATACATATATAGACGCACACACACACACACACACACACGCTCGTGCGTGTATGTGTAAACCTTATGCATTTCTACAGTATTTTCACCAAACTTAAGACACAGGTTACTTATGTACTCCGGATGGTCATGGGCACTTTTATTTTTCCAGATATTGATTATAGGGCATCCCGGCAGATAACACCCTTTAACCGGTTTCTTGGAAGCAGTGCAATGCAACAAAACGTCATAACTTGTGGAGTTCGCAACCGATTTCACAAAACTTAACACATGAGCTACGTTTGTTCTACATATGAATGTGAACTCTCACAATTGGCACATATTGTGTAGGGGACTCCTGGTGGCAGGAACCCCCTTTTGGAAAAAACAGATGATTTTGTATAAATATAGTTTTCGAAGCAGCACTGAAGTATTGACATAAATGGTATACATAACTGCTATTTAAAACCCGAGCAACGCCGGGTACCTCTGCTACTATATATATATATATATATATATATATATATATATATATATATATATATATATATATATATAGAGAGAGAGAGAGAGAGAGAGAGAGAGAGAGAGAGAGATAGAAAGAGAGATATAGAGAGAGAGAGAGAGATAGATGAACAAGGATGTAGAATAGTAATCCCGTTTCATCAAAATATGAACAAAGAAAGTAGTAGTTCATCTTCAATTATACATTGCAGTACGAATAATAAGTGTCTCATGGATATATTATCGCAATCGAAAGCAAAGTACAAACTCGGACAAGGAAAGAATTGAGGAGAGTACAGCTGAATAAACCTCCACTATATATCCTTCAGATATAAGTGATTCCATAGGATACTAGGATGTGCTAACATATAGTAGAGTGTTACATGACGACCATTTTAAAATGTTATATTAGTTATTGCAGTGGTAAATCAACTGGCACAAATCTGTGTGTGTGTGTGTGTGTGTGTGTGTGTGTGTGTGTGTGTGTGTGTGTGTGTGTTTGTGCGTGTGCGCGCGCATGTATGTATTTATGTACGTATGCATGTATGTACGTTTGTATGTATGCAGTTAGGTAGCTAGGTAGTATCATCAAAGAGGCGAAACAACTTATAGGAGTTGGCTTCATGATCAGACTCCATCACATCTAAACATCCAACAAAACACAGTGACAGCATAGTGTCCATGCGCCTTCCTCCCCATGACTGTCAGCTTGTAACTCTTATCATCAACGGCCGAGCATTCAGGCAGGAATAGGTTATGAACTGTATTCTTATCCAAACCCTTTTCTTCTGCAATCATATTATCACTTGAACGGCGATCTTTCACCATCAATGCTTCACCTATTTCCACATTTTGTTTATTTGTTGACGAGATTCGCCTTCCAGAACGAGGTACATTGTCGATGCCCTCTTTCAAATCTTATGTCGCTTTAAACATGACTTCCCGATAGAGAAGCATCTATATAAGCTTGAGTTCAAAAATTAAATGTTTCTTTGGCAGATTTGTTGAATTTCGCAAAATTTGATCGCGTACAGATGTTCGATATTTTCCTTCATCGTAAACGTGACATGTTATGAAGACGTCTGTACATAAACAGCAGTAAATCAGGATTGAATCAATAATCAAGTTGAGACAAGTATGTAGGTGCAACAAGGGTTATAAATAACACGACGTTATACATCAGAGAGGTGATGCTTTATCATGATTTACATTGGAAAATCAGTACTCTTAAATTTGGGACAAACCTCGTATATATATTTATATATATATATAGAGAGAGAGAGAGAGAAAGAAATGATGGATTTGAAAGGTAGACAGATACATAGATATACATGCATACACACACACACACACACACACACACACACACACACACACACACACACACACACACACACACACACACACACACACCTATATATTACATGTATATATTTATATGTATATACCCGTGTAGGTGTGCCTGTGTTTGTGCTTGAACTTTTCGTTGTCTGTGTGTCTGTGAGTATGACTTTATATTTGAGGAAGCAACTGACATAGCTGCCAAGTATGGGAAAAGGTGTTTTGCTTCTGGCAATAAGTTCAGTCTCTGGGCAGCGAAACTCTATACTGATTGCCTAAGGCTTTACGCCCAATTACATTTTATTATCATTATTTTTGTACATTCTATCTAGAATGCTTATGTTTTATTTCTATTCGCACGCGCATATATACACTTGCACACACATCTTTTAAGCTGTTTCATCATTCATGTATAGCCATCATTCTCTATGTATATATATACATATATGCATATATATATATATATATATACACACACACACAGACATATATATATATGTGTGTGTGTGTGTATATGTATATATGTATGTATGTATGTATATATATATATATATATATATATATATATATATATATATATATATATATATATATATAAAATATATTATATATGACTGATATGTTTTGTTTTTATCCGCGTGTAACTTTACTATTAATTACTACAGTAACGATACTCGCCCCTTCCTTAATATTAAATAACTGTTTACTTACCTGCTCATTACTTTCTCGCACATTCTCTCCCCCTTTTCTCTTTATTTGTATATATCCTTCTGCTCCCCCCACCTTACGTTCCGAGACATGCTCAGCTACTACACGCCAATTTTTGTCATCCCATTCTTTTCTTCAGCACCAGGCTTCGCAAGAGACAAGACATGTTTGTCTGTTCTCTTCTGCATTTACTCTTTTGGTAAAGTTTATATTCACCTCTTCTTGCATTACCATTTGCATCGTATCTGAAGTTGGTTTCAGTTGTAGGGCATGTAATTTCTTTTAAAGTCTAGTGTTCTCCATAGCTTTTTAATTGGTATTTAAACAGAAAATACAGAATACCGTTAAGGGTGAAAGCAGCGATTCTTTGATTAAACGTTAATCTGTTATTTTAATATATATATATATATATATATCGGGTAGTGTTTTTGATGCTCAGAGCGTGGGATTGGTCGAGTCCACGGCCTTTCCCCACTTAAAAAAACCTTCAAAGCACAGGCATTGCTTGTTCAGGACATGTTACCAGTTTGTGTAGCTGGTGTAGCCACAAATTGCGTCAAACTCTTTTCTTCAAATTATTTCTCTCACTCTCCTCGACATTTCTATTTATCTCTCATTCTATCTGCTGAAGTATGACTACTCTCCGTTTTGTTAAAACCCTTTTCCTATTATAGGAAGCGTTATCCTTATATATCTTCATTGTACTGTATCTTTTGGGTGTGTTGCTTTTCGTTTGCCCTACTCATATATATATATATATATATATATATATATATATATATATATATATATATATATAAATATATATATATATATAAAAATATATATATATATATATATATATATATATATATATATATATATATATACAATGCTTTTTCAATTTTTGTTTACAGACAGCGGAGAATTTGAAATAGATAGTGAAATTAGTGCCTCCGTTGTATTTTTGATTAAGTAAATTAGTCTAATAATTTGGAGGTATAAAAACCCACATGGTATCACAATGGCCATAGTAGCCAGAGATGTAAGTTCGTGTCCCATGTACGTCAATGCTCATTCATTTCTGTGGGTTTTTATAATTCCGAATTATTAGGCTAATTTTCTTAGTCAAAAATACAACGGTGACACTATTTTCACTATCTAATATATACATACATATTAAGTGTGATATGAATAATTTTCACTATGAAATGTGTTATAGTACATCGTCATTTATAAGCGAGAGTATTACTGAATTACACGCACATTCCCTTATATACACATACGTCTGCTCACAGCTTCGTACTTACAAGCCAATACACACACTCTTTCACTTACATATACACACACATATCTTCATAGCTTCGAACGCACGTGTGATAACAAACACACACACAAATATATGCGCACACGTAGATCTCTATATACAAAACGGTTTTTTTCTCTTTCAGATGGACGCGCTCCATCAACACCTTTTCAAAAAATCGTATATCATACACAAAACGCCAGCATCAATAGGTTTCCGAGAGATGGCAACATAAATGGACCTGTCATTTTTTATAAAACATTTTTTTTCCGTTTCCGGCCTGCCAGTCTCTTCAATCTTTCTATTTCTTCTTTAATTTGTCATTCTTTCTTCTGATGAAGAACAAGTGTCCGAAACGTTAAGATTCTTTTCCTACTATATCAAGCGCAAAACTAATTGTATGTATTTTTGTTATTGTACCCTGTCGTTTGATTTGTTATTTCTGTTCACTTTTTGCACCACGCACGCGCACACACACACACACACACACACACACACATATATATATATGTATAAAGAGAAAGAGATTTCCAGATTTGAGATAAGTAATTAGATAGATCAGTCTCCAGAATTTATTGTTCAAGACAGGAAAGGTAATGGAAGGAATTCGTTTATTATTGTGTGTATATGTGTGTGTTTGTGTGTATGTGTGTGCATGTATGAGAGAGAGAGAGAGAGAGAGAGAGAGAGAGAGAGAGAGAGAGAGAGAGAGAGAGAGAGAGAGAGAGAGAGAGAGAGAGAGACGTGGTTTACAGGGTTTTGAATACGAGGGTATATGTAGGTTTGACCTGTCGTTTCGTTTTATTTTTAGTTGCGTTTCATGTATTAAAACTTCATGTTTGTTAATAAACTCATATTCTATTGTTCCTCAATATGGTTTCTATTATTGAGCAATATTTAATGTATTCATGTTTTTTTTTTATTATAGAATCATGAAATATCCTATCTACATATGCGATGAATTCGCAGTTTTAAAAATGTGGATAGACTGTCTCCCAGCGCTCTTAATTTAATCTCACTCAGATAAATTTTGTCCCTCATCCTTTCGAGTTCGATAAATTGAAGCCCAGGTTTGGGATCGATTCCAACCCCTTCTATGTGTCTCTCTCTCTCTCTCTCTCTCTCTCTCTCTCTCTCTCTCTCTCTCTCTCTCTCTCTCTCTTTATCGATCTATATATCTATCTATCTCTTTTGCACTTTCGCTCTCTCTAAATTTTTCTCAATGAAAAATATCGTTTGTCGTCAACCACATAATTATAAGGTGATATGTGTCACTAGATGTAAAATGCCTAAAATACGGTGCTTGTCACAAATGCCTCCTCGGCTTTTGGAACCATGGCCTGAAGAATGAATTGAATATGTCTTATATATATTTCTAACCTTTAAAGTTAACGGGTTAACAAACATGTTACGCAAAATTAAGAACATATTCGAAGGACATATGCGCTGACAATAGAGAGGAAAAAAATGAAAAATGAAACTAGATCCTGATGGATAGACTGATAGACAGTGATCAAAAGAGAAAATAGATGGAAACATAAGATGACAAATAAGAAAATTGAGATAATTTATATTCCTGACAACAATGTCGTTCTTATTAAGTATTTATTTTCTTGCTCAATTATATTCTCTTTAATAAGCGATAAAACAAAATATAATGTTTATAATGCTTATATGCTTATTCTACAAACTATCAAATCTATCTCTTTTCTCTACTTATCTATTTTTTTTTCTATTACTAAATTGCAAGCTATCAATTTTAAAATTGAGCTAAATATATGAACATATATATTTACTAAAATTTAGGCATAGAGACAAACATACATAAATAAATATCGAAAATAAATGCATTGAAACCAGCTCGTATATGTAACTAGAAGAAGTATATATAATACAGTACTCGTATAAACAATACTCTGGTGTTGTTATTGATTGTTCGCCTAATACTGATGGTATATTCCCAACAAAACTATAAATCCGTTCAGACTCAGAACATTTCAAACGATCATATTGGTACTACACCACCAAATATATATTGATTTCCAGATAAATTAACTATGGAGATATAAAAGATACAGAAGCAAAAACCAGCCCAAACAAAACAATGAGTGTGTTCTATTATTATTTCTGGCAATATTATAACAATATGACCCTCCCCAAATATAACAATGTATATATATATATATATATATATATATATATATACATATGAGAGAGAGAAAGAGAAAGAGATAGAAAGAGAGAAAGAGAAAGAGACAGATAGTTAGATAGATAGATAGAGAGAGAGAGAGAGACAGAGATTAGAATTAGAACGTTTGCTCCGGCATAGCTGTAGACACGTGTATATACATCTCCATTTCTATATCCTCAAGTTAGCAAGAATTATTACCAATAATATTGGAAAGTACTTGGCTTGTAGTTTTTTTAATCTGCCTCGGACGGATGAAGGGCTGCAAGTTTTTCGTAAAGGGACGTACCTCTATGCTGCGAAGCATCATGCCTGACGCACTACCGATACAGCCAATCCACCACCCTACTACTACTAATACTTTCTTTATAATTATTATTATTATTTCCTTTTTTAATTTTATTTAAAACGTTAAATCATTGCTATTATCAGAGAAATATATATCGATATTATTAATATGGATTGGCAGTATCGGTAGGGGATCGGACGCCATGCTTTCCGACATAGAGTTACGTCTCATCACGATCTGAGTTCAAATCCTGCCGAGGTAAACTTTGCCTTTCATCCTTACGGGGTCGATAAAATAAAGTACCAGTAATGCACTGGATAATTGCTGGCCTTGTGCCAAATGTAGAAACAATTATTATTAAATAGATATAGTAGTGGCAGCAGCAGCAGTAGTAGTAGTAGTAGTAGTAGTAATAATAATAATATTAGTGGTGGTGGTAGTAGTAGTAGTAGTGGTGGTGGTGGTGGTGGTGGTGGTGGTAGTAGTAGTAGTAGTAGTAGTAGTAGTGGTGGCGGTAGTAGTAGTAGTAGTAGTAATAGTAATAGTAGTAGTAATAGTAGTGGTGGTGGTGGTGGTAGTAGTAGTAGTAGTAGTAATAGTAGTAGTAGTAATAATAGTAGTAGTGGTGGTGGTAGTAGTAGTAGTAGTAGTAGTAGTAGTAGCCTTCATACTCTTGTCCTCTTTGGAATAAGAACTACCCCACTACTCCCACAATCACCATTGTAGTTATCGCCTCAGATACCTCACAACAGCACATCTATTATTATCAACATGATTTCCTTCTTCGTCACTAAGATCACCTTCATTACCCTCTTCAGCACTTCACCCTTCACATAATCATCTTCATTATCATAAACATCTCATCAGCATCATAGCCATCATAAATATCATCTAAACATCCACCACTACCAACATCACCATCACAAACATAACCATCATCACAACTGTCACAAGCACCATCACCACCACCACAAACCATCACAATTTCCACCTCCTCCACGACCAGTACCACCACTAACACAACCACATCCGCCATCACCACCACCACCACTACCACCAGCACCACCAACAGCAGCACCACTTCCACCAGCACCACAATCACCACCACCATAACGACCACCATCGCCATAACCACTACCACCACCACCACCACCACCACTAACACAACCACATCGACCATCATCACCACCACAAGCATCAACACCACCAGCACCACCACCACTAACACAACCACATCCACCATCATCACCACCAACATCATCACCAGCACCAGCGTCACCACCACAACGACCACTACCAACAACAAAAACAACAACATAATCAACAAGATCAAGAAATACAATTACAACTACAACAATAAAACCCTCATTACCATCATCTTCATCACCACCATTGCAATCATCAACTTCATCGTCATCTTCATATTCCATTGTTATTTTCATAAAAATATTAACGCTAGCCGAGGAATCAGGTTTATAAAGGAAGTGTATATAATATTCTTTCTGTATGTTCATATTCTCTTTCTTTGTCTTGTATTCAGTCTCTTTTTCACTTCCTCGATTGCTCTTTGTCTCTTCCTACTCCTCTCTCTCTCTCTCTCTCTCTCTCTCTCTCTCTGCCTAACGGCCTGTTTTTCTTTCTTTCTCTTCTCTCTCGCTCTCTCAAAATATATTATATCACTCAATCTATTTAACTGCAGCTGCATTTGGCTTCGTCCTGTCAGTCAAGACATCTGCTCGTGATATGCAATGATAACATCCTTTTCTGAAATGATAGTCTCAGTGCCCAACCACATGCAGGTAAGTACGCTGTATTTTCCCCCTAAAGCTGGAGATTTGAGAGTGGTGAGGAGCCGAGAGCCGAGAGCCGAGAGCTGAGCACTGAGAGCTGAAAGAAGCCTTGCTCTATTCAGACAAGGACCAGCATCTTCCACAGCCCCCCCACACACACACACACAACACGCACTAACAGCATTACACAAAACCAACCCCATTTGTCCACACCAGCTACACCAGTACAACAAACACCACGGCAAGCTTCAACCACCATCACCACCACAACGAAAATTACTAGATCTCTTGCAAGTGAAGGAGTCTTTACTTGATAAAAATAGCAGCATTATTATTTAGAAATCATTATTATTTCAAATCGGTGGATTGGCAGTATCGGTAGAGGGTCGGACGCCATGCTTTGACGTATAGAGTTACGGCGCTTGCCATTCTGAATTCAAATCCCACCGAGGTTAACTTTGCCTTTCATCCTTACGGGGTCGATAAAATAAAGTACCAGTAATGCACTGGGTAATTGCTAGCCTTGTGCCAAACGTAGAAACAATTGTTATTTCAAATCACATCTCTATTTTAGAACGAAAAAGACACGTTAGACTGTCGTTGTCATAAATATGTTCAAAAGATGGGATAGTCACACCAGGAAAGCATTAAATCATATGGCTGTTCGGTCAGAGTTGACATGGAACTAAAGAACCAGAACAACGACAGCACCAACATCATTAATACCAACACTACTACCACTAACTGAAGCATCACTACTACCATCCCTACAGTACCATCAGATATCATACGAGAAGGCCTCAATGTGAACACTTGATCTGCTAGACTATCATACAAATCTTGCTCTAATCACACCCTACCATCTTAAAAATAACACGGTGGGTAACATGGAAAGCCTTAGAACAGAGGTCTGTTCAATCAGGATTTACTTGGGCAAAATAATAACACCATTACCAACATTATCAACACCTCTAGCATTAACACCATCACAAACACAATAGCCACAATGAAAACATTACTATCACCACCACTATCATCATCATCATCATCATCAGCAGCAGCAGCAACAACAGCAACAGCAGCACTATAACTACCAACATCATACCCATTATGAAAATCATCACTATCACAAACAACATCAGTAACATTAGCATTTCTTACACGCCAACAGCGCCATGACCTACACCACAAACACTATTATAAACACTACTGTCACTACTAGTGTCAACATCCCCACTATTATCAATAACGCTCACCACCATTTCCAACAGTACCAAAACCACCGTCCCCACCACCACGATTAATATTACCACCAATAACAAATTAACACTAGCACCATTATCATCACTGTCCTTAACCACCATTGCCTTTAACGTCATGATTATAATTATAATCATGATAATGATCATTACGTTCATTATAGTTATAATCATCATTACTAGAGTCAGGAAGAACAGCAGGGAAATAAATAAGCATGAAAAATAAAATTAAAATAAACATTAAATCACGCCAACAACATTTACAATAACAATAATAACATCAACAACACCAACAATAATAGGAGAGAAGAATGAGTGAAAGGTGCATGCAGGACGCGGGAGGTTTAGAGTTAGAGCTGGCTAGATAGATGCAGGATGTAAGATATAGGATGTTGTAGCTCCTTGACACCAGATGGCATAGGCAATGAATGATCTTTCATTGAACTTGTCTACAGAAAGAACTCCAGGCTTCCCCGTCCGTCATCATCTCGAGTTGACATATTCCTTTTCCTTCTCGTATTTTTACCAACACCACTAACAACAACAACAACAATAATAGCGACACAACTAGCAACGCCACCACAACCAACTACTCCTCAACTTCCACCACCTCCATAAACACCACCACCACTACCACCACCACTACCACCACCACCAATAACAACAACAGCAACAACAATAATAGCTGCACAACTAGCAACGCCACCACCACCACCAGCACCACCTTCACAACAACAACCAACATCATCATCATTGTCACCATCCCCATCAACTTCACCACCAGCTGCTGTATGGAAAATATCACAAAATACAACACTATCCTGAAAGGTAAAGCTTGGAAAACAAAACATGAAGATACGACTTATAACAACTGCAACTCTACTACTACTTCTGCTGCAGCTACTACTACTACTACTACTACTACTACTACTACTACTACTACTACTGCTACTGCTTCTCCTCCTGCTTCTCCTCCTGCTGCTGCTGCTACTACTACTACTACTACTACTACTACTACTACTACTACTACTACTACTACTACTACTACTACTACTGCTGCTGCTGCTCCTGCTGCTGCTGCTACTACTACTACTACTACTACTACTATTACTACTACTGCTGCTGCTCCTCCTGCTGCTGCTGCTGCTGCTGCTACTACTACTACTACTACTACTACTACTACCACCACCACCACCACCACCACCACCACCACCACCACCACCACCACCACTACTACTACTACTACCGATAATAATAATGGTTTATCATTTAGACAAAAGGCCAACTATTTGGGGAGGGGAAAGTCGATTAAATCTACCTCAGTGCATTATTAGTACTTTATTTTATCGACCCCGTCAGGATTAAGACATAGCTAAACTCGGCAGGATTTGAATACAGAATGTAAATAGCCATAATACTATGCTACAATTCATATTGTCCGAAGTTCTACTGATACGGCCAATACAATAATGTTTTTATTTTATTAACCACAAGGTTATTACATAAACGGAACAATAATAACGGTACAGGATGGTACAGTGTGACTTTTGTGTAAAAGAAATGTGTATGACAGAGACTAAAAACATAAATATTCAGAAAATCAAACATAACAGATTACTCAAAATGGAGATACTTCCGAAGGTCACTCGTCGAGAAAACCTACAAATACCCACGGTAACCTTGACCGTTAGAGCAATTGCCCTTACTTATTTATAGGGACATACTCATATCAAGCCCATTCACTCAGTTAATGCATGCCTCTCTCACCTACCATTCAATAAACTGGTTGCAAGGCAGCATTTCCTTCTCCACCCTGATTTTTCTCTTCGGGTGGAACGTAAAAAATATTATCAGGGCTTCGTCGAAGTGCTTGTCTTCAACCCTTTCTAACGCGTCCACCACATTGTTCCTTTCACCTTGGCCACTAGGCAGATATAAACTGCCTGTATTTTGCATCTAAATGAAGACGGCTAATTGATCTTCACGATGAACTCAGTTAGTAGTCCGATCCGTCCGACACATGACTGTAGGTGTTCGACATAAACCCACAAGTCAGCAATACACCGACACTCAATGAGTGCGTGCAGAACGGTTTCGTCATCTGTGCACATCTAATACAGGCCCCACTGACAGCACTTCAAGGCCATAACATGCCCAATTCTCCACGTAGTAGGTGTTGACACAAAATAGACCGCTTGAGGAGTGTAACTAGTCAGTTCCACAAAAAAAAGCAAACGTGTAAACGCTCCAGTTCAATCAGACGTGGGCGGGGGCATGGCACGATGGTCAGGTGCTTGTAGCTGACGCAGGCGATGTACGCGTTCGTCTCCTACTACTACTAACTACTACTACTACTAATACTACTACTACTACTACTACTACTACTACTACTACTCTTGCTGTTGATACTGAAGAAGAAGAAGAAGAAGAAGAAGAAGAAGAAGAAGAAGAAGAAGAAGAAGAAGAAGAAGAAGAAGAAGAAGAAGAAGACTCAAAGGAGGTGGCGGAGAAGGAATAGGAAAATAAGGATAAAAAGAAGCAGCAAAGGGAGAAGAAATAAAATGAAAAGAAGAAAACGAAAAGGAAGAATTGTAAGACAAGATATATGAAGATGTGGGGTGAAAGTGGAAGGGCTTGTGGAAACAATAATATAAAACAATAATAAAGGCAACAATGTATAATGGTGAGCGCTGTTTTCTTTTCGTTAACTACAATAACAATGATTGCATGAGTCACATGCGAACACATATATAGACACACACATAGACATTCATATGCCCAGACATACACATACATGTCTATTTACAGACAAACATATAGATACGCACATATACGTTTTGTTTGTGTGAAAAATCATACGCATATACATATATGTACATATATGTGCATGTTTTCACATACAAATGCGTGTGTGTGTAAGCCTTTCTGATATTTTTTTTTATGTTAGTGGCGTTAATATATGCATAAACATACACACACAAACATGAAGTTATATGCATAAAAACAAGAAAAACAATTTTATTATTACTTTTGCTTCGTGTCTCGACACAACGTCAAAAATTACAGTATATTAGTTCTTTCTCACAGTTATTTAACCTATCGGGCACACAAGAAACGAACATGTTATGCCTGCAGCGTATCACAGACATGTAAATTTATCTGATGAAATCGCATCCATTCCAGCAACAAATGCAACTACTGCACCTTGAATACATACGTGTCGCCATAGAAATAATTATAATGAATAAACACTTAAATTCCCTTCTTATATATATATATAAGGAAAAGTATGACCCCGACGGCAGAGCTGAAGCTGTTTCGACGGCTATTTCTGGACGCACATCTATATGTATATATATGAATATATATATATATATATATATATATATATATATATATATATATATATATATATATATATAAGTATGTATATATATATATATATATATATATAAGTATGTATAGGTACATACATATATGTATACAGACGTACAGTAGTATGTATATATATATACATACATGCACACACATATATATATATGTACGTATGGATTTACCGAACATTTATTATAATGCTCGGGATGTTTGTTTACAAACATCCCGAATGAAGCCAGACAGTGTTTAGCAACCATCGTTGTCCTTTTGTTGAACACTGGCAAAGAAACGCTGTACTAGTTTCAAGCTTGTTAGCTATCGTCAGCACCGTATACCTTCCTGCCAGATGATTGAACGTCTGAAAGTATATAATTTCCTTATGCATATTAACGGCTGAGCAGCCTACTTTGCATCTCGAGTGAGTTAATCGGCCGGGCGCACCGAAAACGATAAATGGAAAAAATGAAACGAAATTTCATTTTTCACTCTTAGTACGGCTGTTACTTAAATATAAGTATTTATACGTACATACATATATGTATACAGACGTACAGTAGTATGTATATATATACATACATGCACATATATATATATATATATATGTACGTATGGATTTACCGAACGTTTATTATAATGCTCGGTTTGTTTGTAAACAAACTACTGGCATCTTGCTCTGTAGTCTATTGGGGATGAAGCGGGTGCAATCTGATGGTATTTATATGAAGCCAGTCAGCTATATTCCACCATGTAATACCACATCGTGTATTCGTAATTGAAGAATATATATATATATATATATATATATATATATATTCCTATATATATGTATATTCCTTTCATTCTCACAAGCTCCGATGAATTGATGGTTATAACTTTTTATTGGTGATCGAATAACGTGAAAACAAGCGGGTAGCGATCTCTAGACCTACTAGTTCAGAGAAACAATTGTCAGCAATGAGATTAAAAACCTTTTTTGTATAGCAAACCGTGTCACTCTTCTTTCCTGATTTATATATATATATATATATATATATATATATATATATATTTGTATTCATATATATTCATATACATATGCGTCCAGAAATAGCCGGCGAAACGCCTTGAGCTCTGCCGTCGGGGTCATACTATTTCCTATTACCCACTCTACTACCCTAAGTATTGAGTACTGTGGTGCGTTATGGTCCATCTGGTTCCTTACCAAAACTCCTTCGTTATGTATATATATATATATATAGTAATAATAATAAATTTGAAGACTAAAATCCAAAGATGGCTCAATAAGGATAAATATATATCAAATATATAAAAACCGTAGAGCAAATATTTATTAAAATAACAGATTAAACTTTAATCTGTTATTTTAATAAATATATATATATATATATATATATGAGAACAGGGAGAAAGAGACGATTATTATGAAGAAAAATAGATTTTTTTTCCTTTTTTGTTTCTCTCTCTCTTTTTTCTGGGTTAGAAAATGATTAAAACGAAATGTTTTACTTTGTGTGAAGTGTTAAGGCATTAGTTGATTTATTTATTATTTAACAATGGCATTTATTTATCTATTTATATATTTAATAATTGTCTGTTACTGGTTTCAGCATTTTTATGCATTATCAAACGATAGTGAAATGTATTAGTGTGGTGTCACACATGTTAAAGAGGAGGTGCAGAAAGAATAACGTTATTTACAAACAAGGTTTATGAAGTGAAAAGAAAAAAGAAAAAGGAAAAAAACGGTCATAATCTAGAGCATAAAAAATCAATGTGGAAGAAAAAATGATGTTATTTACAGGCATATCAAAATGTGTTAATATAGCAAGAGTGCTTAGTTGATCCTTGATTCTATGATGGAGGCAATATATATTAGAATGGATTACTTTTGTTACTAAGTGACCATGTAAACATATATATGCCATAGAAAATTGCTATTTCATTTATTTTATATGTAATTGGAATATATATGACATCTATCTCACAGCCTGGATGGACCTGGACACTATACATTCCATCAAGCATGGTATTAAATAAATACAATAAAATAAATAATTTAAGACATGCGTTTCGTCTTTCAATTACTGAAGTTAGAACTGCCCATTTCCGCTACTGGCATCTTGCTCAACTTATTTGGGATATGTGGTTATAAAGCGGGTGCAATTTGATGGTATTTATTTTAAGCCAGTCGGCAATACGCATCGTGTATTCATAATTGAAGAAGTATTATATGTATCAGTGTGTGTATTTGATTCAGGTGTTATGTTAAACTAATTTTTTCTGCTCAATGTTACTGAGCTTCAACGTCGAATCCGCAAATGGTCTATAAGTAGAAAATGTATTATTATCATTGATATATATATATATATATATATATATATATATATATATATATATATATATATATAGGTAAACGACCAGCTATTAAAAGTATTATTTACCAAGTGCTGCTTTAAATTAGTATCTTTATATATATAAAAGCGAGGATGTGTGTGTCTGTGTACAACTTTGCATACTTAAGGCTTTTACAATTACCAACTTGCACAGGTCGGTAAGATTGTCACATCACAACATTTTTCAAATCGACCCACGTTGAGCAATAACAAATCGATATCAAAATTATCGGTAGAAAAATTGATGTAAGGGAGATAACAAACTTTATTGACAATCCTTATAAACATCAGAAATATAAACATCACATTCATTTGTAGATAAATCACTAATATTATCGTTTGTTTCTTGTTTATTCTTTGTTGCACTTTCAAAGTTAAAAAAACACTTGTTGTTTTAACTTGTTTCACTATATTAAGTGTTAATTTTCGCGTTAAGAGCCTAATCTCGCAGCAGTCTCGAATTGACGAAATTTTGATGATGGTTTGTTTATTTTAGAACAATCGTTATGGGACTTTCCATTCAAACCATTGGGACCTACAACTTTTACATTTTTAAAACTTTCATAAGCCATGTTGATACAAAAAAACAAATTTTTTGCACTTTCAAAGTTAACTGTAACTCTTCAATTCATACATTTTGACTTTACAACTTTTCACCAAATATGCCCCGTAAAAGAAAGTATGCACATATTGGCTATCGTTCGAAGAAAACAATGCGTGTAAATGACGCTCCGCCCATAACCGAAAATAGACAATCACTAAATGCGGTGAGTACAGTTATTACAACATCTTTGTACGCCGCTGAGCGTCGGTTAGTGCGGCGAACCAATAATGCTAAAGCAATTGCTGCAGCACGAGCTGCAGAGACTACAGAGCAACGTGAAACACGCCTTGCTATGGATGCTACAGATACTGTTGCAGCAAGATCTGCAGAGACAGTACAAAAATATGAAAGACGCCGTACGCGTAATGCTTCAGCTAATGTTGCAGCAAGAGCAATTGAGACTGAGCAAGAACGTCAAAGTCGGCATTTGAGAAATGCTTCAGCTACTGCTACGGCACGAGCTGTAGAGACTGTAACAAGTCGAGCTATTCGGCTGGAGGGTAACGCTCAACGTAGAGCTTTATCGCGGGGTATTTCAAAGGCATCACGCTCACGATGGTACCTTAAGGCAGTTAATTATGACCCTAATGTAAACTATCAAATCCATCCTGATATTCAAATATATGCCATGTCAAATACTTGCCAACATTTTAAGGCTAAACAGTGTGGGGGGGGGGAGAATCAGCTGTAATGTGCTGCTCCAACGGTAAGGTTAATTTGCCCACCCCTAGGGCCCCACCGCAACCTCTCCAGATGCTTCTAACAGGTAAGCATTCACAATCACGTGATTTTCTGAAGCATATCCGACAGTACAACATTGCGTTTCAAATGACCTCTTTCGGTGCAAAACGTCTGCTCACGAGTTGGCAGTCGAGATAATCTTTTTGCGTTTGTTCCGAAAAGAAAAACAAAGAATATCGTCTATCCGTCTAGTGTTAACAAAAAAAATTATTACAGCTCTGCCTTGACTTCACCTTACTCATTACAAAACATACCAATGAATATGTCATGCAGGATATTTTGGATTATAAGTTAAAAATGTTACCATACACAGCAAAGGATGGTCTCAAAGAATAGATTTTCTCTTAGTCTACTCTCATTTTTTTTTTGTTTGTATACAACTCTGCTTTCATAACAACTTTTTGTACTTTAGCAAAACTGCCTGTTTTTTTTACATATTTGCAGCGTGTATTGTCTTTAATCATTTGTATAACTACATTCTGTTCAGTATTTTCCTTCATTATTACGGGGTCGATAAAATAAAGTACCAGTAATACACTGGGTAATTGCTGGCCTTGTGCCTAAAGTAGAAACAATTATTAGCATAGTGTTATGTGTACAAAGATTGCACTAAATATTCGTTTGCATTAATTATTGAAGACTTCTGCTTATTTTGACAGGTTGGGACAAATAATGTTCTTCTTTTACTTCCTAGCTGTATATTCTTAGCATAATTTCAAACCCCGAACAACACCGGGTTAAATCTGCTAGTATAAACTAATGACAACGATTATAAAACAAACAAATAATACACACGCAGAAATATCAGGCAATTCAAATCTGTGTAAAGAAATAACTTCGTGCCACAGGACAGAACATTACTTACACACTCATAACCATTTCTTTCAGATATACGTACATCTTCGATTCTACTAATCCAAATCATATGAAATTTTGCGTAAAAAAAATGATTACTTCATGTTTCAATTCATGGAACAAATAAGATAGAAAAGAGCCCGAAGCAATAAACTGTTTGGAAACATTGCTCTGTGTAATGAAATGAAAAGTACATTTAAACTTACCTACATTTTGTCAACTACAGAATTGTTCTAAAACAATCAGCTGTCAATCACATTTTCATATACTGTTTATCCCATCTTTCTGTTCACGTTAAGCCAATGACATGAGTAAATAAAGTTCAAATATTTTCAGATACACTAGTTATAATTACGAATGATTCCTGCATCCTTATCTTGGCGCAAAGGATTCATTAACAATACGTATTTTAAACATTTATATTTATCTTGATATCTTATTTATTAAATACATGGCCGATAATAATAAACCTAAGTAATTTTCATAATTATCTCAAGTACCTTGATAATGTATTCCGGACTAGGACAGAAGACATTTCAAGGACATACTGATACAAAATACGGATAATTAGATGACGAGTTTGCTTAACATTTTTACAGGAAGGAAAAGTGAATTTGCGTTTTACATGTTTTTTCTAATATCTTTGTCTTTGGTCACTGACGAAAGAGGAATTAATTTCATGCAGATAACACCATTATAGTTTTACGTCGGCATATCCAGGCTGTCAATATTCTATGGCAAAACAACATTCCTGACAATTATAAATGTAGTTATATAGAATATGTTTGATAAGATGCTATAACGTATTAATGCATTTACTGTGAGATTCATTAAAGTAAATACAAATATATACTTTCGAAAAACCAAACTACATCTCCCAGGTTTTAATGTTATGAATACCTGTAATTATTAAATCATTATTATATCAATTGACCATTCTGTTTCTTGACAATTATTTTTGTTTATCTATCTATGCTAATGCCACATGAAATGAAGATTTGGTTTTTTTTATGTGGTATTTCGTTTTAACTTATTTGCTTCCTGTTCCTTCTTGTCTTAATCTGTTTCTCCATCTTGTCTTCTTGTGGTATGTTTTTCGTTTTTCGTGTCTGCGAAAGCGTTTGCGCCTTCGACTGGATGCAGAAGTTATTGTGTCTGCCATGTCTATGTGTATTTTATGTGTTGAGGGTTGAATTTTAAATTGTTTGTGTATTTTGTTTGTCTTTTTTAAACACATATATAAATGTATATATATATATATATAAGGAAAAGAAATCGAAAATGCAACTGGAGTCTTTTTTAAAATATTTATTTTTTCCTTTACCGGTTTCACAGTTCTTATGCTTTTCAAAAGTACAATTGAGATGGCGGGTTTGTGGTTTTTCTCGCATCTGGTTGGTGTTCGAATGTTACTTCTGTTTTATGTGTAAAAAAAGTCGCTTGAATTGCTAGGTTTTTAAAAAATGTGGTTGTTTGATGACTGTCACGTGAATAAGTATAATAAATTTCGCACCAGTCATGTTTCAAAGTTCTTATTGTATAAGTGTAATTTGGTTGGTTGATGACTGCCACGTGAATTATTACATAAGCTTTCGCACCCGTTCGCGTATGAGGTTTCTTTATTGGCATTTTCACTTAAAATTGTGGCTCAAATTGTTTGTTTTTTCATAAATGTAAATAATCTTCGCATTAATGGATATATAATATGTAGGAACGTATCTATTCGTTCAAATCAAGCAGAGGTTAGCTTTTCCTTTCATCCTTACTAAGTCGACAAAATACAGTAACACTCACTCACTGGTGTCGATTTCATTGACTTTCCCTCTCCCCCCCAAAAAACAATTGCTGGCCTTGTGCCTAAAGATACCATTCTTATTATTATTAGTAGTAGTCTGGTTAACTCTGCTTTCATCCTTACGGGGTCGATAAAATAAAGTACCAGTAATACACTGGGATACTTGCTGGCCTTGTGCCAAAAGTAGAAACAATTATTAGTCAGGTTAATTGTTCGTATATAAATGAAGATCTGAAGTAGAAAACATAATATTCTTTTGGCAATATAAGGCATTCAAATTCCGATTTCTCGCGGCAAATTCAAACCAGGAACCGGCTTCTTTGAACTTTGTAGTGTTTGTCTTCATAATATAGCCGGTTTGAATTCAGCCCTGCGTTACAGGATATCAATTTATACAAGATTACGGTATAATTAGTGGTGTTCCTAATAGGGACGTAAAGTATTTAAATGAAGGGTTGTTCAAGAAACAATTTTACATCCACATGTCTTCCTCTTTCAATTTTTTTGAATTTAAATATTTAACACAATCATAACACTATTGGTTAAAAAGAAAAAAAATAGACACCGCTTAAAAACCCAATCAGAGGTACGAACATTACTTAAATTGCCAATATGCTCAATTCGGTGCTCTATCGTTTCAACTAACCAACTTATCAAAGAACGATAAATATATTGACTGGATGCTGCCGTTGATGGTAATGAAGAACAAACATCAATTGTCAAATTTAGTGGTAGTAAATAATATATATTTGTGTCGTAAGGAATCCGAGTAAAATTTGCTCCTCAATAACAGTCCGAAAGTGCCTACTCTAGCCACTAGAAAGTCTGTGATAGGAGACATAATTTAATCTCAGATCACAAATAAGAGGAACAGTTATTACAAGGCATCAGCTAATTCAATGACTGAAACATGGGAAAAAAAACGAATTTAAACACACCGGGAACTCAACTTAAAGATAAGAGTAGTAGAAAAGGCTGTTTACCATCTCTTTCAATTAACTATGTATAACAATACTAATTATTATTACAAAACATAAGGGTGGTGGATTTGCATTATCGGTAGAACATCGGGGACACTGCTTCGCGACATAGAGTTATGGCCCTTAACGTTCTGAGTTCAAATGCCGCCGTTGTTAGCTTTGCTTTTCATCCTTACGGGGTCGGTAAATAAAGTGTCAGTCACCGACTGGATTCGATTTATTCGACTTTCCCCTCCTCCAAAATTGCTGGCATTGTGTCCGAATAAGAAACCGTTATTATAAAGTTTAACATCGTTACAAATATTGCTCTCCATGTCGTATTAATTGATGATAGTTCTCTAATTATGACAAGAGTGCGTGTATATGTACCTTTCTAGCTTTAGCTTTCCTTACAAAATTAGAAGATAATTCGTTCACTATATTATGTAAGTGTAATATGGCAGATGAAAACTTTTGCAGTAGACCATCAGATGGACAGTTTCTTTTATTGTATAGTACATTTAATTCGCAGTCCAGTTTAACCCCAACAGATCGGCCTCTCCTCAAATTTAGCTCTATATTTTGCTTGTGGAAAGATAATCAGAATGTTGCTTCAAGTCTAAAGGGAAATGTAGAGAAATCGTTATGTCTCAGACATTTGGTCCAGATTTCCTGTTAAGACTAAATTCCCCTCTTTCTTCCCAGCATTGTAGGAGTCTTTGAAAGTATGATGGTCTCTGACGTTCCTCTCCTGACTAAGCAAATAAAAACAAATTCTATTACTATTGCAGCTGCTACAACATACACAACGTTTGTTTCGCTGCTACAATTAGTCATACTCCTATAGCGTTTAATAATTTTGTTGCGTCTAATGTTCGCACTCATCCATTTGTTATACTGCAGTCATTGTTGCGTTCATCTTCTTTACACCACTTCCTCCTCTTACTACTACTACTACTACTAATGATAATAATAATGATAATAAATATAAAGGTTGCGACTACTACGGTGACACATTCCTATCGCATTCATCACGAAATGCCTCGAGCTGTTCGGTTTACAGCTTCAAATTTAGCTCTATATTTTGCTTGTGGAAAGATAATCAGAATGTTGCTTCAAGTCTAAACGGAAATGTAGGTTTATGTAACTGGGATCCATCTTTATTGGAATATATATTCCTTACATAGTTACAAAATCTTTAAATTAATTAATAGAGTTGTGGAAAATGGGATTATATAATTTCCATAGTTTTTAATTGTGATTTTTTCGTAAGCAAACTCTAATCTGTTGAAAGGGGAAGGGAATGTGAAAGCTATCAACAATATTTTGATATTAATTATCTGCAGCGGTTACAACTATTTCCATTGGAATTTAAGAAAAGAAAATTGCATCTACATACAATTTCATATAATTTTCATTTTAGTGAAAGTGAATGAATCATTATAAATATGTGTCATTCAAAAAGAATTGCAATTATGCAGTGCAAAATACTAATATCGTTAGAATTATATTGTGGTATTATTTTCCGTTTAATTAGGATCCTTGTCCTAATAACAATGATGAATATAATATTTCATCTTTCTAGGGGGTCAATAAAATATAATACCTGATGTAGCAGGAACAATACAATCTTTTTCCGAAGCTTGAAGATCATATATAAAGAAATAATAACCATTCTGAAAATATATGCATTGAAAACTGATGGTTGAACATACCAGCAGAACGTGCAAATTCTGATAATGGTGAATAGGTGTATTTACTATGAAGGTCGATTGAATTTGTTTAAGTGTACGACGAATACCAATATATATATGTATATATACTTTCATATATGTATATATATATATATATATATATATATATATATATATATATATATATATATATATGTATATGTGTATATATATATATATATATATATATATATATATATATATATATATATATCCAACCCACGCTCTTTTTCCCCCCTGGTTCCTTTCCCTGTTCTAGGCCCCGCTGCAACACCTGTCCCCACATAACAAACACCACCACCTTCCAGGGTCCCAACGGCCACTCTCTCTCTGTCCGGCATGCCTTCCTCTGCACCTCCTCCAACCTAGTCGGACAGACGGGACGTCGCCTGGCGGACCGATTCACTGAGTACCTCCGGGATATTCGTCTCGGTGGTAGTTCCCCCATCGCCCGCCACTTTGGTGCCCCTGGACATTCCGCACGCCATCTCACAGTCTGTGGCCTACTCCAATGCCACGGAACACCCGCCAATCTCCTCAGAGTTGAACAAAGAACCATCTTCATCTTACAGACCCACACTCCCCCCGGCTTGAACTCCCCACCCTTATTCCTTTAGCCTTCGACCGCCCCCTCCCCCCACACATATCCCCCACTAACACCACTAACACCCCCCCCCCCTTTTCACCGCCCACCCCACAACTAACAATACTAACACCTCCACTCCACCCCTCATCCGACCACCCTTCCCCAACTAACATACTAACATCCCTCCCTTCCCCCCTCCTTATCACACGCACACACCCACCGGCACATATATACACGCACTCACACTAAACACACACCCTACTACCACCACTAACCCTCACCGCCACAACTCCATCCCACCACCCTGCAACTAACATCACTAACACCCCCTGACCCCAAGCACACGAACACACGCACCCACTTACACCACCCACCCCACACGCAACTAACATCACTAACACCCACAACCCCACGCACACGTACCCACACACCCTCGTACACCACCAACTCTACACACCCTACCACCACTAACCCCCACTCACACCTGCATTCAACCCTTTCTCCCCCTCCCGTATACTAACACCCACTAACACGCCTTTCATCAAACTACACACAAACCATTACCACACTCCCTCCATCGACCCCCACACCCTTCTCTCCCCGCTCCACCCACACCCTTTCTCCACACTCACTCATCCCACTAACACCTCTACTAATACACACACACACCTTCCTCACTCCAACTTTCACACCTACCCATCCTCGCCCCTTTACCATCCCACCCGACTGCTGGTATACCCTCTGACCATCTCCCAGCACACACAGACACACAGCACTCCTACCGCCTTGACCACTTCCTGTTCCGCGCGCACCCCACATCTCTCCTCTTCCGACCATCTCTTCATGGAATACTCGTATGTGGAGCTTGACCGTGGAATCTACTACCATCATAGGAGTTTACCAACATTTCAACCACATCCTCTTACGGAATCACCTATATAACGCACCTACACACACACCCAAAAACATTTTTTTTCTCCCACACGCCACCTACACCCACAACATGCTTAAACCCCACACACACGTGCTTTCCACCACATATTTACACCTTCAGCCTCCTGATTCCACTCCCCCCACCCCTCCATCCACACACGCACACACACACTCCGACCTACACCCCACCCCACACACACCTCTTCCTGAACATGCAACCCCGTTCTTCCTCCAACACTTGCTTTCACATACACACACACACACACACACACACACACGTACACCTACACACATACACCACCTTCAGCCCTCCACGCTCGGACACCCCGTCTCCCTCTCCCCACTCCACCCGCCACCACCCCTACACAGCCCACACCCTTCCACCACCTGTTTTACCCCTTTTTAATTTCAATTTATTTTGATCATGCTTTTATTTTTATTTCATTTCATTTTATTTTGATCATGCTTTATTTTTATTTTTAATTTCATTCGCACCGTTTCCTCCCACCCCCTTTTCGCTATATATCTCTCCACCACTCCCCTACACACCCTTTGAACTCTCTTCCCACACACTTTTCACCTGAGGAAGGGCTTATGCCCGAAACGTCGTTCCCCACCACCACCCCACTCTCCAGAGCGTGAAATTAATAAACATTCGTTGTACTGCCTCTCTGTTTTGTTCCTGTTCAAATTTTTCATTATATATATATATATATATATATATTTATTAAAATAACAGATTAAAGTATCGAGCCCTCTTTGGATTTTAGTTTTCAAATTTATTATTATTACTATATATATATATATATATATATATATATATATGTATATATATATATGTGTATATATTAAACAACATAAGATAGTTATTTCATTTACCAGTGGTTTCTTGAAAGCAAGCACAATTTGCTTTCAGTCACCATTATTTAAATATGATTAGATGTTTAGTTAATCAGTTAAATCAGTTAAATATTGAGATCAATATATAAAAAATTGGGATCTATATATTAAGAAATCTATATATTATTATATTGTTAAAGATCCATATATTATATAACGCGTATACATGCGCAAAAATATATACATATAAATATATATACACACTTATAAAAATATATATACATATCTAACTACGTATATAATATATACATACAAAATATAAAGGATTCTTTAATTTAAGATATAGGAATCTTATAAAATAAAAGAAGGAAAATGATGTTATATAGTTATATCAATGTTACAATTGTTAAGATATTAATGGAAATTTTATGTTATACACACTTTATGTTATTAAACAAAATTTTTTTTATATACGTTTTATGAGATTACCTGTAATGTATTTATGGCTGTTATTATATGTCTATTTGTCACGAATCTTGGGATAATCACTATACATAAGTGCAATCGAATTGTATGGATATACACGCACATGTACATACACAATTCCCACATATACATACATATATGTAACAACACAAATAGGTAGATACGCATCACGTATATATATACATACAGATAGACAAACACGCATAAAAGATATGTACATTTATGTCAATACACACATATACATATATAAACACATATATAGAGAGAAGTATAAAGTACATAGTATAATTGAAGTACATAAAATACAAAAGATTTATATTACGATTTGGAAATATAATTATAAGCAATATAACTTTAAAAACAATATAACTTTAAAATATTATAGAATATTTCAAGTTATAATTTCAAAATAATAGTATGTTTAATAAATTTAGTATAGAGATTTTCTATGTATATTTAACTTAATTTTATATCCATAAGAGAAATAAACAGAAACTTTGAATGGATAAACTTTCGAAAATAGGAGAAACTATCAAACAATAAAAAATAAAAATATAAGAAATATGTTCTCCTTTTTAGAGCCCTAAGTATATTTCTCTAGAATAGTTTATTATATTTATTTATATTTAAGAAAAGTTATTTTTACTTGAGTGTATAATCAGTCAAAAAGATGAAGGAATCTAATGATTTATTGACAGGTTCAATATATTAATAGAATTAATTAATTAATTATATATTACATTTTAAATTTATATTTAAACGTTGAGTTTAATCTATGTCTACAGCAGCTGAATAAATTATTCCTTAAGTTCAGGGAATTTTTGGTCTTTAATATAAAGAATATTTGCTCTATACAAAGATCACATTTTTCTGAAGAGGAGTAAAAAGGAGTAGCTTTTGAAATAATATTCCAAATCAACGAATATTCAACGTTCTTTAGTTTGAGGTCCCATAATAGGCTAGATAGAGAAGTTGAAGATTTTTTGTTTGGATCTGTAAAATAATTTTTATGATTATTGAAGCTGGATTTAAACTCTGTCGAAGTGGATCCCGCATAATTAAATGAATTTAAATTAGTTTTTACATTACAATTATATACTATATTTTTAGCTAAGCAATTGTTATTTAACGGACAGTTAGATTTATTTCTACAGTTACATTTATCAAATTGGATATTGCTTGAGTTATTATATATATATATATATATATATATATATATAACAAAATACAAAAATATTATATATATATAAAAATAAAAAAAAAATGTGGAAGGGGTAAACAAATAGTTGGGAATACGACAATAAATAAATAAATAAATAAATAAATAAATAAATAAATAAAGGTATAAATGTTTATAGCTGATTTAGAGCACTCAACAAGTTCCTGGACCAAATAATCAATGAAAATAAACATTAAATCACTCTGTATGTAATTATGCATATACATACACTTATATACATACACACACAATCATACAAATATATATATATACACATATATACATACACACACAATCATACAAATATATACACACATATACATATATATATATATATATATATATATATATATATAAATTAGAATTGGAGCTCTGAAATAGCAATATATATATAAATGTATATATAATGTATTTTGCAATACACTTTATGCTTAATTAAAAGCATTTTGAAGACCGTATGCTATTGTTTTAGAGTAGTGACAAACTCACTTACTTTAATCTCAGCAAACAAGGGGAGATAAGCCGACAAGGCCTTGTTTCGCATTTATTGATTCTTATCAAGGCTAACTACTCCCTCCTGTCTACTGATATCACTGATGTTATATTCTTATAGAATTCTAGTAAATAATCAGGAACTGATTATACAGAGCGGTTGCCGGTCAGGCAGAAATTAAAAATTAGAATTGGAGCTCTGAAATAGCAATATATATATGAATGTATATATAATGTATTTTGCAATACACTTTATGCTTAATTAAAAGCATTTTGAAGACCGTATGCTATTGTTTTAGAGTAGTGACAAACTCACTTACTTTAATCTCAGCAAACAAGGGGAGATAAGCCGACAAGGCCTTGTTTCACATTTATTGATGCTATCAAGGCTAACTACTCCCTCCTGTCTACTGAGATCACTGATGTTATATTCTTATAGAATTCTAGTAAATAATCAGGAACTGATTATACAGTGCGATTGCCGGTCAGGCAGAAATTAAAAATTAGAATTGGAGCTCTGAAATAGCAATATATATATGAATGTATATATAATGTATTGTGCAATACACTTTATGCTTAATTAAAAGAATATAACATCATTATAATAATATAACATCAGTGATCTCAGTAGACAGGAGGGAGTAGTTAGCCTTGATAAGCATCAATAAATGCGAAACAAGGACTTGTCGGCTTATCTCCCCTTGTTTGCTGAGATTAAAGTAGGTGAGTTTGTCACTACTCTAAAACAATAGCGTACGGTCTTCAAAATGCTTTTAATTAAGCATAAAGTGTATTGCAAAATACATTATATATACATTCATATATATATATATATTGCTATTTCAGAGCTCCAATTCTAATTTTTAATTTCTGCCTGACCGGCAACCGCTCTGTATAATCAGTTCCTGATTATTTAATAGAATTCTATAAGAATATAACATCAGTGATCTCAGTAGACAGGAGGGAGTAGTTAGCCTTGATAAGCATCAATAAATGCGAAACAAGGCCTTGTCGGCTTATCTCCCCTTGTTTGCTCAGATTAAAGAAAGTGAGTTTGTCACTACTCTACAACAATAGCACACGGTCTTCAAAATGATTTTAATTAAGCATGAAGTGTATTGCAAAATACATTATATATACATTCATATATATATTGCTATTTCAGAGCTCCAATTCTAATTTTTAATTTCTGCCTGACCGGCAACATTTTTCAGTGGTACACAAAGAACAATTCTTTGTGCCACTTTAGTAATCCCTCGAATGGACTAAAATAGACCAATCGATAGAGTACGGGATGTTTTTATCTTTGAATTCCCACACCTTATTTGCGAGAGCCGTTGCTGTTCTTTTATCAGAGTGTTTAAAAGAAGCGACATGTGCATAAAACCTGGTTTTGACCTGTCCTGAGTCATTCCAACATATCGTTCACTCCTGGCTGACTGGTTGTTAATCAAAGGTGTCACTTTGGCCTCATATACAACGGATGTGGTATTACATTTGCCCTGTAATGGGCATTCATCCGGCTTCCTGCAACTGCATCCTGGATTTATTCTCGTACGATTAGAATTGATGATTTTAGACTTCATTGATGGGCAGCAAGAGTAACTGATTTTAACTATATTTCTATTAAATGTCTTATAATATCTATGATTAGGGGGGAAAATGTTTGTCTAAGAGGTCAAGGAATTTCCTTCCTACATTAGTTTTGAGAGTTAGAGAGAATATGGGTGTTAAACAAATAATTTCCCTTTTCCTATTATTGATATCAGTTTTAGGGGGGGGGGGGGAGTAGGTAAGTATTTAATATGTCCTGTAAAGCCGCTGTTATTAAGGGCTTTATTATAATAACGGGGCGGCTTTGTTAAACATGTCTAGAGACGAAGATAAGGTAGAAATCCTACGGCTAATATTGGGAATAAGATTTTTTTAAACTATAGGGGGATGGCAAGACTCTTTGTGTATATATCTTAGATTTTCGTTAGGTTTATGATAAGGTTTAAAATAGGCAGTAAGTAGATCAAGATTAATGTCAAGAAAGTTAGCATTGGTAAGGTTCGTATCTATAGTAATTTTAAGGTTTAGGTTAGCAAAAGTATTGTATGTATATGTATATATGTGTGTATGAATATATATATATATATATATATATATATATATATATATATATGTGTGTGTGTGTATGTATATGTGTGTGTGCGTGTGTTGTTTATTACATAACTAATAAGCTCTGGAACCTACATAGAGCACTCTTTTTTCCTGGACCTTTCCAACGGAATTACTTCATTTACATACACACCCACACCCGCACACACATACACACATATATATATACATATATATGTAGGAGGTGAGTTTTATTGTAGTACAATAAAGCAATGCAGATATCGGATAAGAAGCACTCTACAGTTTGTAGGACTGGAGTATACATAATATAAGATCAAAAGATGGTCAAAGGAGTTCCATGTATTTTATTATGCGCATTTCAAAAACAAACATCATCATGCAATAATATTTGTGTTTTCATCAGATAAAACAGGAGAACATGATATGAAGGCTAAAAAACACTTGTGGATAGTGCAGTTATTTTTAATATGTTGATTTAAAACTGCACTATCCACAAGTGTTTTTTAGCCTTCATATCATGTTCTCCTGTTTTATCTGATGAAAACACAAATATTATTGCATGATGATGTTTGTTTTTGAAATGCGCATAATAAAATACATGGAACTCCTTTGACCATCTTTTGATCTTATATTATATACATATATATATATATATAGTAATAATAATAAATTTGAAGACTAAAATCCTAAGAGGGCTCGATAAGGATAAATATATATCAAATATATAAGAACCGCAGAGCAAATATTTATTAAAGTAACAGATTAAAGTTTAAGCAAATAATCGGTGCTATCACCCTTAACGGCATCTTCTCATATATATATATATATATATATATATATATATATATATATATATATATATATCAGCTCTAATAAGGTATTACAAAGGCTCATTCTTTAACAATACGATATCACCACTCACGAATCAAATCACCAAGATGCAGTTGTCTGTTCGTCTTACTTCACTCTTTTTCTGAGTGTTTTTTTGCTTACGTTTACATACATGCAAGTCGCCTTGCATGTTCTCGCTAACTAAGCCTTTTTACATGGTCACTCCGTCACTCCTCTTTCAGTTACTTTAGTTTTTTTTCCCCCGCTCTCATTTCTCTCTCTGCGTTTACAATTCTCCAACTTGTTTCTCTCATTATCATTTTCTTGCCTTTTACCTTCCTCTTTTGACAATCCTTCTATTTTTCATCCCTCAGATATGGTTGCTAGAAGAACCTCTCTTGTTAAGTACGTGTTGAAACTAATAGAACATTTCCTCCACTTGGTATGTTGGTATGTTGCACATTTTACGTGTACACCAAAGCCCTCTATTCCAAATGTTATTTAAAAAGCAAAGATTGTATGAATCATATGAAGGGTCATAGGGCAGATCCTATATCGACATTGAGCCCTGCTGAACAGGTTGAAGTACCAAACAGGGGCAGTCATAGACAAATCAGATTGACACCTGACGATCCAGAGTTGCCAAAGAACTAATTAAATACACCCACAGCACGCGTGGCGATACATCCTTAACGGTTCCAATAAGATTCAAAGTTTCTGTGGGGAGCTATGTAGATCATTACCTTAGAATCTATAAACGTTATAGCTTCTCAGGTGATGATATACATATCAAAGGACAACTAGTGAGAGCATATTCTCTTAACTCTTCCCATTAATTGCGGGCTTACTATTTAACTGTGCAGCAGGGAAATACCCATAATTCCATGTAATATAATCTTTACTGCGTAGATAGTTTCTTTCATACATCTGACAATGTTTATTCTTCATTAAATGATAATATAATAAATATCACGCACGCACGCACGCCGGCACGCACGCGCACACACACACACACACAC
>OZ024740.1:344558411-344660911 GCA_964016885.1 Eledone cirrhosa
TGCGTCTTTTCTGTGTGTAGATTCTATTTTTATTTCTATGTTCTCTAATTTACTCTTATGTTCTAGTTTAGCATGTTGGTAGAGTACAGATGATTCTTTACTATCTTCAAGGTCTCGCCAGTGTTCAGTTATCCGTTCCCCTATACTACGAGCTGTCTCACCTATGTACACTATATTCTTATCTCTACATTGTCCTTCAGTACATCTTATGCTATATACTACATTTCTAGTTTTACAGTTAATTTGGGGGCTTAATTTACAGATTATTCATTTCTTATCTATACAGGGAGGTCTTTGGAAAGGGTATGTATTGCTAATAAGTGTTTTTATGGAGGTACCTGGTCTTTCTACTATCTTATTATTGAGTTTATGTTTATCTAGGGTCCTTCTAAATTTGTAAGCTAATTCACCTCTAGGGGTTGTATCAATGAACATTACACTCTGGTATTTATTGCTATCATATATATATTTTATATACATATATATATATATATATATATATATATATGTATATATGTATATATAAATATATATATATATATATATGTATATATGTATATATAAATATATATATATATATGTATATATGTATATATAAATATATATATATATATATGTATATATGTATATATAAATATATATATATATATATGTATATATGTATATATAAATATATATATATATATGTATGTATATATGTATATATAAATATATATATATATATATGTATATATGTATATATAAATATATATATATATATATATATATATATATATATGTATATATGTATATATAAATATATATATATATATATATATATATGTATATATGTATATATAAATATATATATATATATATATATATATATATATATATATATAGGAAAAAGTATGTCCCCGACGGGAGAGCTCAAGCCGTTTCGACGGCTATTTCTGGACTACTTCTTTTCTACCTATGTAAGCTAGAGTTTCCCCTAACTTATACGGCAAGTGGAGGGAATCACCTCTTGTCTACCCACCCGGATCGTTATGGGGTTTGAGGGCGAGGTACGTCCTACGCAATCTGTGTTTGCATGAGGTTGCCAGTTCGTTTTTCTTGTTTAGGAGATGGTCCTTCGAAAACAGCATTTGTAATGTTTCCTCCGAGCATAAGTTATACGGACGGCGTCCTCCCTTGTAAGAGTTAGCTCGGGACATTAAGCTCCACGTGAGATTGCAGGTTATATTATTATCTTTGAGGTCCCAGATGTGGCCCGAAAGTATAGTGGCATGTCGCCGGACTGGGTTCCGGAAAGCCAAGTTCCGGAAAGCCAAGTCTTAAAGTCACAAGCGGTTAATCCTATATAAGCTTTGTTGGAGGTGTCCATCCTCACGTTGCACTGTTAGATCACGTTACGATCTCGGCATCTGTTGTTCAGGGGGCACGTAGATCTATCAGGGCAGTTACACCTCCTGGTTGGCTCTCCACTGCTGTCTAGTTTGTTTCTTCCATAGGGGTTGAGATTTTTGTTGTTTGAGGAGACGATGTTTTGTGCGAAGTTAGGTGTGGTGCTGTAGGAGAGTTTGATGGTATTTTTGTTGATTATGTTGTGGAAACGGTGTTGTAGTGGGAAGTGTTTTTCGAGGAGCCTAAAGAAGATTTTCCCGATAGGTGTTCCCACCTCGGCATTGTGGGGAGGATTGAACCACGTTACGTTGCGTGAGCGGCGGTGTGGCCTGCTGGGTCCGATAAGGGAAGCAGGATAAAGGGATATTTCCTCCCGGAAGCCACTCCGCTTGAGGGCTTGGTTTTAATGAGGCGCATGTTCGTCGAATATCGGACAAACGAGATATGCGGATGGAGGTGTTTTTAACCAGGTTATTGATCATGTTTCTAGGATGGTTAGAGCGGCGGTGGATGTAGTGCAGGTTGTCGTTTGGTTTCCTGTGTGGGTAGTACAGACCATTTTCGAGGTTAAGGGCAACGTCCAGGAAATTGACTCGGGTTAGGGACGTTTTTAGGGTGATATTAAATCCCCCAGTCCCGGAAGAAGTTGATTTGTTGTTTACACGGACCCGGTCTGCACTACTGAGGTTGTACCCTTTAAGGGTAAGGAGCCCATCATCTCGGTACAATCCACCGCCGAATGCAGGAAACATTTCGGTGAGTTTAAATAGTAGGAATAATCCTATAAGATCTGTGACCTCGGCCGAATCCGTCGCGCACATACTGACGTCGAGGGGGAGTCGGGAGCTCTGTTTATCCACTTGGAGTTGTCGAAAAGTAGGACTGTCTTCCTGGCGTGGAGAATGACATTTCTTTCCTGGTCAGTGATGGGTGTGAGTGTTTCGGCAAAGTCCAAGGCGGCCGTAAGGAGCGGTAAGGTAATAGATGCATAGTAACTCTCTATGTCGAACTGGAGGAATTTTGTGTCTCGTTTGTCCTCCATATTCCTGAACCATGAGATTGCATCCTGGGTGCTGACCCATAGGCTAAGTCTCGCGTTTTGCTTAACACTTGGTATAACGCGGTCTTGGATCTTGTTACTGATTCTCCCTATGTCCGACTTCGTTGGGTTTATATTATAAGCCTGAAGCATGGTATGCGGTCGAAGTCGGATTTGTGCTCCTTCAGTATGAAGTACGGAGTCCGTGGGTCTAGGGGTTCAGTGCGGTCGGCGACCCCGAGGCTGGAGGTAATTTGTTGTCCATCTCGATTTATGTCCTCGATAATTGAATGGTTAGCCTTTTTATAGGTGGAGTTTAGGCTGCTCCTGATCAGTGTGTGGTATCTGTCGGGGTTGACGAAGTAGAGGTTTCCAGTATTGTCCGAGTGCACCATGGTGTCGTGGTGTTTTCATACTCTGTTATTTTGCTACGGAGTTGTTGTAGGAATGTATATATATATATATATATATATATATATATATATATATATATATATATATAAGATAACAATACTTGAGTGCATTAGAGTTAAACACACTCGTCGTATTAGAGAAAAGACAGTATAAGATATAGCTCAATGTTATCTAACAGAGCCGAAAAATTATATAAAAAATAAACAAAGAAGCCTTTAATTCATCAAAAATCTTTATTTGCTGACAGTGTTTCGTCCCATTAATAAGAACTCATCAGAGCAAGGAAAAAGACAAGTAGTATTAACGGCCAGAACAAGCCAAAACTGAGAAGAACAGCTAATGGTTATTTATGAAAATTTTGGAAAATTATCATGGAAAGACATGCTAAATCTAATAGGGTGCATTTGTAAATAAAGACTATAGGGCAAGAGAGCAGGCAAGACATTAAACAAACCCACGTTAGAAGTACAATATAAGCCCAATACTAGAAATACAACATGGTAATACAATGTGAGAATTATAATATACAATACAATACAATAGATAATACAGAAATAAAACTTAATATATATATATATATATATATATATATACATCCACACTCACTCTGACACATATATATATACACATTTACACATACACATAACACAAATATAAATATAAGCATTATAATCGAATAATCACCCTGACGGTGTGATTAAACAATACCAAAATCAATGAAAGTAATATATTGACATTAAAAAAATATATAAAAATTCATCCTACGTATCATGTAAAGTCAACTAAATGTGTATAAAAATATAATGTATTTCACAGGGTAAAAAATAATAATAATACCATATAATAATATAAAGTCCGGTGGAAAAATATATATAAATATATATAATAGACAATAAATATACGGAGATATAGGCAGATCAAATCCATATGATAATACATATTAATATTTCAATACCGGACACATACTTATAATTCAAATACATATAATATAATATTATATTAATATTTCAATAGCAGACACACAATAGCAAGGGAAAAAGCTTAAGACATATTTACACGATAAATTCAAGGACACCAGTGACGGCTGATAGGAAAGACAGACAGCAAGTGGTAGCAAAGCAAAACGAAAACAAAAACAAAAAACAAAAACAAACACAAAATCACGTAGGCGCAACAAACGGTTAGGTGAAAATAGAAGATACTACTATTCTAAACCAAAAAATTGAATTGAAACCCTTATTAATTTAATTAATCTTAAAATAGTTGAATAAACATTATGGGTCACTTCATATAGAATAACATTTAAGTCATCAATGCCGACAGAGATCAAGATATTTCAACAAATGAGCCAATATATTTATCGAAGATATGTTAAAATCCGTCGTGACGACTAACGTTATCCAAAGTAAAAACTCCAATTAAAACTATGGTAGACAAAGGGGAACAGAAAGAAGTAAAACTAGGGAGGGCAAGAAGGAACATAAAAGTATCATATATATATTCAATAAGGCGAAGATAAAGTGTAAAAAGGTTGAGGTTCATTAGCCTAAGATGTAGGAGACTAAAATTAAACTATTCAATAAGATACACTCCAACCAGGGATGAAAATAAAGATAGGAATATATAAGTCGACAAGGAAGAGTAAAAATGTAATAATGGTCAAGGTGATAAATGGGCTAAAACAGCTAAGAAAACTAGAAAAACTAAAAACAATAAACCGTAGAAAACTAATAATAATAATAATGAATAAAACACCTAACTGATAAGGAATCAAAGCAGATAATATATACGGTTTAAACTACCTGAGCTTTTAGGTTTATAATAGAAGAAGGAATTAGAGATAGCATGCGGACAGGAGGAAAATATTTCAGATTTTCTATTAAGCAATACGTTCCTAGAGAAAATTATAGAATGGGTCTCTAGAATACAAAGATTACAGAATCTAGCGTGGTTAGAAAGGTGATTAGAGTGGGCTACATAGTAATAATAATAAATTTGAAGACTAAAATCCAAAGAGGGCTCGATAAGGATAAATATATATCAAATATATAAGAACCTTAGAGCAAATATTTATTAAAATAACAGATCATATATATATATATATATATATACATTTATAGCGTGTGTGAGTACTAACATGCATATATGAGTGTTTGTGTCAACGAGGGAATAGGTGCGGATGTGTCTATGAATTTAGAATTTCCCTCTTTATTTTGTAACGAAATTCTACTTTTACAGCTTTATTGATTTCTCTAAAATAAGGACAGTGTTCAAATTAAAGAATTTTCAAAATTTACACCGTTTGAATGGGAAAATCTAACAAGTATTAAAGACAGAGGCTAAGTTCGATGAGACGTGAGAGGCCTAGCGCCATTAAATATATCGCCGCAATTTCATCCCTAAAAGATCCATACCGTGTCTCGTACATCCTTTGATACATATACACACACATACATACATACATATATACATACATTCATCTATACATACATGAGGACATATATGTATATGTAAATATGAACAATATAATTAGGTCGATTCAATCGGTTGGACGACTTTTTTTTTATATGTATATTTGCGCTGAATTTAAAATGAAACTTATGCATATAGTACAAGTTTCAAAAATAGGAGAAATCTAGACTAAATACCATATGTTTAATTGCATGCATACATACATTCATACACACAATGGGAATCCCCAGCAAATGTTCTTTATATATATACATACAAACATATCTGTAGTTTCATTCGCAAACCGCACATCAATATTGAAGAATACATTAAATAATCCCTCTTTCGTTATATAAAAATTAGGCTATCCCAGCTGCTATCAAAGCTATGTTACAAAATACTTGCAGTGCCTTTCCTGATTAGCAACTTAAATTCTCCATTGAACGACATATATGAACAAAGCTGCACTGGTTGGTTGATTAAATACTGCTAATCTGCATTTGTGACATACATTTTTATAAAATATTAACAATTAGAAAAGATACTTATATATTTCGACTTTTGCAGATAAAGATAGTTTGTCCTCCAGTTTCTTATAAAGGATTCTACATCCAAAATATTGACTAATAATTTTAAAATGAAGTCGTTTTGGCTCTGATTTGGATTCACGTCTGTTTACATTCATTTTATTCCAAACTTGCATTGAAGAACCTATTGTAAACGCTGTAGAGATTTAAGTGAACATTGCCTGATTTCTCTAGTGGGTTAAGCGATGAAGACTTCCAGGTGCGTTTCAGCTGTTTTATTGCTTTTAAAATAAGAACCAGTTATACATTAGTATAAATGCAGTTGAACTCTTTCTCCTTCTCCCACTATATTCTATGTCTCACACTAGCTCGCTCTTTTCTTATTGTCTTTACATTATAAAGAAAAAAAAATCAATAATTTAAACTTGAATTTAATCCTAGTAGGAATATTATCAGTAAAAAGGTTATTTCAGACCTAAGATATATTTTTGTATTTTTGCTATAATACAAAGCAGCTACCGATATATGATGGTAATGTTGGAATCGGTCGTTAGACAGAATCATTTGAAGGATGAAATCTCATGGATTATGTCATCTATCGCTTAATGTACTCGGTTGAGTTCAGGCTAAGTGAAGAAATGAAGTGTAAAAATTATGTTAACTGCCATAGCATATTAGTGTTTTGATGGAAATAGTGGGATTTCTCATTCTTTATCTGTTCAGAAACTGAGCATCTACTGGAGCAGAAAGAAATAGCGTGGCTTGCAGATATGCCATTTCACAAGACTATTACTGGCAGCAATTGATAATCAATGATCAATGAACTTAGATCAGTCTCCCTCTTCTGTCTTCCCCTCTTCTTTCCTCCCTATCTCTTTATTATAGCTCTCTTTGTCTTGTATATATATATATATATATATATATATAAATAAATATATGACTGTGTCTGTGCACGTATATATATATATATATATATATATATATATATATATATATATATATATATATATATATATACATCAGTGTGTGTCTGTGTGTATCCACATGTGTCTGTGAGTGTGTGTGTGTTTGTATATATATTCATACTCTTAGCTCATCCAGCCATAGAAAGTAAGACGTCTTTTCTCTCTCTTCCTCGACATACATATATGCATACATGTACATATAAGTGTATTTATGCATGTGCAACTGTGTCTGTGTTCATGCGCGTGTATGAATGTATATATGTGAGTAAGTATGCTGGTGCATACTTTTACGTATTCTAATAGTGAGTGTATCCAAATGTTTATAGATATGTACATACACCCACCCATACGTACACACGCACGTTTCTCCATTTGAAACTCTTCCCATATTCTTCCCAACCTTAAGAAAATCAACTACCATTCGCTCTCTCTCTCATTCTCTCATTCTCTCTCTCTCTCTCTCTCTCTCTCTCTCTCTCTCTCTCTCTCTCACACACACATCTCCGTCATTCTTTTCGCCTCTCCTCTCCTTCTGCCCTCTGATCGATCTATCTACCTTTCAGTAACTTATTTCATATAGTTCTTCCACCTTTCAATCGTATTTCGTATATTTTCGTTTTACACATCCTGCTTACCCTTCAAATTCTGGGATTGACGTAATTGACTGTTTCGTCTAACCAAATGTGTGAGAATGTGCCTATGTTAACAATAAGTAAAAGTGAACAAATCTTCAGGAATTGTTATATAACAACGAAAAGAAAAGGCTTGATCTACATATTAAGCTGACGAAAATCCCTCGTGAGAGTAAACACTTATAAATATGAATCCGTACATTACATATTGACTAGTGTGGTCGTATCTTGACAGAAAATATAATTACCACACTCCATATATACATATATGTATACAGGTATACATGTAAATATATATATATATATATATATACATAAGCTATTTAAACGTATGTTATTACTCTAAGGACCTACCCTTATTGAGTGCTTTGCTAGCTCATTCCTATTGAAGGTCGACTTTGCTTGGCCACAGCCAAAGCTTCAATTTTACTAAGCTTCCACTTGTATATATATATATATTACAGGTGTGGCTACAGGCGACCGAAAGTGGCAATCACCATATAATGTGGATGTAAGGCGTATTTATATTGAGAGATTGACATGTATATTTCTGCAATACTAGCAGATTCGTGACGTAAAACGTTCAAAATCTTTAGAATAAAGATAGACAATGTAGGTTAGGGGGATGTATAATCCTTCCATTGTTCTGTTCAAATCCCGTCGTGCTGTTGAGAAATCATCAGCAAGAAGCTTTGGCATCGTGGTGGTTGCAATAACTATGAAGCATTTAGCGCCTCCATATATGTATTCTTAGACGCCTTAGTGGCATCATTGAATCAGTCATGTCTTCTAATCTATTATCTTGTGTAACTGCCTGACTAAATGCTCAATATCCAACTTGTGTTATATCTGAAGATGGTGTTAGAGTGATGTATGCATTTTTATGTTCTACAATCAGGTTCGATGATGGCGCTTGTACGTATAGGGTAGATATAAGGTGGTTTTAGTTTTGTATGCAGAGATAGTGTTTATTATTCTGGGGCGAAGAGGGCGTCTTCCATGCATTGTAGTGTATCCCTAGTTCCACTTCTCACAAGTATCTCATTGTAATGGTTTCTAGTCTAGTTCAAAATGTCAGACGATAGACCAGAGATTCTGCTAACCCCGTACACTAGGCTTGTAAAAATAGCTGTGGTAAGTTGTAATATATATTACTATTTAAACTCTTTTGCCTGTTCCAGCCACCCGGCTGTATATAGTAACTTATTTATATGATCGCTATAAGATTGGAGTTAATTCTCTTTCTTTGACAAGAAATATGTAAATACACAACTTATTAAACACTGTATTTGTATTATTGGCATTATGTTATTTTGCTGAATTCCAATCGAAATATAATATTACTTGAAAGGATGATGAGTCCTTCTCTTAGTCCCACCTGCACAATAGATAAGGTGGTTTTAGTTTACAATAGATTGTATGAAGAGAAAGTATTAAAAGCAGCAATACGTCCAGATTTTTAATCGCATTACATATGGCAAAATCACTGATCAATTGAATAATAATACTCTATTTCAATTAAATTTTGATTAACATTTGGGAGTTCGCCCCCCCCCTCCCCTGACATGCTAGCAATGAATCATCTTCCATAGCAGTGGTGTACTTCTAATTAATTAATATTTCGTGACTCACTAATGTAGGTATATTAACATTGACGATAAGTTTTAGTATATCAAGTAGCTCCGAATTCTAATGAGCTTAAATCACACTAGCTTGGTATGCCACGTGTTTAGAATATGCTTACCCGTACTTCATTGGTGTTACCTCAAATTCCGTAGACCTTTTGACATTAAACGTTAGTGCAATAAATTCAATATCCTAAAGGTGAAATTAATAATTAAAAAAATATAATTTTCTTCATATCATTTCTGTAACCATTGGCCGTCTTGACAGAGGGACACCAAGGAAACGATACAAGGACTGTTTAAAACATTCCCTTTGTGTCTGTCACATCGACCATCACCTGTGATCCACCCTAGCTAAGAACCATGATGCCTGGTGTCTGTGTCATCAACAAACGCTGTCTCCACCGTCAAAAATACCCGTAGGGGCATCTTAACCAGGACAAAATGCACAGGAGGAGCAACAGTACAAAGTCATCAAACCCTGAATAGATCTTCAGTTGCAGCCACTGCACCCTGCCTACTTGTCCCACATTGGACTAAACAGCCACGAACGTGCCTGAAACCAATGAGGACAATCGCTTCATAATCTTTGTTCGCGAAGTTAATCCATGATAAACACTATATAAAATGTATGCATATTATGTTACCAGAGAGTTGGTTAAGGTTCATTATCTTCCTTTTTTTTCCAATGACGCGCGGAAGCAGATTGACTGAAGTTTGTTGATTTGGTTTTGGCCTAAATCGGCCTCAGTCATGCAGATGGATAAAGAAAGGATGTCCACCCAGGAACCTCTTTTCCAAAACGGGGTATATGTTGATGAAACCAAACACTAATGTTTCATTGGTGTTTTATTTATTGTCTCTGAAATTTTAAAAAGCAAAAACAATGTAAGTAAATTGATGTCACTAAACACTATATTATTTAGTCCCACATGTTATGGCTTCTAACAGTTCATCATTTTGAATAGTTTTAAGAATATCATTATTCAAAAATGTATATTTTAGTTGCAATAAAAAGTGCTGATTTAGGGATGAGAATGTTGAGGCATCTACGTTGGCAAGATATCTTCTAGAAATAGGAGTCAAATATATTTCAAATTACACACTAGTGGTAACCCAAAAAAACAAAAACAAAGATAGAATAATTTACAATACATAAGATAATGTAGTATTATTTAGAGGATGCCTGAAATAAAAAGAGATTGCATGGTCGTGACTGAACTACATGTGAACATGTCTTCTCAACTTGGAGCGTTGCAACAAAAATATCCCTGCATTTGTTTCCTGAAAATGTGCCTATAAATGAAGTGACATGTTGAGAAACTTAAGATTTCGCTTATAGTTTAACGCCGTCTCATAAGGAAGAGAGATGATTAATTGTTATAGGATCATTAGTGGAAGCGATAAATGATATGAATTTACTAAACCTCATGTTAGATAAAGGTTTCCTATGTGTCTGGCCTATCAGCAAGCAGGCATTATACGTGAAATATTTGTTGTGGGTAGGAGATGTTTTGTTTAACGGCGTCTTCAGTTATGAAATTCTTTTCCTTTCAATGAAGATAAGAAGGGAGTTAATCGACGTATTACTTTATGATTTATGAGTAGTTGTTTACACATCATACAACATTCATACATCACATAACACGTGTTTTCGCATACATTTTCTTTTAAATTTATTTCCTCAATAAATCTATCTTATTTTTTCATAAAAGCGTTAAAAATGAAACGACTTTAAACGCAGCGACTTTAACTAAGGATTGACGATATTTAAAAACAGTATACCTTTTTTTAAAAATATTTTCTCGACAGTAAACGATTTGGTAAAATCAAAGTGGGATATTAAACAAACAAAAAAAGTAAAAAGTAAAAACAAACAAAACGGAAATAATAAAAAAACAAAAACATATGGCATATTTCAGCTTTCAAATTCAATAAAGATATAAAGAAAAAAGAAAGAAAACAATTTTATATTAGAGCGCTTCAGTTTTCTGTTATCCCAATAAAAAAAGCATAGTTTATTTGATATGAGAATAAAATATAAAACAGCCTCAAACTTAGACAAACAGACGTTACTCAAACATTAATTATTTTGAAAAGAATTTAAAAAAGCATTTGTTTTATTAATGTCAAAAGAAAGTTAATAGTAATTAGAAACAAAACAAAATCTAACGTTTAACGCATTTCACAGACTTTGATCGTATTAGCAACAACAAAAAGTTCAGTAAAAGGTACGTAAAAAAAAAACACGCACACTGAAAACTAATATCGAAGAAAACACCTTATTTCTATATAACGACAATTCTATAGATGGTAGTGCAAAATATTAGATTTCTAATTGTTAACATAGAACACAAGGATCATATTTTCTGAGGGGGACATGTACACACGTGTAAATCGATTGAAGTACTTCACTGGGCGCTTGTTTCATTGACGCAGTAAGATTTCAATATAAATTTGACCTAACAAAAGTAAATACATCAATAATTACCAAAAATTTTACCTTGTCTCTTATCCTCTTACTGAATTGGAAAGAGTGAAACAAACACTGCTGTTGTAGCAATCGACTCAATATTTGGAAGCATTTGCTTATGTACTCCAATTTTAAGTCCCTGAATTCTTCTCCAGTTCCAGTTATCTTGCTCTAAATATAGAGAGTTTGATCGATAAAGTTCCCTTATCAGTTGTAGTGCAACAAGGTCGAAATCCTTGTATATCGATCTAAATTCATATATATATACGTATATCTCATAGAGGGATGGGCTGAGTTATTCTCTCAGGAAAACTTGTATGTGGCCATCGATGAGTTGAATAACTCTCCCACCCTGCATCATACAAACTTAATCTAAAATTTTTCAGTCCTCTATCAACAGCGAGACTACCCCCATAATAAAAAAAAAAAATTGCGAATGCTATCTATGAAGTGTTTGCAATTGCAGAACATGTAAGGCCGAGACGTTTCCTGTTGACATGTCGGAATATATTTCACAGGATAGGTTATTTTCTTCACATGGTTCTGACTTATAATCTTTCTGTATTTACAACTCGTTCGCACCCTTTCAGACAACATTGCCTCTTCATTGAGATTAGTGATGAACCTAAAAGTCATGCTGTAACATAACGCTCTTGTTTCACTTAGTACTGCTTCCACAAAGTGTATATCTGCACTCTTATTCAAAATAACGCCTTTTAAGCCGAACATTTCGAATGATCTTCGTATCGGTTAGCTTGAGCGGATTACAATCGTTTTGATTAATCGTTTCAATAAAATAGTAATGTATTCATACACTTCACGAATATTGTTTACTACTTGTCTTTTGTAGTGTACCTAGTAAATCCTTAATGTAATAGTTTATATATCTACTCTTACTGGTTTATTATATATAATACTAATACTTTTATATCTCTTAACTTATTAAGTAATACAACCAATGCCGGGTTGTTCTGCTAGAACCGATATTGTTATCCCTCAAGAACGTATAAAGTCTCCCTATATTGAATTAGTATACGCCAAAGATTTTTCTGTGTATCTAAATCTGCAAAACTGTGAGCTATTATTGGACCGTGAGATTTACCTAATAGACACATCATTAATTCAGTCATTTTTTTTATTGATAAATAATTGATTTTATAAAATTACTTATTTTGAAAGTATATTAAATCCTTGTCATTGAACATTTATTATTGATAAAAAGGTATAGGACGAAATCAGGGTACAGATCTGATATGTTGAAATTATGTCTTATAAGACCTTATAAAACTGTAGACCAAGGTGTAACATAGTTGGTAAAGAGTTGTCTAAAATTTATAAAGTGCCGAGTGTTATCCCACTACATGGTGTAGTGGATATTTGTTTTACTACCAATTACTGTCAACCCAAAACTTGGGAGTAATTGCGTTAACATATACTCTATGCAAAAAGCCTAGCAGATCGGTTGCATCTGTAATTTAAACATGAAGTCTTGACATATATGGAATCAAACAGATTTGGATGAGGGATTACATCAAACGTAAATCTGTCTACAACTCTTACAATTTAATTTAACAAGTTCATAGAAAAACTGAATTGTCTTCGTATAAAGAAACCGACGATATACTAGTGCTATAATATACCTTTGTACTGGGTGAGTTTGAACTATGTTCTTTCTGTCTAATTCAATTAATCATGCAATAATTATGTAATATTTTGTAGTTTCTCATTTCCAGCAGCTTTACATTTACTTGTATGCTTTAATAAGTAATTTTCCTTTTGTTTTCCTATTCCATCTCATAAATCTTCTTAACATTTTCACTCGGAATTATCTATCTGCTTTTCCTACAGGTCACCAGAAATATTTCTATTTCTATTGCTGATGGTACTACATAATTTGGTTTTAGCTCATTTTTCGTAAAATCGTTTCCCATTGTTGAAGAACTGTTTGTTTTGTTGAAAGTGGTGTGGATATTCATAATAACGGATTCATTGCAATTTATTGGAGATCTCCTGACCAAAGTGTTGTGATTTTTGACACTAATTCCCTTCTTTTTTTGTTATTATATATTATCATGATATTTGTCTCTCTCGTTTTCATTTTTGTAATTTCTATACCGACTATATCAAAAATTGAGATTTTTTCTTTGCTTTTTCTATATATCGGTATTTGTATGTTGGTTTACAATGTTATTTGCTTTGGGTAAAATCTTTCTATATGAAAAGGCTTCAGAAAGTACCTTCGTTTCCTTGTGTCTACTATGACGACAACGGCTGTATAGTTGAGTTGATTTTTCCTTGCGATCATGATGTTTACATTTGTTTCCAATATCGGTTGCGTGTGTGTGATTTTTTTTTTACTGTTGCTATTTTATCATTAAAGCATAACACTGAGAAAGTCTTTTGTTCGTCTTGAGGAAAATCTATTGATTTTCCCCCTTTAGCTATTTTCCTTTTGGATTATGCTCATTTTCAAAATGTCCATCTATCTATCTATCTATTTCTCTCTCTCTCTCTGTATATATATATAGAGAGAGAGAGAAATATATATATATATATATATATATATATATATATATATATATATATATATATATACCCTAATGTCTTTCTCATATTCGAATGTTTTCATACTTTTACTGGTGCGTTTCTAGTTCGGAATATGTTGGTCGATACTCTGTAGGAATAAAAGAGATTTAGATGTTTTGATATTTATCATGTTTGACATTCTTGCACTTTGAAAATATTCAAGTATATTTAACAAGTATCTACAGAGTTGATTTTTTGTTTATCTTTATTCGTATTAAAATCATGCAATCTTTCCTTTAAACTTTCTATTCGTATATTTTATATATACTTGGCTTTAAACATGTAATGTTTTCGATGACAGAGTCACCAAATTCGTGTTTTCGTTATTTAAATATTTTGATTTAATCCCAGTGTGTTTTATAAAATGTTATATTATTTTATATTTCTTCTATGTTCAATAATCCTTAACAAATCGTTCATAAGTTAATTGTGCAATGTTCTTACATATATCATCATTTTACTATAACTCAGTAAAATACAAATCTACGTATTTGATCTTGTAAGTTGAAAAACTTGTGGCAAATAAATAAATTATTAGGGCTCGATAAAATAAAGTACCAGTAAACATTGGGCTAAACTTAATCGACTTTCTACTCCCCTCAAAGTTGTTGGCTTTGTGCTTAGATCAGAAAACATGTTTATATCAGCCGATGTTAACTTTGCACTTCCTCCTTACGGTGTAGATAAAATAAATTACCTGTAATGCACTGGGAGCCATCTAATCGACTTTCGTCTTCCCCAAAATTAGAAACGATTATTTCGCCTCCCCTAAAGAAGAAACAATTATTATTATTATTATTATCTCTGTCGGTTGATATATACGGATATGTTATTTTGTAGCTCTTGTAAGCGTTATTTTGCTATAATTTTTGTTTTGTTTTAAAGAGGACATGAAGCTTTGGTCTTTATCCCTAAGAAAGATGACCCCCAGAATATTTTGTCCTTGGGCCAAAATATTCGGATTTTATTTGCTTCAGAGACTGGATCCCTGCAATGCACAGCAGCATCTGCTCTCTCGACAAAGTAAATAGAACCATTTCAGATCACTCCTTCAGTCCGTCAGAAGTGCTCTCTCCCCTCTCTTTTGCACGTATTGACTCTCAAGTTTTTACTACGTGGATGTGCTGCCATGGTGGAGAACACCTCGGAAATCGAGGTAGACGGAACCGTTTTCGAAGAAAATAAAAGAATGACAGTAGGAAAACTGAATCCGGAAAAGTCAGTGGGTTTGCAACTCTGCATTAGTAGAAACAAATCCAGACCGTTCAACAGCGCCATCGGATGCTGGACAGACGGACAAGTGAAGTTGCCCGGGGTATGGTTTGGTCCGGACCTACAGGTAGGTAAGAAATTAGACAAGATAGCGAGTAGGGTTTCCACTCTCACCCACAAATGGGCCGGAAGTAAGCTATCTCTAATGGGTTGGGTGGAAATGGTGAACACGTACATCGCGTCCTTCATATACTTTTGTGCTTTGCCACCATTCATACCTCACTAAATTGGAACGTCTACTCTTTGTCGAAGGGGTAGGTTCCATTGGTGAGGTGGTCCATCTGCTGGCAGCACACTCTCCGCCGAGGGCTGTGTATGCCGTGGTTGATGATGTGCAAATATGCGCTGAGGCTACACCGTCTTCCGATATTCTTTAAAAATGAACAGCTGTGGTGGTCGTATTCTGTGAGACATGCCTTTCCGCAGCTCGTCTCTTTAACTGAGCTGCAGTCCTAGATCAAGGAGAGATCGCAGCTGACCGGCTGGTATCTGAAATGTTGCCAGGCACCCACTGCCCTCTACCAGGTGTTTAATGCGTTCAGTGGATATTTCACTCTTGTGATCTATAGAGGGTTTGTATTGGACAAGAGCTACGACGTCCTCGAAAAGACCTAGGTGTCAACCAAATTGAACTAACCAATAATTTCAGCAGGACTTTTGAGCCAGGACTAATGATAACTTCCATAAATCCCTCGCTTGGCAGTACTATCGGTGGGAGGGGCGCTGGTGGTTCAATATAAACTATGCAGGCACGGAAGTGCGGTTAGGCGGACATGTCAGTGATGCGTGCAGATCAACGAAACCGTTCATGACTCAAGTATAGAGTTATGTCCAAAAGCTGTTACCACGCGTAGAATGGGGCTGGCTATCGACTAAGACCATTATGAAGATCGCCGAGAAGGACAGGCAATTTGCCTCTGCCTAGTGGCTGTAGCAAAAACCTCGTGTGGTGGATGTGGTTGAGACAAACGCTTTTCTCTTCTACCAATCCCTCATCATCTTTTTCATGTATTACTTGAAGGAAGGTGAGGGTGGAGAGGGAAGTGTTACCCACAGTACATTTGCGAAAACGTAGGTGAATGTAGTGAGAATGTACCGTGTGAATGGGCCTACACTGATCACACGCCTGTAGTCTGGCTTACTTGGAGAGGTGCACCTCCCTTCTCCGCTGCTGCTGCTGCTGCTGATGATGATGGTGATGATGAGGGGGAGCAGGATGAGTATAAGGATTGTAGTTGTGATGGTGATGATAATGATAAAGAAGAGGGTGAAGAAAACAATGATGAAAATTTAGATTATGATGTTGGTGATATGCTGCTGATTTTGATAATCTTAATGGTCATGATGTTCCTTATGGTGATTAACATTCTCCTCAACAGGAGGATGAGGATATTGTATAGTTATATGAGGAAAACAGTATAAAAAAAAATATTATAACGTCTACAAAGAAGATTCGTTGATTACAAAACAGTACATTATCTTATTATAATTAGATTTATATATAATTAATAATGAACCTTAATAATTCACTGTCTACTGTATCTAATTTACAACGAGCCATTAGTAATATAGGTACCATTTTTAAGGCTCCACGAGATAATTACCTCGATAGCTAGATTAATTAAAAAGGGAGAATTTTGTTAGGTTTGATTACACAGATAGTTGTAACCGAGCCTCTTGAATTTAACGAATAGCAATATTTATACAGGACCACACAAATTGTTAAGAGAACCTAAGTTCCCTAATAAGTGAAGCTTTAAAACAAAAATACCGAGTTTTCGCTCACTCGCCTAAAGTGAATATGTAAAGTAATCTACAAAAAATAATCAAATCTGAAAGATCAACTATTCTCTAAATCTACAGGATCGTATATCTATGGGGGAAAAGTACACATAAGATTAATCTTTTCTTTTACCACAAAGGCAACCAGAACTAACTAATATATTACCAGAGTCAACCAAAATAAACATAACTTCTAGTGTAAATCTTGCTACAAGTTGCTTATTTATGTGTTTGTGCAAGAATACACACACTCATAAAAGTAAATACACAATCTTTCACAAGATTCAGAAGAAATGCATACACACGCATAGAAACCGACACGCATACATACATTCATACTCACACACACACATATACATATATATATATATATATACATATATATATATATATATATATATATACATACTTATGAGAAATGAATAAGACATACAGTGACATACATGTAAATATTTAAACGTATACAAAATATCAACGCACATAAATGTATATACACATTCTATCACACAAAGAGCCCCCCCCCACATATATATATGTACATAAGGGTGTCTATTGTAGAGCTTGCGGCTTATATCCATAATACACATGTATATACATACATACATACATACATACATGAATACACAAAAGCATAGATACCAAAATATATTTCAACAGTTGCTATTGGTTTCTTTTTCTTAAATTCTATTTTGTCTTCTGTCCTGAAGTTTGAAGCAGCCCTGCCTTTCGTTTATTATTGGTACTCATTTAACAGAAACCTAATCCACCGAGTTTGATAGTTTTTATAGACAATTCAATAAATATAATTAAAATTCATTTATACATATATCTATGATGTTTATTTTACGTTTCGTTGGGTTTTTTTACACGGAAAAAACATTTTATCTTGTCGTTACAAAGATTTTTTTAAATAGGAAAAGACGAAAATCATATTTAAAATATTGCAGATATATATTTTGTAATATTGTTGATGCTGTTACACGCTACTGAAGTTATATTTTTACGTATTACCTATTCGAATTGAAATGTGTAATATCACAACATCGTTTTTGAGTTATAATAATTTCAAACCACGTTTTATCATTTCATTCACATAATTTATAGATGATGAATTTGTGCTTAATTTAGGATAATTTGATAATTATATGCATTTAATATATTTTGTCTAGATTTGCTGTATTTCTTTCAATTTGCAACATATACTTTTGCAAAATTCAGTTTGGTTTCATCCCAACCTGCACATATATTTGTTTATGCAGATTAACTTTAGCTTTTAGCGAAACAAGAGTTCATTAGTCCTAAATGACTGTTGTTTATCGATGCATTAGCAGATGTTTATATTGCATAAATAATATTACTGCATTTCAATAACTTTGAATAAAACATGAGACACACACACACACACACACACACACACACACACACACACACACACACACACTATATATATATATATATATATATATAAACATACACACACATTAAACAAAGGAAAAAATAAAATATATAACATTTAGTGATTAGTTTATGCAGAAATGCTTCAGGATGAGATATTTGGAACTGTACTAATATTGCACTTGATTTATCTGATAGATAAACAATCAAATTCAGGCTTAATAATGGTTTCTGATTTAGTCACAAGGCCAGCAAATTTGAGCGAGGGGAACGTTGATCAAATAAACCCCAGTGCATTACTGGCTTATCCAGTGATAGACCCCGTAAAATAAAAAGGCACAGCTAACCTCGGCGGGATTAGTACTCAGAAGGGTCATAGTTCTATGCTGCAAAGAATGGTGTGTGACGCTCTATCGATACTGCCAATCCTCCACCTTAGGCTTAATAATGAAAAAACATATATAGATAATGTAATTGTAATATTCTTTTTTTCCCTTGTAACACCCGAGGGAATCGTAATGGCACCGCATCGATATACGGCGTATCTAGAACATTTTAAAAACCTGGCGGAGTCCATCTACAGGTTTGAATACTGTAGATTTATCCCAGAGAAGGATAGAGAGTGAGAGAATGGATGTGAGAAAGAGATATATAAGAAGTATCGATCCCAGTACTAGACTGGTACATTTTCATCGATCTCGAATAGATAACATGCAAAGGTTACCTAGTGGGATTTGAACAGAGAAAGCAGAGAGCCGGAACGAATAATTTGTAATTTATTTTGTCTAGAAATAACCTACTGCATGGTCACGTCTGGTTAAATTCTATGTATATTTCAGATTGACCAAATCTGATCTTGTGGTAAACATCAACATCTACTGTTGAAGACAAACTATAACACCATTGGCTAATTCTTGAATACATACGTGCGTACGCACTCACTCACACACAGAGAAAAGAATTGCCATTGGAGAAGAAAGTCGAACTCATTATTCTCTCAGTTCGACCAATTCTGTCGCTTTCGTATATATATATATATATATATATATAATCAAGTTTCGAGCACGCGTGCTGGAACAAAGAGGAAGGGCTGAATAAACACAAATACACTATCGCTTGTATCTTTATCTGGTACATTCAATGTGAAATGGTGGACAGGGGAATTGTCTGAATTCACGTGGAGTAGACTGTACCTGTATTTAAAAGTACCAAATATGACACCCCCTCTGTCACACTAAATCTGTTCGAATTTACTACAGGGTGTATATGTTTTAGGCATTGTTGTTTTTGGGGGTGGGGTAGGATAACTTACAGGTTTTCAGTAAATAGCTTCATTCTTTATAATATATTTAAATTCTCTCTTTGACTCTCCCTCCCTCTCTCTCTCCCCTCTCTCTCTCTCTCTCCCCTCTCTCTCTCTCTCTATATATATATATATATATATATGTACACACACACACACACACACACACACACACACACACACACACACACACACACACACACACATATATATATATATTTATGGTAGGTATATATTTATATTGCTTGTATATGACTTTTTTAGTATATCCTTAACTTAAGACAAATTTAGATTATTTATCGGACCCTGATAAGGAGCCAAATGTTACAGAATGAATATTGTATTGGAAAACTAGACGAAATGTCTGCTGCTTTTGTTATGTCATAATCATGGCATTGTTTTCATTGGCAAGGAACATAGCTTTCAACAGCCAAGTATGATATATTTCTCCAATCTAGACAGCTAGATCAATCGAAAATTAATGAATGCTTCGATAACAATATAAAGGGGTTCTATCCAAATAGTAAGAGAATCATCCACATCTTTATTATTGGGACGATTCTTTTCCTAATATAATACATGTGTAATAAAATAATTTATTACATTGAAACAGAAGAGAAGAGCGTCAGTAGATTAGATACACAAAGCCTGAACTGGTAAAATAATATCTACTCCATTTTATGTCTATTGCGATAAGATAATATACGCACTTTGAGCATAATCATTCATAAATACAGTCAAACATTAACTGCATCAGATGTCAATACATATAACTAAAGTATAGAAATTATTTTAAGATAGAGAAGGTTAGCACTGATGTTTCGCCTATGTCCGATATCATCAGATGCAGCATTTAAAAAAACAACCCAACAGGTAGAATTATTGTCAAGAATTATTACACACATACACCCTCACACAAACACACACACATACACACACAGGCATACACACACACATACACTGAGACACACACACACGCATCGATATATATATATATATATATACATATAAAGAAATTCGTTTTCAAATATAAAAACTGAAACGGTGTAGGTGAACAAGTTATAACAGCTTATATATATATATATATATACATATATATATATATAGAGCAAACAATGAAGACACCAAAGAAGCAGTCAACCGCTTGCAAACATTTGTTCATTTGAAGGTGAATCAACTCGTATCGTTGGGATTCTGCATGATTACGATACCCACTCGGAAACTAATCATGTATCAATTACTGCCCGTATTTGAGCTCGCCCTGATGTGCGCAGTCATCAGGCCAAATTTTCCGATTACTCATGATATTGTGAGTTCGATTCCCGGACCGAGCGATGCTTCGTGTCCTTAAGCAAGAAACTTCCATTCATTTTTCTTCAGTTAACTCATCAGCTTTTGCTATAAGTTGCGACGCCATTGGTACCAAGCTGAATCGGTCTTTACTTTTCTCTTTGCTGATATCAGTGGCGTGGATAGGGGAACCCGGTATACATGGGTGGCCAATGACCTTCCGTAAAAAAAAACAACAGTTTGTTCGGGCTTGTACCTCCAAGGGTAATATTCTGGGTGCAAAACACATGGTCATTTCGTGTCTTAAGGGGGTGGAGGATTTAATCTTTTCATATATATATATATATGGTAAAACCCCTTTCATATCTATGAGTTGTTGAAGACGCGAACATCTTTCAATTTCTTTATTAGAAGCTTCTCATGTTTTCTAATTTGGAACAACACATTTCCGAGTTCTATAAATTTGTAAAAACTTCCAGGCTCTCTCAGTTTCATCACAAGAAAAGCTGGTTAATATTTAGTACCATTTTTACAATAGGCATATGAATACATTAAAAGAGTATATACTGTGATAGTGGATTTGATTTTCTCTGCATACAAGAAACGAATTGTACTTGATAGAAATAAGGCATTTATAAAACAAAGGAAGGTAAATATATGAATATATTAATAGACAAAGTGGTGAAGAGAGGCATAGACATATATATATGAGAGAGAGAGAGAGAGAGAGAGAGAGAGAGAGAGAGAGAGAGAGAGAGAGAGAGAGAGAGAGAGAGAGAGAGAGAGAGAGAGAATATAAAAAAACCCAGATAGATGGAGATGCGTTAGGAAGACATATATATATATAGAGAGAGAGAAAAATGGAAGAAGAAAGAGTGAAGTAGAAAGAAAGGATTAAGAGTACAAAAAACAGTGAAGTAGATAGTACAATGAGAGGTGAATTGAACAACGTAACGTATACTAACAAATGCAGATTTATCGTTTGAGGCGAAAGCTGCAATACCCACATATGTTTATATGTGATCTTTGTATTTATTGTGTATTTGGTGACTAATAAATATAATAATTGGTGACGTTCTATCAGAACAAATATTAATGTCCCAGTGAACAGCCGTTAATAGTGTTCAAGATTTATTTAATTATTTGAAAAGATAATTGATTTTTACGGTGTGATAAATTTACATTGTTTTCGATATTGGTTTTAAGTGTATTTAACACATATATTTGTTTAGTTCGCTTAAACAAAGAACAAAACGAAAAAAAAAATAAAAATACAAAATAAATAAAAGTATTAATTGTGAAAAGTTATGTTTGATATGAACTTTAGGAATACTTCCTCAATCATCTATTTCATTATTGTAATTCTCTACACAAACACTAAATTCTCTCTTGACATTGATATTACATTTTTGTATTCTACAATTTGATTATTTCAACATCAATAATTTCCAGAAATATTTCGTAAACATTTGTATTTATAGTATTACTATTATTATTACTATTAGTATTATTATTATTATTATTATTATTATCATTATTATTATTATTATTATTATTATTATCATTCCATCAAAGCTGATATTTTGTTTTTATTCTGCACTTAAAAGAATGCCTTCTCTGATTATCAACATCATAGACATTTGTAAGTGCTAGTAAAGGTTGAATGTTTTAAGTAATTCAGTTTCGACCTCGCGTGGACTGAGTTCAAAATCACGTTTAGAATGAGGTGAGGAATTAATACAGCAGTATATTATATGAAACAATGATTTATTAATTAAATATAAAAAGCAATCAATACCGACCTCTTGGAATACAGACACGAGGCTAAATATTTTTAGTATATACAGGGTGAGCATTAATCTTTGAAACCACACAGCACACTGAGCCTTTTGTTTCATAAATGCCATTTTGTTATTGAAATTACAAATAATTCATATAGAAGAGAAAATGTTCAGAAAATGTTCAGAAAACTTTAAACTTTGAATTTATATATTAAAATAAGGAAAAAATCAAATAGTAACCGAGATATCGTATTTTATAATCAGGGGAAGATTTTATGCTCACCCTCTATGATATCTAATTAGGAGATCTAGTCACGAAGTAGTAGAACATTCATTTTCTCATTTAAAAGAACCATTCACATTATCTCAATAGAAAGTATACATTTACATGCTGTTTAAGATTGCTAACATTATTGCTTGGAAACGTTACTGTTTGAATTAATGGGATTATTGAAAATTGATAAGGGATTTTGTCTAGGTTCTGCTGTTGTTGAGTATATATTTAAGAAATACGCGCTTAATAAATGTATATATGGAGAGAGAGAGAGAGAGAGAGAGAGAAAGAGAAAGAGAGAGAGAGAGAGAGAGAGAGAGAGAGAGAGAGAGAGAGAGAGAGAGAGAAGTTCATGTAGTCCCTTCAGGTAGAGCCGCTACCTCTCCGAATTGAGATAACATAGTTACGGTACTACGGACATTTGGTCAGAATGTCTAAGAAAAGGATTGCTGGACAGAATTTACAGGCAAAACCAAATGACAGGAGACCCAAATGTTGACATCGGGCAAGATAGTTGGATAACATTCACGAGCTCGGGTGGCCTCGCTTGGGGATCCAGTTCGATTAATTAGAGACTGTTGCTTCTGACACGACCCACTGGTAGGTGTGTTTGATGACTTTACCCCCCACGAACGTCGCAGGAATGAATGGACAAAGAGAAGAAGAAGAAACAGAAACAGAAAAAGAAAAAGGAAAAAGAAGAATTTACATTCCCATTGGAATGAGTAATGAGCTATATGTAGTAAATAACATCGCCGAATAAGAATTTAAAAAAAACATTTCCTCGAAAAGTATATAAATCACTGATAATGTATACACGTTTGTTATAAACAATTATTACTGATATGTTTAGAAGGCAAAAGAAAAACACACCTGCTGCTAATAATTAAATAATAATCCACTTTTTTCATAGCGAGGAAAAAAAAGTGATGTAATTAATCATGTGTGTGAGAAATATTTTCAAACTTTTTGTTGAATTGATATATTATGTTTCTACCTTGTTGTAAACTTGAATAGAGAATTTTATACTCTTAATTTCTATTGTAAATTGTTACATAGCTGTTGATAAATTTGATTTCGTTTGACTCCCAAGTAAACAGCGTTATTTCATCGACTTAAGACACGTGAAAATTAAACGGAAACCCGATAAGATTTGAACTATAAAATATAGGATGAAAGAAAATTGTAGGAAAGTATTAGTTCCCGATTATATAAAGCATTATATAAAACCTGTTGCTCTACATCACTTTATGATTATAAAGCTCCGGTTTTTAAGAGAAATTGATGCAGGAAGCCGAATAGTACAATGTCATACTTTCATGAACATTTTAATGATTAAGGGAATGTAACTTTCTTACCGTTTCAAAAGGTCAGGGAAAGTACGGGTGGGAAAATGTTTATTTAAATATTTTCTAAATTGTAAAACGTTTTAGGAAAACTTATTTTAGATTATCATTCAAACGCGTTAAATTGAGTGTGAGGAAACAAGTTATACACGATATTACAATTTACAAACTAATAAAACACTGGATTAAACATTTGTATTCTATCTATCAATCTATATTTCTATTCCACAGATACGTGTACCCTTAACGTAATTCTCAGGGAGATTCAGCGTGGCATAGTGTGACAAGGCTGGCTCTTTGAATTATAAAAGTATCTTCCTCGAGAACACATCTATCTATGAATACAGTGTTGGCTGAAAAAATCTATAGATTTATTCTATAGTACAGAATAACATTTTACTAAGGACCTAAGTAAATATTTTTTTTGTTTGTATGTTTTTTATGCCCCCCGAAGCTATTGTATGTAAAGACAAGCTGTTGAGATCAAGTGTTGCTAAACAAATCTATAGTTACATACCTACAGCATTGAAACAAATCATTTAATTGTCTCTAGGTGTGTTCGACACATGCGGGACAAATGTTATTTCCTTTTTACTTTACATTCTCGTTTTTTTACGAACCATATCGTCTCCTTTAACTTAGATTATAAACAAGATGACATCCTAGAGTTGACATGGTTCGTGATGCTCTTTTGGCAGGTTGTCTTCCACCTAATACAGTCAACAAAAGACTCCTCATATTCCGTTGTTTGTATTCTAATAACATTCAGCTTATTCTTGTATCTAATAATGCTCCGTAAGTTTCGTACTCCTGTCTAACGTTTGCCATTATGAAAATAATTTTCGGCAGTCTTTCATCCCTCGTTCCAGCAAGAATATATACTGGAAGAGATAGAGATTTTACAAACATTAATTGTTTTGTTCTAAATAGACAGTCAGGATGATCATCTTCTCTTGTATCCATTTGTTACTGATCCATGTGCACTGGAGCCTGTTGTATCGATCTCAAAGTACTGAAACTACGGTCGACTGTTGAGAGGGGACTGTCATACATACACGCACACATATACGCACGCACACACACACACATATATATATATAAATGTGTGTGTGTATGTATGTGTGCGTGCGTATGTGTGCGTGTAGGTTACAGAGTTCATCGAGGACATTTGCATAAATTTCCTAAAAGACATATAAGTAATGAAAGAAGATATTTATTACAAAGTAAATAGCCGGAGTCAGGTTGAATCTTAGCGGAACGCGCGTATTCAATGATTCCACCGCTATTAACGAGGGCTGCTTCAAACGTTGACATGCCCGAATCAGCTGAGCCTTATTAATGCTAGACACAACCCTCGCAAAAAACCTCCTTATAGTCAGCAGCACTACCACTTAATCACTGAAGAAATACGGTAAGAGACTTACCATCTCCTTCATTGTTCACGGCACCCAGAACCATCACAGTTGCCGGGAACTGTGTGTGCATGATGGGTAGAACCTCTATAGGGTCTGTGCATAACCATCTGTCATTATTTCGGAATCCCGCCGAGGTTGACTTTGCCTTTCATCCTTACGGGGTCGATAAAATAAAGTACCAGTAATGCACTGGGTTATTGTTGGCTTTGTGCCAAAAGTAGAAACAATTATTTCGGTTGACATTCAGATCCTGAGCAAAGGTTTTCTCATCAGAAAAAGAAAGAAAGCATTCCAGGCTCCTGTGTTTTGTGCGGTTATCTTTTGTCTTTAAACACATGAATTCAACACTCGACATCACATATGACTTCTATCGAAGTTCCCTTGCACAATTCCTCTGATGGCGTGCCTTAAAATCTTTAGCTTCTTAACAATGACACTATTTGAATGTAGGTTTTCTGATGATGTTATAGGAACATTTAGCATGGGATTATCGTTTGGCTGCTGCTGTAGTATCTCCATTACTGGCTTCCAGCTTTTTGCAAACTTTCACGAAAATGACCGAAACAGAAACACACACACTATATATATATATATATATATATATATATATATATATATACATAGATGTAATCTGAGTTTTTCGAATATTAATAGTAACATTCGATTCATTTGCAATCTGTGTACATGCCAACACAAGAGCAAGAATGAAGGGTTCATTCTACTGACATGGCTTTAAAAATGAGAGGATCGTTTGCATAATTGCAAACGAATTGAATGTTATTATTAATATTCGAAAAACTCAGATTACATTTATTGTATTCAGCCATGGAGAGCGAAAATAAAATCTGTTATATATATATATAGTAATAATAAATGTGAAGACTAAAACCCGATATATATATATATATACATATATATATCTGTGTGTGTGTGTGTGTGTGTGTGTGTGTGTGTGTGTGTGTGTGTGTGTGTACATATATATATGGAAATAGGAAAAGAGTCAGGACCACGATGGCTGAGCTCCGGCCGTTTCGACAGCTAGATAGTTCGGATCTAGCTGCCGAGACGGCCGGAGCTTAGGTGTCGAAGTCCTGACGCTTTTCACACTCTAGAATACTCTGGTGCATTAGGGTGCACCTGGTTTCTTACTAGACTTTCTTTGTTATATATATATGGAATTCATATATTGTTTCATATGTAGGAATAACAACATTACATACCTAGGTGAAACAGCCCCTAGTATAGTAGAAATGATAAGTGAACACTCTCGAGAACTCCAGGATGGGAAAAACTCATTAGTACTCCACCAACATGCCAAAATAGAACAGGAGCACATTAGAGAACATAGAGATAAAAAGTATATCCACGGACAGAAAAGATGCAATGCTCAGACAAATCAAAGACGCGACAAACATAAAGGATCTCCAACAAAAAATGAACAGAAAACGAATGGAATAGCAACATCACAACTAGTAATTAAGGACAAACTGCCTAGCTTTTCATGATTTGTTTCCTAGTGCCATATTTATACTTATATATATATATATTTTCTTCACAAAATGGCGGAATGGATACAATTGCTTTTTCTTAAAATATTTATTCTGTTCCTTCCTATTGCCCCTCAGTATCTTTATATATCATACTATCTTCTGTTAAAGGACTAGTGTTCGAAACCTAAAGAATCATTTCTAACGAACGTTAACCTGATATATTTCTTTATTATGATGTGCTGTTTGCATTTTGTTTCCTTTTACGCCTTGCACATATATATATATATATATATATATATATATATATATATATATATATATATGTGTGTGTGTATGTGCGTGTGCGTGTGTATAAACAGAGAAATATCGAGAGAAAGAGAAAGGCTGAGAAGGAGATAGACATACATACATGTTTTACACGATTTATAAATCTATGCATTCAGACGTATATCGGCTATTCTCTTCAGCAGGTTGAGAAGTATTAACGAATAACAGCTGAAAGATTTAAATGCCACTTGTCGGTCTCAGCTGGTCATATGGCCTATGATATCAAATGGCTTCCCTCATGCATCATCTGCGTCTGCTTTAAATTTCACAAACATGAATTCGCCCATGTACCAAGATGCCGAAATTCTATACGCATTTGTGTTAACACTTTTGGGTGGATTGACAGATGTTGGTTCGTTCCTCTAACCGAGTTTGTAAAGACGTTATATATTTTTGTTAGCTTGTGTTTGACAACGGGTTTCCATATGACCTTTGTATTTTCTACGTTTTTAATTAAAAAAGGTATTGATAAATTATTTATATCCACCGGAAGGACGAATTTCAAATGTTATATCAGCGGTATTTTTGATGAGAGTGTAAACAATGAAGGAAATATTATTCTAGCGAACCTAATAATGCACCACCTTATAAAATATTTAATCTCCCTTATAACATTCAAACAAAATGTACTTGGTTTTCTGCTGTAGATAATTTTCACACTATTAAAAAACACAATACTAATTTGTTGCAATTTAATGAAGGCTAAAATATAGCAACAGGCAAAAGAAACTTCATAGAGTTCTGAATCGTGGCAGGTAAAAGATTTAAAAGAGTGCTTGCTATCTGGATAATACTCTCTCCAGACCCAGCAGTCTCGATGAAGCGGTAAGCTACCGGTTGTCAAAGGCTTTGGATGCTTTTGTTTAGTTGGAAAAGCGCCTGTGATCCCAGTCAGATGTCAGTGTGCGGCCGAAGGTTGAACTGTATTAAGTGTGTATTTACAACATGCTGTATTTTTGTGATACATGGACAACCTCCTATGGGAATATCCAGCGCCTCGAACATTTCCACCAACAATACTTGCACTCCATCCTCAAGTTCTCATGGGTTTCATTCACCCGGCACTGATGTGCTGCAGCGGGTTTGTCTACCAAGAATCGTCAACATGATCATGAAATGGCGTCTCTGGTGGTTAGGTCACATAGTATGCCTATAGGACAGCAGAAAAGCGAAACAAGTATTGTATGGAGCACTGTTGCACGGCAAATGCCTGCAGTGCGAATCATAAAAGCGGTTTAAAGACTGCCTGAAAGTTACGCCGAAGAAAGTCAACATCAACTCAAAAATATGTGAAAATATTGTGACAGACAGAACCCATATAAATAGTCCCTATGCATTTTGATTTTGCATGTGGAATCCGTGCCAAAGTGCCATTCTGCAGTATGACAAAACATACCCCGCCAATCAAACTCAAGCAATAGGAAAAAATACCTTCACTCTGTGTGGTATGACATGTAAGACATTTGATGGTTCGGTAAGCCATCTATGGCAGCATAAACGACAGCTACATCAATAATGCGATTCTGCCAATGGCTGTTTTTTTATTTGAAGAAGTGGCTGCCATTGGCAGAATGTTTAGATTGCGGGTTTGGCTTGCAGACAATGCATTTCCTATCAGCACAGGGGGATCTTTGAAATGGGTATGTTTTACTAATTAGGGGTTTTATTGGAATACCTGGAAACGAGTTAACTTTCATTATATATATTGACGCCATGCTTTCCAGCATAGTTACGTCCTTTTACGATCTGAGTTCAAATCCCGCCGAGGTTGACTTTGCCTTTCATCCTTACGGGGTCGATAAAATAAAGTACCAGTAATGCACTGGGTATTTGCTGGCCTTGTGCCTAAAGTAGAAACAATTATATATATTGACGGTGGATTGGCAGTATCGGTCGAGGTCGGACGCCATGCTTTCTAGCATAGTTACGTCCCTTTATGATCTGAGTTCAAATCCCACCGAGGTTAACTTTGCCATTCATCCTTACGGGATCGATAAAATAAAGTACCAGTAATGCACTGGATTAATTGCTGGCCTTGTGACAAAAGTAGGAACAATTATATATATTGACAGTATTGGTAGAACGTCGGACAGCATACTCTATGCAATAGGGTTCCGGTCTTTAAGTTCTGAGTTAAATCCCGCTGAGGTTAGCTTTATCCCACATCCCTACAGGGTCGATAAATTAGGTACCAGTAATGCACTAGGGTGGATTTCATCGACTTTCCCTCTCCACCAAAATTGTTGGCTTTGTACCTAAATCAGAAAAAAATTATATATATATATATGCATATATATATATATATATATATATATATATATATATATATATATATATGACGGCGATGAATTTGTATTGCGCATTGCGAGGTTTTCGATATGAAATCGTGTGTCGAAACAAACATTGTTATACTTGGGGAGGGTCATATTTTTGTAATAATATTGCCAGAAATAATAACAGAACACACTCACTGTTTGGTTGGTTTTCGCTTCTGTATCTTGCAATATTATTACAACAATATGACCCTCCCCAAGTATATATATATATATATATATATATATGTATATATATATATATATATATATATATGCAAGCACACACAAAAACACACGCATACACTCATGATGTGGGGGGGGGCAAGTATGTGTAAGTACATGAAACTAAAACAAATATATTGCACATAAATGAGTTTCAGTATTAAACAGCAATGTTGTTCATACTGTGATATTGCACGAGGTCCTTCAAAATGGGGGCATGCGAGGAATCACCCGCAGACAGTACCGTAACATGTTTTCTATGATATTTACATTGTAAATGAACGAAAAATCTAAGTTTAAGAGAAAAATCATAACAGTTACACACACGCATACACACTCACACACACACACACACACACACACACACACACATATATATATATATATATGTATATATATATATATACACACATATATATATATATATACAAACATAAATACACACATATAGGTAGGAATATAGAATGTCGGATATATAGATTGAGAGAAATTGTATGAATTTTTGTGTATGAGTTTGTGTGCGTATGTATGGGTTTGTGTGAATGTATGTAATAAATTGTTAAAGAAAGCAAACTTTAAATAAAACCTTGAAATGTGCCTCCAGGGTAGATGTACGTGCAGAAATCTTATGTCAGGTGGAATATTCTAGTTATTTTCTGGTTAGCTTTCTTTGAAAAATGTTTGTACTTCACTTTAAGTTTGTGTTTTTATTTTTCTGCTCTTCTACGTTTCTGTTTTTCGTTTTCAGTAAATGTGCATATGTGTGCTTGCGTGTATCTCTCTATCTGTGTGCATGTGTTTTATGTCTATGTATTTTAATTTTTTTCCCATTCTCAGTACGGTCGGTTTAAAATTCCCAAAGGCCTACGTTTTGAAATAACTATCACCCCATGGATTTATTTATTTTTCCTCAATGCGTCTTCCCTGATGGGATTTAATCAGGAAGCAAAACACATGTGCAGTTAGTTTGTTGTTGGACAATATGTATATGTGTGTGCGAATTCTTTATTTCCAGTTTACCAATGAAAATGTGCGTTTGTATACATTTATACACAGGCACATACAAACACACGTACAATAATATGCACACAGAAATACAACACCTACGCACTAGGAATCACATTGACTTATATATTTAAAATATTTTATAAAACTGGATACTTTGTATACTTAATCTTATCGTTTAATTGGTTTATTTACGTTTATCGTATTTTTCTTTGTTTTCTTAAATATTTAATTCTATATTTACTTATTTTCTTTTTTTTATTTATATTTTCATTCTGTATATTTTCTGTCTGAATGCAATTCCGAATCACAGCACTTGCGGCACTATATGTAGCCTAAAAAAACACGTTTTAATCGATAATGGAATCTTAGTGTTGACCGGTCACATATACAGAATATGAATGCATAGCCAACAAGAAAGTTTTTACGTGACAGCTGTACCTATTAAACATAACAGCCAGTTCTCACTGAAATTACGCCCTACAGATTTGAATAGGAAGGAACAAATTGAATAATGCCGATTATGATCTTTAATCTCCGGAAATACAATAAATGGATGTATATTGTTGAAACACATTTGACATAATGACAATGACATGGCATAGGTAAAACAGCTGATTTGCCCGGACGGAATTCCCATTTTCCTCTCTCAACAGCAAAGATATTGGAGGCAGGAAGACTGCTAGATGAAGTGCACTGATCTTGTACTCACTTATCTTTGGATAATATACTGGTTATATGACAAGTGCTGGCTGCAGCGTAATCATCGCCCAAGTAGATACATGCTACGTTTGAACTAATGTGTCTATAGTACGTCTGCTCAATCAGAGTAAACTATTGCTAAAAAATATACCGTTATAACTGAACACAAATCCAAACTACCCCTTAGAATATGTCCCGTAATAATTTAAGGTTCAATCCTATTAAAAACGGAGACCGACAATGTAATGAGATCGTTAAACCAGATTATACACTCCCTTTAGTATAATTGTTTATTTAATTTATATATATATATAGATAGATAGATAGATATCGATATGATCTGATGTTTACACTCTACTAATGTATTAAGTACCTTACTTACTGTGGTTACCCCGCATTGTACCCGGGACTCACACACAAGCACACACGCACACCCACAGAACACCTCATTCATCCAGTAGGAGCCTGCTATAATGTAATTGATTATCATATATAGTGGCCCTGTCGCTATCGACTACCTGAGATATGTTCTATAGCAGGCGCCGCACCTTCGACGAAATATTTTCACAGCGACAGGTATGGCAAAAACCGTCGTTTTTTGCCAAGGGTGTATACTCGATTTGTTAACCTCGAAAAAGCATAACCACAGATGTTCTTATGGAAGATTCTGCAGGCGTATGGGATCGATGGACCGCTTCATGTTGACCTGATGTTTCTATATGAGTGCTGTAGTGTGTGTGTTTGGATAAATGGTGGAGATTTAGTCGAAACCATCCAATGTGAGATTCGGCCTTCGCCAAGGCTGCGTGCTGTCACCTCTCCTGTTCGTAATCTATATGGATAGTAGTGACAGGTGCAGCCTGATTTGAAGGGGTATCTAGACTGGCGGGTGTAGAGTCAATTGGCAGTAATTTACGGATGACCTGCGACTACTTAACCCGCCAGAAGACGATTTATGATAGGTTCGGTGCCAAGTGAACATCGGTGCTGTGAAGAGTGAGACATTGATACTCACAAACAAGCCTGGGCAGTGCACCCTGCATGTGAATGGAGTTCCAGTGAAACAAATGGGTAATTTCAAGGAGCTTGTGGTTGTGCTCACGAGTGGTAGAACGCAGGATGGCGAATTATTTGCAAACATTTCATAGGTCATTGCGGTAAAGCACCAACGTCAGCATTCGTCTTCAGAAGAAGGGAGAACGTGTAAAATTCAAAATTGCTATCTTCAATTCGGTATTCGTGCTAACTCTTACTTATGGTCAAGAATCTTGGGTAATGATCGAAAAAATACGACTATAAATACAGGCGGCCATAATTAGGCTCCTTTGAAGGGTCTGTGGTATACGTCACTCGATAGAAAGCGTAGCTCGGTGATCAGTGTCACTCCAAGTAGAATTTACAATTTTCTACGTGCAAAATATTTTATGTCAGAAAACTAAAATTCATATTACAGATTTCATTAATTATACTTTATATATGGTCTTCTGAGTATCCGCTAATTTTATTTTATTTTTGAATGAGAAGCATGATGGTCAAAACATCGAGTTGTGCGCCAAAAACATGTATGTGCGTATTAAGTTTTGTGAATGTTAATAAGTGCAGAAAATACATATAATACTTATAAGGAAATTAATTTTTTGCAACTACACTTTTGTAATAATTAAATCATTTTTTTTCTGTTCACCCAGATCATAAGTTGTGATAAAATATGTCAATTTGTGAATGTGACATGTGACACATGGCGTTAACGATTTAAATTTTATAATCAGCAGAGGTAGAAACGGCAAAATGCTTGAGTAGATAGATCTCATTATCACACTCTCTATGTTCCATGTCCCTATTTCCACTTTTGTTCTATTGAAATGAATTCATTTCCTATCGAGGTCAACGTATCGTTTCATATCACAGGTCTGATCTAAAAACTATGTACTCATTTCAGACAGAATTTAACTACTTCGTTTAAATAAACATCTCTTCCATGCAAAGTTCTGTATTGGATTTAGGTCTTTCCAATCTATGTCACGGGATAACGGTACAGATACGAATGCCTTGCTCATCGATATTTACACTGTCATTAGAAATATATATCTTTTATATGAATGTTATAAAACTGAAACAAATATTTTATTCGAATATAGGCGCTACGCTACAATGTTTGCGCGAGTAAACAAGTGATTATGACGACACCACTTCTCAGGTAATTAAGGATGACAGGTAAATACGACTTTAGCTGGATTTAGAGTAACATTGCAACTATCTAAATTATCCAATTAAACATCATATATTTTCACGTCGTTATAGGGATTCTGCTGATTAACGAACCAATTTGAAACAAATATTATTTGTTTCTACTTTAGGCACAAGGCCAGCAATTACCCAGTGCATTACTGGTACTTTATTTTATCGACCCCGTAAGGATGAAAGGCAAAGTCAACCTCGGCGGGATTTGAACTCAGATAATGAATGACGATATTATTGCAAATTAATTCTTTTTAATTTAGGTTTGAGGTCTGTAACCTCGCAGAAAATGGCAAGTCTATTATATTCAACATTAGTACTTGATTCATGCTCTAATTTACGGAATCTGGAAAGAATGAAAATCGTATTTATCCACGGTGAAATTGTATTACAATTGTATAGAGCTGTAACAAATACAGCCAATAATTACGTTCGACGCTGTAATAATTCTGCCTATAAAATAATTATTCGTATATTTGCACAAAGCTATTACATTTGTGTCGATGGCACAATCAATTATAACAAATTAGCATATTATTTAAACGAACCCAGAAAATTGAAAGGAAGAGTTAACCTGAGCATTATTTGAACTCAGAACATAATGGCCCGTAGCTAAATGCTGCACATCTTTTTATCTGATACTCTTACAATTCCATCTTTAAAATAATTGATTCTACTTTAGGCACAAGGCCAGCAATTACCCAGTGCATTACTGGTACTTTATTTTATCGACCCCGTAAGGATGAAAGGCAAAGTAAACCTAGGCGGGATTTGAATTCAGATCATAAAGGGACGTAACTATGCTGGAAAGCATGGCGTCCGACCCTCTACCGATACTGCCAATCCACCACCTTTAAAATAATTGTTTCTACTATTGGCACAAGGCCAGAAATTACCCAGTACATTACTGGTACTTTATTTTATCGACCCAGTAAGGATGAAAGGCAAAGTTAACCTCGGCGGGTTTTGAACTCAGAATGGCAAGGGCCGTAAATCTATGCGTCAAAGCCTGGCGTCCGACCCTCTACCGATACTGCCAATCCACCACCTTTAAAATAATGCAATCTAATATAATCTTGAAAATTGAATGGTTTGACGAGAACAACAAATAAAGATAAGAAAATTAAATCGACAGAATATTTCAATGTCATTATCCAGAATACTAAAATGCGCAAAGAAATCCACGCGTAGTATCAGATGCAAATTTTCTAAATAATTGTTTCTACTTTTTGGCACAATGCCAGCAATTTCCCAGTATAATTACTGGTACTTTATTTTATCGACCCCATAAGGATGAAAGGCAAAGTTAACCTCGGCGGGATTTGAACTTAGATCGTAAAGGGACGTAACTACGCTGGAAAGCATGTCCGATACTGCCAATTTTCTAAATAATATGTGCTAAAAGTATAAAACAATAGGAAGGATTTACTGGATAATGTTGTGCGAGATAAAACTATGTCTGAAGTAGTAGTAGTAGTATTGTTGTATGGACTGGGAATCGAACTCACAACCTCATTGTTGTATGGACTGTTAAATTCGTTTTATTCAATTTACACATGCTCACACATTTGCATACGAATCACCTGACCTGGGCAGTCAGTCAGCGTTGGTATTAAAAACTGGGTCACAGACTGCTGCTGTCACTTAGTTTATGTTATTTTGCTACTGTGAGGAGGGGCGTTTTGGTTGTTTCGTACAATACACAAATTATTTGATGTAACTCGTTGTGTTTTCTCTGCGAGAACCGAGAGGAATACAACAGAGTTTATTGGCGTCGCCGATAGGATTTACCCACATTGCCGATAGGATTTACCTACATTGCCGATAGGATTTACCTACATTGCCGGGAAATTGTTTATCATAAAACATGGCGGAACAACAAACAGCGGAGCTAATAAAGTTGTTTAGAGAACAGATGGAACAACAAATGCAACAACACAAGAAAGATATGGACACTCTGATAAAACTGTTTGGTGCTCGAGATTCTGAACAACAGAGTTTATTAGCGTCGCCAGTTGCTTCGACACCAACAGCATTCATCCCACCATTTGCTGCTTTTGATTCAACAACAGAACTATGGCCTGATTACTGGTCAAGATTTTGCACGTTTGTGGCTACTAACGCTGTACCCGAGCAACGCATGGCACAAGTGTTCCTGAATAATCAGACGGCTGCTATCTACAAACAACTTGCAAATCTGGCTGCTCAACAAAATCCGCCTAAGGATATCAACAAGTTGACAATGGACGAAATTGTTGACTTCATGAAAGAACAGTTCGACCCAAAACTTTTCATTGTGAGAGAACGTTTCAAGTTCTGGAGTGACATGCAACGGAAGCCAGGCGAAACTCTCCAGGAGCTGGCAGCACGTATACGTCGGGATGCAGCTACCTGTGATTTTCCTTCGATCACAAATCCACAAGATGAAGCTCTAAGACAGAGATTTATATGTTCTGTCAATAATGAAGCTGCGTTGAAGGCTATTTTCAAGATCAAGGATACAGAACTAGATTTCGCCCGTGCTGTCCAAGTTTCCATCGGGACCGAAGACGCAGCAAAGGTTGCCAAGGAAACTGTTTACGGTTCCAAAACCAAGCAAGTCTACAAGGTCCAGCAGAACAAGAACAAGGGTCCTCGAAAGAACCATCAGCAGTCTTATTCCACAGACCAGGAGATGTGCTACCGATGTGGAAAGGCCCACAAAGCGACAGACTGCCCCTTCAAAGAAGCCAAATGTCATTTTTGTGACAAAAAGGGACATTTGCAAGCGGTGTGTAGAAAGAAACAACATCAGCAACGTAATCATCGCTCACAGAATTACGTGAAAAGAATCACGAAAGCTGAGCTAGTCAAGGCGATCCTTGGTGAAGTTCCCCACGATACTCATAGTTTGAATGTGCCAATAACAATCCAGAACAGACTTTTCACAATGGAATTGGACACTGCTACTACAGTCAATTTTGTTTCCTTGTCAGTTTGGAAACAATTAGGAAAACCGAAGCTGCAAGATGTCAAACATCGGTTTGAATCTGCCAGCAAGCACGACCTGCCCGTTCTGGGAACTTTCATGGGCCAAACCAAGGATCCAACGACCGGTAAACGGAATTCAATACCCTACATCGTCACCAAGATCCCTAATCTTAATTTGCTGGGACGAAACGCTATCCAAACTCTGGGAATTTCCGTGGACAATGCTCTAGGATAGAAAAGCATAGAGAGCCAGACCAAGAGTGAGAGTGCAGAAGTGATGCATCCAAAGACCTCAAATGAGCCCTATATTTCCATGCAACGAGATTGTCACAACATGTGTGATGAATTCCCAGATCTCTTCAAGCAAGAATTGGGATGTCTTAATGACTTCGAACTGGAAGTGAAGTTCAAGTCGGAGGCGACACCGGTCTTTCACAAGGCACGCCCGGTCTCGTTTGCTCTTCGTGATGACCTGGCCAAAGGTTACGAGGAAGGCATCGCCAAAGGAATCTGGAAGCCAGTACAGTACAACGAATACGGAACGCCAGTCGTACCGATTCGTAAAGCACATACTTCAGGCAACCTGAAGCCCAAACTACGGATTTGTGGTGACTACTCTGTGGGAATTAATGACGAACTTGCAGATCATCGTCATCCAATGCCACTCCCAAAGGAACTGATGCAGAAGCTCGGAGGTGGATTCGGATACACAAAGATTGATCTTGCTGATGCCTATAATCAGATCAAGCTGGCTTCAGAAAGTCAACGCAGGCTTGCACTCAGCACTCACCGTGGGGTGCTCCTGCAGGAACGACTCCCTTTCGGAATCAAGTTAGCACCTGGTTACTTTCAGGAGATCATGGAAAACCTGACTCAAGATCTACCTGGTGTGGCCGTCTTCCAGGACGACATGCTCGTCAGTGGGAAAGATGCAAACGATCACCTGAACAACCTAAAGTGTCTGCTCACACGTCTGTGCGACAAAGGACTCAGATGTCGCCGTGACAAGTGCCAGTTTTCACTACCCAGTGTGGAATACCTTGGACACACCTTGTCGGCTGAAGGGATCGCGAAGGGATCCAAGGTCGAAGCAGTTTTAAAGATGCCACCTCCAACGAACGTCTCAAGCTTGAAGTCTTTCCTGGGTTCAGTTCAGTTCTATGGTTCAGCCACTCTATTACCTTACGAAAAAAACAACTACTTGGAAGTGGGGAGATGAAGAACAGTCAGCTTTCGATCAGTCGAAAAATGTGCTTTCATCGGATCGAGTTCTGATACACTTCGATCCAAACAAAATTTGGGACTGGCTTGCGACGCGTCAAACGTTGGTATTGGAGCAGTCCTGTTTCATCGCTATCCTGATGGAAGCGAGCGCCCAATATCCAATGTGTCTAAGACTCTTACTTCTGCACAGCGTAACTACGGCCAAATTCAAAAGGAAGCCCTGGCCATCATATTTGGCTTGCAGAAGTTCTATCAGTATCTGTACGGACATCAGTTTATACTCGTAACTGACCACAAGCCACTGACATCACTGTTCAGTCCGAGGAAAGGGACGCCACTTCTCGCTGCTAAACCGACAAGCACGGTGGGCCCTGTGGCTGAACCAGTTTGACTACACCATCGAATATCGGAAAACAGCGGATCATGGCAATGCAGATGCCCTCAGTCGCTTGCCATTTGGTAATGACATCGACTTTGACAGGAAGGAAAATGGTGAAGACATGGACATGGTGTGCGCCATCAAAGCTCTCGGTCTTCAAGTCCAACCTATCGATGCTTACGTCCTCCGTCAAGAGTCATGGACAGATCCAGTGATATCTACAGTAATACGCTACGTCCGTGAAGGCAGGCCACCAAAGAATACTGAGATCAATGACGAAGTCAATAAGTTCCGGAAGTTATCGGATTCACTCAGTATCTGCCACGGATGCCTTATCCATGGATCGAGAGTTGTGATTCCACATAGCTTACAGCCAAAGATTCTCAATCTTCTGCATCTCGGACACTTTGGCATGGAGCGCATGAAACAATTGGCAAGAACTGCTGTTTATTGGCCTGGTATCGATGCTGCTATAGAGAAAACCAGTCGACAATGTGATTCGTGTGGTGAACATCAAAACCAGCCATCCAAGTCTCCAGTTCACCCATAGATGTTACCTGAAAAGCCGTGGAGCCGCTTACACCTGGACCACGCAATAAATTTCATGGGCAGTAATTGGTTGGTGATCACGGATGCTTATTCCAAGTATCCATGCATTCATCCTACGTCATCCATATCCTCCAGAGCCACTTTAGATCTGCTTGAAGAAGACTTTGCGCACTTCGGATTTCCTCGCACGCTAGTCACCGATAACGCACCAACTTTTATTTCTGAGGAGTTCCAGAGCTGGTGCAAAGAACGTGGGATCACGCACCTGACTGGGGCACCTTACCACCCAGCTACCAACGGAGCAGCGGAACGTTTGGTGCAGACCTTCAAACAAGCTCTGAGGAAGACTTCTCTTCCGCCGAAGCGAGCACTTCAAGAGTTCTTGACGCAGTACCGGAGAACACCAACATCCAGTGGATTCTCTCCGAGTGAACTTTTGAATCACCGGCAGATACGGACAAGGATTGATTCTCTGCTGCCCTCGCCAGCACACATCGCTCAAGGCAAGCAGTCTAAGGAAGCATATAAGTCTCAGATGACTCCGGACTCGGCAGGTGTCGCTAAGGTTACCAGGCAGTACAAGGCTGGAGATCCTGTGTATGCACTGTACTACGGACCTCGCCGAGACAGATCCCCGATGGGTACCAGCAATCATTAAGAAGTCATTGGGTACTCGCTGCTTCAACGTTAAGGTCATACCTCATGGCCCGGTGTGGAGACGACACTGGGAACAGCTGCAACCGCGGTACACTACTGAGGAAGACAATGAACCTGTTGATGCAGTAGACACTGTTTTTGAATTTGCAACCGATCACCCGATGGAGATCTCGGAAATCGTGCCACTAACTCCAAGACAGACCAGACCCAAGACCTTATTGCCCGTTCCTGAGTATGGACCAGACAATCAAAGACGGTCCAAGAGAACTCGTAAACCCCCAGAGAGACTTTGCTGTTGATGCTTCTTTTGTCGCATCCATTTCGGTGGGGAGGTGTTGTATGGACTGGGAATCGAACTCACAACCTCATTGTTGTATGGACTGTTAAATTCGTTTTATTCAATTTACACGTGCTCACACATTTACATATGAATCACGTGACCTGGGCAGTCAGTCAGCGTTGGTATTAAAAACTCGGTCACAGACTGCTGCTGTCACTTACTTTATGTTATTCTGCTACTGTGAGGAGATGCGTGTTGGTTGTTTCGTACAATACACAAATTATTTGATATAACTCGTTGTGTTTTCTCTGCGAGTACCGAGAGGAATACAACAAGTATAGTAGTAGTAGTAGTAGTAGTAGTGGCAGCAGTAGCACTTCTTCTTTAACACATGGCTAGAAATTTGAAGGGAAGGGGAAAGTAGATTAAATCAATCCCTGTACGTTACCGGAACCTTATTTTCTTGACCACTTACTTAATGATGAAAAGCAAAGCTAACTTCGGTGGGTTTGAACACAGAACGTAAAGATATATGACCAAATAACATGAATATTTGTGCTGATGTTCAAACAATTCTGTAGTAGCTATAAGAACAAAATCTGAAAAAAACTGTGCAGTTCTCCATAGAATCGAATACGAAAAAAGTAGGCGTGAATTGTAACTGCAAATGTGAAGAGCAAATGAAACATCCCAATATGAGAAGTAATACCTGAACCTCCAGCACAATTGTTCCTTTCCCGCTGCCTTGTTCCAGTGTAATGGTGTATGTTGAGAACAGACGAATTCACGTGGCACTCGCTCCCCTTCCAGCAAAGTAACTAGAGATCTGTACCTGCTTTTCAACTTGGATCTTCCTTTGTAGTGGAACATGAAGAATATGATGAAACCGTTTAAACCTGTCCACCGTAACAATGTCTTTAGTAATATCAGAGAAGAACACTCTCTCTCAACGACAAAATGTAGTCATTAGCAAAATGTTTATGATGGAATCCGCCCTTTCCCAACAAGATTAAGGAGAATATTTTGCAATATCCTTTGGTTCAATAGACCCTAACTCTTTAATAATTTGCCAGGAAACTTGCATGGTGTGGACGTGTAACTTGTCCCTTAGACACATGAGTGCCAGAAAAAGAGAAGAAAATTAAGCGGTAGCATGATCTAAAGTGTGAAATGAAAATGGTTTGGGACTGTCATGAGGTCAAGCTCGTCCCTATCGTCTTAGGAGCATTATGTACTATTTCGAAGAGTTTCCAAGGTTGATGAAAGAGAATTTTCCATGGCTCTTTCTTTGGAACACTTCAAAAAGCATGCCTACTTGGACCATCAAGGACACTCAGATACGTGATGAATATCTGAGGAATCGGGTTAAATAAGATCAATGACTGAGATATAAAATAAATTATTTCTACTTTTGGCACAAGGCCAGCAATTACCAGTGTATTACTGGTACTTTATTTTATCGACCCCGTAAGGATGAAAGGCAAAGTTAACCTTGACAGGATTTTAACTCAGACCATAAAGGGCCGTAACTCTGTGCTGCAAAGCATGGTGTCCGACCCTCTACCGATACTGCCAAATTAATAATGGTTTCTGATTTAGAAACAAGGACTACAATTTTGGAGTTGGTTAAAGTCGATTAAATTGACCCCACGTGTTATTGGTTATTTTTTTATCAATTCTTTAAGGATGAATGCAAAGCTAACCTCGGCGGGATTTTAACTCAGAACATAAAACCATGTAGCTATAAGCCACAAAGTATGTTGTCTGACGCTCTACTGATGCTTCCAATCCACCACCCTTATCATGATGGTGATGATGATGATGATGACACTAATGATGATAATAATAATAATAATAATAATAATAATGCTCAAGATGAAACTCCAAATGAAAATAATGAGATCGTAAATGATAAAGAAATGAATGAGAATGAACTTGCCAACTTGAAGGATGAAATTATGATCGAATGGATGAAAATGAAAGAATCTGACACGGGGCAACGAGACACCCTCCCTAAGATCCAGAACTCCAAACAGAACCAAAAGATAATACGCAAGACTAACATAATTCTCAAAAACATTATCATCACAAACAAACTAAACATTACTGATTTAAATCATCTCTATTATGCATCGGCTAAAGTCACCACTCACTTATGTGGAGTGAAGATGAAAAAACCAAGGAATTCCCACAATAAATCTACTTGGCAAGAGAACATCAATCGCCAAATAAACCTTCTCCGATCTGACATAGAAATTTTAACAAACTATAAAGTAGGTGAACATGTTAAACAAACTAAACTTAGAAAATTGAAAAGAAAGTATAGTATAAAATCAACAAGTGACATAGAAATAATCAAGCAAATAATCAATAGAAATAATCAAGCAAAAAGTGTCGGCCAAAGCTGCTCGTATAAGGCGCTTTGAAAAACGATCTAGATTCTATACGGACAATAATATGTTCAAAAACAAACAAAGAAACTTCTACAGAAAAATTGGTAAGTCAACAATAACTGCTAAATCAATACCACCCAAGGAGGAAGTGCAAGAATTCTGGGAAAAGATCTGAGCCGAAGAAAAAGTTCATAACATACATGCCCCATGGGTAGACAGACAAATGAAAGATACAGCTCACCTTGAGGAACAAATATGGGAAAACATAACAGTTGAACAGTTGCGCATGGCTCTAAGAAAGACCAGCAAATGGAAATCCCCAGGAAAAGACAAAATACCTAAATTTTTGAATAAATGCCTTCACAGAGTCTCATGAGCTGATAGCCCAACTTTACAATGAAATAGTTAAGGAGCCAGAAAAGATACCATCATGGCTAGTTAACGGCATTACATTCTTGCTTCCGAAGAATGATGAGACAAACAATCCCCAAAATTACAGACAGATAACTTGCTTGACCACAATGTATAACATTTTAACATCAGTCCTAACTGAATACACATATGACCACCTGATAATAAATGACCTATTTCCCATTGAGCAGAAAGGGTGTAAACGAGGCTCATATGGCTGTAAGGATCAGCTTTTGGTTAACAAAATGATACTGGAAGATTGTCATAATAGACACAAAAATCTATCAATTGCTTGGGATAGATTATAAAAAAGCATTCGAATGTTGGCCACAGTTGGATTGAATAATGTTTAGAGATTTTCAAAATATCCCCCGTTGTCAGGAGGTTTTTGTCATTCAGTATGAAGAAATGGAAAACGACACTCCTTTTGAATAGTGAAACAAAATCACTGGAAGCTGGAGAAGTTAATATTAATTGTGGAATTTTTCAGGGTGACTCTTTATCACCGCTTTTATTCTGCATCGCGCTTATACCATTAAGTAAAATGCTCAATGAAACAAAACATGGATATAAAGTCTATGACAAAACCATTAATCACTTGTTCTAGATGGATGACCTGAAACTATTTGCAAAAAATGATGAACAATTGCAAGGGCTATTATCCACTGTGGAGCAGTTCAGTGATGACATTAAAATGGAGTTTGGACTAGATAAATGCGCCAAAGCAACGTTCACCAGAGGAAAGCTGCTGAAGAGTTCAGACATTAATCTTGATCGGGGGAACGTGATAAGAGAACTTGATCAAGAAAAAACTTACAAATATCTAGGTGTTTGTGAAGGAGACGGAATCAAGCACTCGACAATGAGGGAAAGGATAAGGAAGGAATGTTACCGCAGAGTAAGAGCAATCTTAAGAACGGAATTGAATGCAAGGAATAGGATCGATGCCATAAACACGCTTGCCATACCAGTAGTAACCTACAGTTACAATGTCATCAACTGGTCAAGCACAGAGATCCGTAGGCTCGATACAAAAATTCGAAAATTCTTAACCATGCACAGAATGCATCACCCTAAGGCAGATATAGATAGAATATATCTCCATAGGAAAGAAGAAGGACGTGGGTTAGTCCAGTTAGACATTGCGTTGAAAACTGCAACAATTGGATTATCTACATATCTAAGGGAATCACATGATTGGATGATCAAACTCGTTTTGAAACACGAAAGCATCAAAGGATCATATTCCATTACAAAATATGCACTAAGATACAGTAATGGACTACACATTTCAGAAGTCCCATTTACTGCTGAAATGGAAAACACAGAAAAAGCAAAGCAGGTAAAAGTAACTGCAAAGAAAGAACTGCTACAGAAACTGGCTAAGAAATGGCAAGAATAGCCTCTGTATGGAAAATACCCAGAACGAGCTAACAATCCTGATGTTGACAAAACTTTAACCCATCAGTGGTTGGCATCCTCTGGACTGAAATCGGAGACTGAAGGACTGATTATATCAGCACAAGATCAGTGTCTGCCAACAAAAAATTACCAAGCCAACATAATAAAAAATGGATGCAGCCCATTATGCCGTGAGTGCAAAAAACAATCAGAGACCATTGACCATATAATTTCAATGTGCAGTCCTATAGCTCCTACCGAATACCTAAACAGGCATGACAGAGCTGCACAATACATACATTGGATAATGTGTAAGCATTTTGACCTGCCCCATCAAAAGAATTTGTGGGAGCATCAACCACCTCCCATACTTGAAAAAGATCACATCTCAATCTTGTGGAACTTTAGCATCCAAACAGACCGAAAAATAGATGCAAATAGACCTGATACAATATTGAAGGACTTTAAAAAGAGGGTATGCCTGCTAATTGATATGTCCGTTCCAATAGACAAGAATGTATCTATAAAAACATTTGAAAATTTGAGCAAGTATAAGGACCTGGAGATAGAAATTGGAAAAATGTGGAAATTGAGAACTAAAACAATACCAGTGGTTGTGGGCTCTCTGGGAATGATACCTAAGGGGTCTAATGATTACTTATCGCAAATCCCAGGAAACCCGCGTATAGGAGAAATACAAAAGATAGTACTAATGGGAACTGCCCATATACAAAGGAAGATTTTGTCAATATAAGTACATCACAAGTCTAAACACTAAAGATGCATGTGTGAGTATGTATATTCTTTCTTGAACATGACGGACCTTGTTGTCTCTTGAGGTCACTGGTTGTGACTTGGTGATAACTCGTATGAACATAAAGTAAGATAAATGCAGCTGTAATAATAATAATAATAATAATAATAAAAATAATAATAATGATAAATGGTTAAAGAAAATTGGCCCCTTCACGCTTTTTGGAACGCTTCAAAAGGCATGCTTGCTGGGAACAGCAAGAACCCTCCGATACGTGCTGAATATCTGAGGCTGCAGGTAGTGGCTTGATATTCATCTCAACAAACTTTCCAGTTAACTAACATCAATGACTGAGACTCAAAGAGTAATAATAATAATAAATAATGTAATACATATTCCCAATGACATTGATTTTGCAACTGGTTATATACCATGAAACGTATGTCTTACTTTTGTTTCCTTATTTTCATGGAATTCTCTATTTCTTGTCTGTCTTCTGCATATTGTTTTGTATATTTTCACTAATCTTCTTTATGTATTTATTATTCGAATATTCCTTTCGATTCAGATTTAATAATATTTCTTTATCTCATCCTACACAACATTTCAAAGACAATTGCGGTTCTCTTTTTACGCTACCTATGACAGCCTCGGGTGATTAAATACATAAACGTACACAGGCACGCACCGCCGTTTCACACACATAATACATATAGACGATTATGTGTGTGAATGTGTGAGCGACAGAAAGAAATAGAGAAGAGTACGAACGAATGTGTGTGTGTGTGTGTGTGTGTGTGAATATGTTTCTACATGTGTTTAAGTGTGAATGTCTGTGAGTGGTGGTAGGGGCGCACGTGCGTGTGTATGTACGTTTAGATAATGTAACTTTGAAAAAGGAAAAAAAAAGTATTACGGTATTTGCCTGCAGTGCGACATTGTTTAAGGCAAAATACGAATGTTTTGCTTCCATGGAAGCATCAGGATGCTGCGTGACAGAAGATGAAAAATAAGGTTTGTTGATGCTAGACTAAAGACATTTTTTCATTCATTTATTTATTTATTTTCTTGTTAATTTAATTCCAGAAAACGTAAGAGTAAACGAATTCTCAGTGAACCGAATCTAAAAGCAGTTTTAATATTTGAAAACTGTTTCGATTGGATCAATTTTATGTAACTAATGCATATTTAGAACAGTATTAAAGTCACAGAAAAGTTTCAATGTAATATTTTCTTTAATTTCGGACTGTAAGTTTGTTTTCATGTGGATAGTGTATTTAAAAGAACCTAGTCATCAAGATGAATTGGATATTTTTCTGCTAAACTCATTTCACACGAAGCTCGATATACTCGTAAAATATTGAAGCAACGAAGAAGCATCACTGTAGCTATTTAACTGTAAGAAATAGCAAGCATATTCAAACCTTTCAAACCTCATTATGTTGACATACATAAATATGCATTAAATAATATAGTCTGAGCTACTGTAACTGATTATAGTTTGGATGCCTCCATATTTCTGTTAGGCCACAAGTGGAATGCTTTCTGGGAGCGACAGAATGCGTAAAACGTTACTTTGAACGCAACTTCCATTAACATATGTATGTTAAAATGCAAGTAAGTTAAAGAAAGATGAGAAAATACTTATGCTGTTCACATGCTTTCCGATATTTGGAATACAGTTGTGGTTGAGTGTCAGTTTGAACACCTGAACACCTGAAGAAAAACTTGGGTAAGGAGACAATTACAAATATGATAAACCCTTAGGTGTTATACAGTAAAAATATCAGAATCAGAAATCTATGACAATGAGAGACTGAAGCAGGAGGAATGTAGAAAAAAGGAATTAGTGTCATTGGACTTGTAGTTGTAATGAGGGAAAACGCTTTTACAATTTGATACTTAAAGAGGATCAAATATTGTTGAAATAGAAAATGCAAACGAAGAATAGAAAGTGTGCATAGAAACCACTGCATGACGTTATCATTTGACCGAATGAGATGCATTCGGAAGCAATCTAAACTGATTGCGTGTGTAGCCCCATTATATTCCAAGATACGATAATTTTGCTTCAATCTAGGTCATATTTGATATTGTAGATGGCAGGTAACTGAAACGTTTGCAGAATAATCTAACAATATATAAAGCTTAGATATTATGACCCAGTTTTAGGAAGGTAATGAAAATTAGCTCAGCAAAAGATATCATGACATATAATGACTTCTAGCATTTGTATTAATGTTATTATTTTGTGTATAGAAAGGACGACGTATATTACTGCTTCTGTGAAATGCGGATCATTTGCGCTGTTGAAAAAAAGCACGCTTGTTATGTTGAAAAATGTGAGGTATTTCAGATGTATGTCAATGATATATATATATATATATATAGATATAGACAGGTAAATATACACGGGTGTGTATGATTGTGTATAGAAGATTATATTAATATTAATAAGAGGAATTCCAACTTTGTCTGATTTACTCGTTTTATTTACAATCATTTAAAATATATATAATGTTATTATAATGAAATAGTATGATAGAATATTAAATTCTAAGTGTTAATTGAACAAGTACTTTCATGCTTTCGCAATCTTCAGGTTCATGATATGTGGTGACAGTCGAGTTTGCAATTTACCACAGTTGAAAATTGCAAACTCGACTGTCACCACATATCATGAACCCGAAGATTGCGAAAGCATGAAAGTACTTGTTCAATTAACACTTAGAATTTAATATTCTATCATACTATTTCATTATAATAACATTATATATATTTTAAAGGATTGTAAATAAAACGAGTAAATCAGACAAAGTTGGAATTCCTCTTATTAATATTAATATATATATATATATATATATACATATATGAAAGGTGAAGGAAGATTAACGATGGTATAATCTGCAGACGACTATGTATTATGAACAACGAGTAACTTAAATGAAAAGCAGGAAGATTGTGTGAAGCTTAACTGAAGTGTGAGCTGTTCCAGTCTTTATAAAATGTCAATCGTGGCGTATCAATGAAAAAAACAAATCTGAAAATGATGACAGACATACATATTCTATCGAATGTCAATTTACTAAGAAGGTTATCATGCCAAACACATTCACGCTATTTCCAAATCTCTTGTCCAAAACACCCATCAACTTCCGGATATTCAGCTCAAGCAATATTATGTGGTTTTCTCACAAAATGATCGACGCCGGCCATTACCAAATTCTCTCAAATTCCGAAGGATCAATGAGGTGTAACAAGAATCGAAGCAACCGGTTTCCTTGAAAATGAGGTAGTAAAGGCAATGTCTATTAAATAGGAGTGGGAGGGGGGAGGGATAAATATGATAGATATATTAAAGCCTTCGAGTGTTAATATAAATTTGAAAGTGCGGTATATTTTGAAATAGACGACAGCAGCAATTGAAAACTTGCTGTTTCTTATAGGTTTTCCTAACTGCCTGTTCGATAAAATATGTATGTGCTGTTGTGGCCTGTAGTGTAACACTTTTGAAACAATGAAAGCTTAATTCGATACGATAGATATATGGATTAGACTGCCATTGAAAATAATCTGTAAGCTATTTTCTTTTCTTAACCATACTTCTGATATGTTGTTCGATAGATAAGGGATTATCATTTTAGCACCATCATTGAAATATCTGAAAAGAATTCAATTGAAAATTTATTGAAATTTAATCAACTGAATTCCATAGATGAAAGACTTGAAGTGTCATTCCATTCAATTATAATTATTATTTCGATGGTTTGTCCACCTGTTGTATTTTACAAGCTTGAAATGACTGAAGTATTTTCGATATGGACACTTAGAATTAATGAGCTAGGCTCATTAATTTCTCTATGGTGTATACACACACACACACACATACACACACACACACATATATATATATATATATATATATATATATATATATATATATATATATATATATATAAGTTGGGTATTTATTGTATTGATCTAATTTTGTCGAACCTCAAAATTAGGAGAGGTAAAGATAAAAACAACAGAACATACTCATACAAACCACACACTCACACTAACACAAACACACATACGCCTAGATCTACATACAGGTAAAAGAATATGCAAGGCACAATATTAAATTCATGGAAAAGTGATCTATATATTACACACACACGATAATATATATATATATATATATATATATATATATATATATATATATATATATATATATATATTCCCATGTACGGCAACACTCAACTTTTTCCATTTCTCCGAGGGTTATAAACCCCACTATCAGGCTAGAAATTTCTTTAGTCTAAAATACGGTGAAAGCTTATAATTTCTAATTTCAAACTCACGCACCGTTTCAAAAACATACTTACATGTTTACGTTTATAATTTGCTTATATATATATATATATATATATATATATATATATATATATATATATATATATATATATATATATATATATATATATATATATATATATATATATATATATATATATATATATAATGTGCCATCGGTTGCGTTCCTCAGTTGTCGTGGATGATCGCTGTGTTTCTGACAATCTGGGACAATTGACTAGTGATGTCCACTAGAGTGGTGGGGGAGTTGCGAGTTCAATCTATATAGTAGTTAGTCTTCAAAGACTTCTTATATATGGCACAGCTGAGTTGATCCGATGGGAGACTTCTCCAAAGGCAAAAATAAGCCGGTGCCGTACTTTGCGATGGTCGACCTTGAAGCCTTCTTTTAATTCAACACATGCACACATACGCATATAAACACACACATGTATATATAAATATATTGATACCAAAGCACAAACATGAATACATGTATATATATATATATATATATATATACATTATGAAGAGAGAAGAAACATTTAGATATAATTAGTAATAAAATGTATCATACCTAAACTGCTCCTAAATTCCTCGACTACGTAGTTTCGTGGCATAAACAAAAACAATATATCATAAAGATATAGAGTCCTTGCGAGGTCTGCCGACTTATCAAGAGGATACCTCATTTTACTAGTCTCAAGAACGCGTCTACACGACGTGAGAAAGAATCCCAAAAGGCGGAGGGGGAGATAGTCACGCGATATAACGGTCGAGAAACAGAGCTAAGCCTCTTATAACCCCGAAGAAAGTACCACGGAGGCGGAGGGGGTATTTATATCGAGGCCGTAGAAGAGGTGGTGAAGAAGGCGAGAAGTATGAGTAATGGAAGCTTTCCAGCTGTCCCCACACTTCAAAGATTGCTCGACCAGAGGGAGTTATTAACAATATATTTAGAAACACACAGATACATGCGGACACACACATATATACATGAATGCATCCGCACCCAACTGTGAGTTAAGGGTGCCAACTTCACCGATGTTGCTCAATGAATGACTGGGACAGACCAATTCAGTTGAACTAGACTGAACCAGTATCAGAGTTAAAAATACATTATGAAGAGAGAAGAAACATTTAGATATAATTAGTAATAAAATGTATCATACCTAAACTGCTCCTAAATTCCTCGACTACGTAGTTTCGTGGCATAAACAAAAACAATATATCATAAAGATATAGAGTCCTTGCGAGGTCTGCCGACTTATCAAGAGGATACCTCATTTTACTAGTCTCAAGAACGCGTCTACACGGAGAATAAGAAGGCTGCGTAGTTGCTAGTTAAGTTAGGCTTTAAAATGGAATGAGAATAAGAAGAAAGCAAGAATGATTCCTCATCAGTTGTCTACTGGGGATCTCGGATATTTCAACGCTCTTTGAAATATCTGTGACCCCCAGTAGACAATTAATGAGGAACCCCCACCCATTCTTGCTTTCTTCTTACTTCATTCCATTTTTAAGCTATATATATATATATTCATACAAACACACAAGCATGAATACATGCGTACATATATACATAGTTAAACTCACACGTACACGCATACAGCTGTATGTCAAAATATGCTGACCACCACAGGGAATAAGTGACATCTTTGACTGAATACCAAAACCACTCATTGCATCTGAGAGAGAGAGAGACATGGTATGAAATAGCCTAATTGATTGATTAATAGAGAAGGGGATATAGTAAGAGAACATATGAGAGTGAGGAAAACATGGATTCAGAAAGATAAAGACAAAGAGAGAAAGATATAGATAGAAAAAATGTTGGAGAAAAAGCCAAATCATTGGGCGATAGAAATATGGAACAAATAATAAAAAAAAGCTGAATGTACAAATAAGGAAAATAAAGTATTTTAGACGGCTAGACAGCATAGCGAAAATGGAGTGAGAAAGCCAGGGTTCCACTTAATGTCTTGACTATCCAAAAGCTTTCACATTTGGGGTCAGGCGCCATTTAATTATTATTCCGCTTCTGTCAATGTCACACTTTCTGATTTAAACCCCATAGGAATATGTATATGAATAGATTTATACATGTGTGTGCGTGTGTGCCTGTGTGTGTGTGTTGGGGTGGGGGTGTTGTGGGGGCTATGTGAGTGTGTGTGTAGGATTACATACGTATATGTGTATGAATGTACGAAGAACCATAAACGTTCGCGTCTCAAGTACACCACAGGAAACAGATAAAAAATAAATGCCAAAATGTAAGTTGGAGGACATATATGAGTAGGTACTCTCATAAGCGGGAGGGGGCCGCATACAAAAACAAGCAGGCACAAGAACACACACAGACACGTGTACATATACACGGATAAAACCACACTGTCATACAGAAGGGCGGGTAGAATTACACTCACGCACTTACATTTACAAGCTAACATGGATGAACACACACAGAGGATAATGTGAAATTGTCTATAGTCCACACGTAGATTGGCAGGATCGGTAGAGTGTCGGACGCCATGTTTTGCAGCATAGAGTTACAACCCTCTACGATCTGATTTCAAATCTCGCCGAGGGTAACTTTGCCTTTCAACCTTACAAGGTCTATAAAATGAAGCACCAGTAATGCAGTGGATTAATTGCTGGCATTGTACTAAAAATAGAAACAATTATTCTATGAAATAGGCGTATTTATGTATATGCACACACATGTACATATACACATATAACCATGGTTGAATTGTCAGTGTCTTTATATCGTTGTATATGATCCAACGCTGCATTCGATCAAGCTCTCTGAGTTCAAATCCCAGCAGAGTCAACTTTGACATTTCTCCTCTCCCTCTTGATAAATAAGGTAACAGTCCGAGGTGGAGAATTAGTGATGTGACTAGAGAGTTGGGCGAAATATCTCGCAGTATCGGTTCCGGAACTTCGCGCACTGAAGGCATAACTACTATGTTATAAATGCCAAAATGTATCGACCCATAATTTCCATTGAAAATCCCAGGTAGGAATACAGAAATTCATGGAATTCTTCCATAAATATAATCCGTAGCGACGCTTGAGAAATAGAAGCCAAACTTTAAGGTGCAGTACCACATATGTGTATGTGTTTGTGAGTGCGTGTTTGTGTGTAACAGCGCATATCTGTATACATGCACAGGCTCATCATTTAGATATATATGAATGTATATGTGAGTGGCATACATTTGAAATTGGAAAGAAAGCGATATTTTCTATCAGAGAGCAGATCATTATGATCTTTGATCTCATCTACGCAATCCTATGAAATGATGCTATCAGGATTGTTAAGACTGAGGTCATGTTGGTAAGGGATTGACAGACATACTCAAATGCTGTTTAGTACTTATGTTTAAGATTTATGTCGTCAGCGTTGCCTGGTAGCAAGTCTGTCGCAGACACACAAAGTGCCTGAGATACCGTTGACAAAAGTGAAACGAACGGAAAAGTGTATAAATGTAAAAAAAAAAGCATTTAAATATATATGAACACACTGATGGGAAGACACAAATGTACATACAAACACTCACAGAATAGCACACATACAACACACACACACACACACACACACACACACACACACACACACACACACACACACACACACACACACACACACACACACACACATATATATATATATATATATATATATATATATATATATATATATATATATATATATAGAGAGAGAGAGAGAGAGAGAGAGAGAGATAGGGAGAATGCGTCAAGTTTTATGATTTTTTTAGTTAAATAAAGTCAGACATTAAATTTTCTCAGTAAATGAATAGGCATGCTGTAATAGTTGCATTAAAAGTACATCATAGTGATACAGCGATAGCTTACTTCTTGAAATTTGGCCGATCCTTCGTCCTCAAATTTAGAAAGGATCTGGTAGCTGTTGCCGGTCCTAATACAATCAGAACACCTAAGTTTGTAAACGAAGTTCAAGAATTAATCAATAATTCTCCAAATTCAGAGCCATCGCAAGGAACCTTAAGGTTTCAGAAGGCACCTTGAGAAGAATTGTCCATGACGACATATGTGATGCAGAGAAACCAGTTTATGTCGAATGTGACAAATGAAAATAGTTTGGTCCATGCATCGCGCTTACTGAAGAATGTAAAACATCAAAGGAGCTGGAATGCTTTGGTTCTTTTCTTATCATGTCCAAAAGGTAAACCAGGGGGATGACAGCTAGCAATAAAGAGACCCTAATGAGTTTCTGACGGTTATGCACACCAAATCCCCAGCAACTGTGTTGTTTTGGGGTGTTGTCAGCAACGAGGGAGATGGCATGTCCCCGCATTGTTTTCTCCGGGTTAAAGGGTCAATGCTGCTGTCTAAAAAGAGGAGTTGGAGACTTCGTTTTCCAACCATACTCTGCAACTTCTCATACGACCAGAACTACACATTCATCAATGTGTGTCAATCTCCATGTCTACGTTCTTCCAGACACATAGCCTCCTAGCTCACCATATCGCAATCCCCTTGAATATTACGTATCGGGCGTAGCTGAAAGAGAGGTCAATGATCACCCTCACAGCACTATAGAATTTCTCAAGACCGTCATTACCAGGACACTGTCCATTATTGATAGTGATCATCTCATTCGGGCATGCCGACACTTCAGACACCATACTGAAGCTATCAGAGGATTCATTGAATATATATCATAAATGAATTGTAAATAATATTTGTATCAATTTGTATCGAAATATAGCATTTCCTTGATGCGCTATGAGTCTTCTTCTAAAATGCAAATGTCCCAATAAACTGACTCAGCCTGCACATACATAAATTTATATATATATATATATATATATATATATATATATATATATATATATATATATATATATAAGAGACGTAAAATAAGAAAATTATAAAATTAACTTACTTACTAAAATTTCACTCCCAACTAATTAGTTTCTGAAATGGAATAAATATACTTTCCGAAGAAAATATAAAGAAGCATTTCGTCGTCAGGGAAGCCTATTCTCAGCTAAGTATCCAGGCAAAGCGTGGACTCTGGAAACTTATACAAAAATAATTAAGTGGATAGAAAATAGCAAAGCGTGGACTGAATTCCTAGCCATTGAGAAAATCACTGCCTACTGCGTCGGTGGCAAATTCAAAAAGAATCAATCACGTGACATCGACGTCAATCAGTGGAAAGTGGTTTGTTAAGAAGACAGCGACCTGCCTGCTACCATAGCAGCAGTCTTGGCCAATATTGCTCGACAAATAATTTGGAGATAATTATAAAGAATGTCACGTGATTGATTCTTTTTGAATTTGCCACCGACGCAGTAGGCAGTGATTTTCTCAATGGCTAGGAATTCAGTCCACGCTTTGCTATTTTCTATCCACTGAATTATTTTTGTATAAGTTTCCAGAGTCCACGCTTTGCCTGGATACTTAGCTGAGAATAGGCTTCCCTGACGACGAAATGCTTCTTATATTTTCTTCGGAAAGTATATTTATTCCATTTCAGAAACTAATTAGTTGGGAGTGAAATTTTAGTAAGTAAGTTAATTTTATAATTTTCTCATTTTACGTCTCATATTATTGTTCTGCAACCCCATGCATTGAACCACAAAGTTACTAAGACAAAACCTATATATTTGCTAGCATTGATATGCATCTGTATGTATATATATGTTACTAGATATTAATTCTTTATATATATATATATATATATATATATATATATATATATATATGCGTACCTACATACATATATATACATGCACACATACACATATATATACATGCATGCATACATACATATATACATACATACATGGTGGCTGCCAACTCGTTTTCGAGTACGGCCACTACTTTATATCCATGTAGGAGAACCCCTACCGATGCGCTGAACGAGTGTGACTTTTTAGTCCAGCCAGCGACTTGAAAACTCTGGTACAAACACTACACTTGTGACAATTATTGACACATAGTGCTGGGCCCATGGTACAATGTGACGACAAGTGCAGAGAGATCTCCATACATACATACATACATACATACATACATACATACATACATACATACATACATACATACATACATACATACATACATACATACATACAGAAAAAGTTGTGCATGGATACTTGAGACGTAAAACACAGACCATATAGGGGATAAACCACTAAGAAAGCCTGGCATGGTGTTCCGACAAGTTTATGACATCACACCTTGAGGGATATCTCTATGCAATACAGGAACAAGAACTCCCTACCAAATATCTGCTGTCTAAAAGAGAAGGGCTATCAGCTGACAATAAATGCAGGCTATGTAAAACAAAGATTGAAGATGTAAGCCACATTGTTGCCAGTTGCGAAAGACTGTCGTCTCGCTATCACCTCCCCATGAGACATGATGGAATAGCTAGAACCATCTGGAACCTACTTCGGAGAACAAAATTAAAAACAAACGAGGAAGAATATATTGAGACAGATGGCATTAAGGAATAGTGGTGGAACCTGAAATTAAAAACTGCCACCAAATTAAAGCACAACCGGTCTGATATTGTTGTTTGGGACCACACATTGAAAACGTGTTCTGTTGTGGAGATCAGCTGCCCACTTGATGTAAACGTTGTCAGAAAAATATAGGTGAAGGAGGACATCTATGGACCATTGATGAAGAGTTTATAAATCCAGTATCTAAGATACACCTTTAGCTTCATACCCATCATTATTGGAGCTATGGGTTATATACCAACCCGCTTGGACCAATGTATAACTGAACTTGGATTTGCGGACAAAGAGCGCAGCTCCCTAATTCATAGTCTACAAATGGCAGCGATAGCTGGCACCTTCAAAATTTGCAAAACATTCTTGCGATTCAAGGGATGACAATTTCTTTTCTTTCACAACCTTGCCACCAAGAAGGTGGCCGGTCAAAAATATACTCGAAATTAAGAGAAAGAGAGAACATAGATACATACTTATACAAAGGAGTGTTCTTCCAAGTCACAATATTCCGCGGTACGGTGGGTCGGTTTTTACCACATTTACTGGTTGACATTCTATATACCACACCTATACTCGTCAGAATTACTCAAAATAAATTTCCTTCTTTAATACTTTATGTATGAGATGAAAGGATTCGACTTTTGTTCTTGATTGTGGGATTACATTAAGCTTGACATTTTATTGGCATAACTTTGTAATTTAGAAGCATTAATTGCTTTTGACTATGAACAATAGTTTGGTATATAAGCCCTGTCGATGGTAAGCATTTGTACAGCGCCGCCTGAGGGATTCGATTACCACGATGACCAGTATATTACACGTCTGGTATCGAGTTCCATGTGCGACGCTGTACCAATCTTTTCCGTCAACAGGTTTTAAAAAATCAACCTATTAGATTAGTTTTTATAGTGAAAAAGATTTATTCTAGCTTGCAAATTCAAACTTCCCATCATTAATGATTCTACAAATAGACTGCTTACAATTGCTTACATACCTACTACCTGGTTTATAAGGCTTCATATAACGATAAACATTATCAGCTGTCGCTTTATTGTAATGGCGAATATGACGAAACGGTATATTGTTGGTATGCGTTTGAGTCCAACGGGTGGTCAAGTACAAATATCCCTTTCTGGGTTTATATATCCAACTCAAATTAGTTTGCATAGTAAAGAATTGCTGATGCTTCTATGCTTCTAACATACAAATTCAAACTTCATATCGCTCAATGGTTACAAAAATAGATTATATATGCTGGCTTACCGGTCGCTGCCTTCAATTCGCAAAGCTGTCTAAACGTAATGTTACGGTAAAATACCTTATTGAGTGCTTGGTTGCACATTCCGATTGCATTTGTTAGTTTAGCTGCAGCCAGAACTTCGATTATGCTGTACTTCCATTAGTATTATTATCTCCTAGACTTAATGATTAACTGATTAATTTAATTAGACAATTCTATTGATTGGTTAATTATTTATATTTGTTTAATAACCTCTGGTCGAGAGCTTTATTCGGTTTGTGGAAAGGAATTTATTCCTTTGTTCAAATTTTGAATTTCGACCACCAAAAACCGGGGGTTACCTCCCTTCGGGAAAATCACGTGACAGCCAACAGTGTTTACTGCGAAAATTCACAACCGGCGCGGCTGAGAACGGAAACCTGTTGAGAAAGCGAATCCTCTGTTCAATCTTCCAAAACCAATAACTTGCATGCCCCGCAAGTGGATTTTGTTGATTTACAGAAACCTAGCGGAGATATTGCATAATATCGACGCGATGGTCCAGGTTTGTCATATTTTCCTGAGTCAGTTTTCTCGTTGCTTTGATCCCTGCGGCTGCCTTACCGGTCGCTGCCTTCAATTTGCAAAGCTGTCTAAACGTAATGTTATAACTCTATGGTAAAATACCTTATTGAGTGCTTAACTGCACATTCCGATTGCATTCGTTAGCTTAACTGCAGCCAGAGCTTCGATTATTCTGTACTTCAATTTGTATATATATATATACATATATATATATACATATATATATATATACATATATATATATATACATATATATATATATTTCGTTTCTGAATTTGTTTAGCAATATTCTTTATCTGAAAACGTGTGTTGAAACCGATATTGTTATACTTTGGGAGGGTCATGTTGCAAATAAGAAACACACGTACCAGTAGCTTTCACTTCAATTTATTATAAATTAAATTTATAAATTTAGGAATTTATAAATTTCCGGTTGGTTGGTTGGTTCCACAAATCGATGATAACCACCGTAAGTGAGGTACTTAATACATTATAAGAGTGTAAACACGTACACACATGCACACACAAATACACACACACATACATACATATCTGCACATACATACATGCGCATAACTTCATACATACATAATTATATCTTATATATATATACAATAGATACACACGCGTGTATATATACATATACTTCTATACACAGTATATGTAGTAAGTTATTTGTTTCTCATTCCTAACGTAGAAATGATCGCCGAAGTTAAATATATTAATAAAAAAATATAATCGAAAAACTTTATCCTTGTTCTACCTAAATGTATAGAACTGAAATGAACAGCAAATATTTTCTATTGTCACTACCAATGTCTGAATTGCTTTTGAGAACTCCCCGAAAACATAAATTTTAGACGAATCTGTCTTTCAGATTGCGTTGAAATCTAGAAATCTTGAAGTATATCATATTCATCTAAATAGTTTGAGAGGTGATCGGCTTCGTTCGGTTCATTAGCCGTTGGCAAATGCAACAATGTTTGGAAGGATATCTATGACAAGACCGGAATAGAGAAAAACAAATAAATGATTTAAATATAGATATTCGAACAAACTATAGAAAGAATTTTAAGGTAAACTAACGCCCAAAATAAAGAATGGGCTGGGAAGAACAACAACCCAGGGCAAACACAATGAATTATGGTCATTCTATTAAATAGAAGATCATCGATTTTTTAATATCTATCTAAATATAAATCTAAATTTCTATTTTTATATACAGACAAAAACAGATACTCATAGACATACAGATTCGTATGTAAAATATGCAACAACATTCTCTCTCTCTCTCTCTCTCTCTCTCTCTCTCTCTCTCTCTCTCTCTATATATATATATATATATATATATATATATATATATATATATATATACTTAGGGTGGTAAACATTGATGCAATTCAATTCAAGCACTCAACGTACTTTTTCCACATAGGAGTGACGGAGTAAATATCGAATAAGTAAAAGCGAAGTAGTTTCAGATGTTCAAGTCCTTTAATAATATTGCTGTGATATATATTTCAATGACGGCACTGGCCACACTGTTCTGTGTGCGAGTGTCGTGACATCATCAGACAGTTTGTTACATAATAAGGTTATGTTTCCGAGGCAATCCAAGTTGAATCGACATGGGAAAGGACGAAGTGTGTGCTTTGGAGTTCTTCATCCGTTCCCCTGTGAGTACCAATTCACCCCGACCTGTCTGCGCAGGCGCATGTCCGAAGGAAGTTGACCATTAGCTATCGCAGTTTTCAACGAAATTCGCTTAGTCAGTTCACCCTCTCAGCCAAACAATGACCCATTTAGGCCTGTACCATAGTTTACTGCTACCCGTCCCGTCTGTGGCAGTCAGCCGAAAGCCAGAGGGGATGGGAGAGTGTTGGTATTTACAGGTCCCAATACTACCTCTCACCAAGCATGGACATTACGACTGACCATCAACTCAAGAGAAAACATACTTAATTCTAGGTATCATGGTTTTACATTGGAAGTTCTACAAGTGTAGTTACTGTATTTATTCACACCGAGAAAAAATGAAAAATGATTTTGGTGTCATAAATAATATAAATATATTTCGTAAGTTTATGATCCAATTGTTCCCATACTCATATTTCATCATTGATAAGACAATATAGTCTGAAATATATTAGAAACGTAGAAACAAACAAGCAGCAACAGAAATAACACAATCACCAATATGATCCCACTCTTCGTTCACGTCGATGTCATCATCGTCATCATCATCATCATCATCATCATCATCATCATCATCATCATCATCATCATCATTATTATTATTATTGTTCCTTGAGTCTCAGTCATTGACGTTATTTAACTGGAATGTTTGTTGAAATGAATATCAAGCCGCTACCTGCAGACTCATATATTCAGGACGTATCGGAGGGTCCTTGCTGTTCCCAGCAAGCATGCCTATTGAAGTGTTCCAAAAAGCGGGGCTCGACTGATCTTCTTTAACCATCCTTGGAAACTCTTTAAGATAGTACCTAGTGCGCCTATGACAATCGGGACGACTCTGACTTCATGGCAGTTCCAAATCCTTTTTAACTCCCACTTTAAGTCCTGGTATCGGTTAATTTTCTCTCTCTCCTTTTCTTGCACTCTCGTGTCAAATGCGCAGGCTACATCTACAATCAGGTACGATCTGTTTTCCTTGTCCCAAAACCACCAGATCAGACCTATTGTGTTCTAATTTCTTGTCCGTCTGTAACCTAAAATCCCATAGCACCTTCACCTGATCGTTTTCTCTCACCGACTCTGGCTTATGCTCATACCACTTCTCAGAATGTTGTAAATTGTTTACTTTGCATAGATGCCAGTGGATCACCCTGCCTATCACATCATGTCTCCAGTCTTTATAGTGAGCCTGGGCTAGGTGTTTACACTCGGATACAATATGAGTCACAGTCGCCTCTCTCTCTCTCTCCAGATCCTACACAGTGGGCTAGCCTCCTCCTTGTCAATACGGTGTTTCACTCAGTATCTTCTCCTTCAGTACAATTTTGAGCATTGTCCCTCTCTACTCCCAGTCACATATTTGTGCAGGTTGTTTTTCTCTTGACATCACTCCTCTTGTGGAACATGTTGTAGATAGTCAATAGCTTCCTAGTCTCCTATCCATTTCTTTTTGTTCAGCAACATTCCATTTCAGAATTCCCGCACTGTACCTATTAATAGACACAGCTCGGGAATTTACTGCACTTATGACATTCCTACTATTTAGATGTGATTTTAATACGCTCCTTACTCACTTTATGTACTCAGATCTTATCAATTCCTTCATTTTTTGTTCTTGATGTCATCTGCCTCCAGAACACCTAAATATTTATATCTCTCTTCAGTGTCAATTTCCTTTATCATCTCACCTGTTGGTACCTGGATTCCGTTGCTTCTGCTCAATTTACCCCTTTTCATCACTAGGAATCCACACTTATTAATACCAAATTCCATACATATATCACTGCTGAAAATAGAGACAGTGTCAACAAGTACATCCAACTCCTTCTCACTCTTCCCAAAGAGTTTAAGTTCGTCCATGAAGAGGAGGTGGTTGATGGTAAGCTCTGCTCTTCCCAACATGTATCCTCCTCTCACTTTTCGCAATATAACGGACAGGGGGATCAGGGCAAGAACAAACAGCAGAGGGACAAACTATTTCCCTGGAAGATACCTCTCTTGATCTTCAGCCCCCCAAGGATTCTCCACCTGATGTTAACACTTTTTCCCAGGACTTCATACTTTTCCTCAACAACTGTCTGAGGTTATCTGCCATCTTGAAGATCTCTAGCCTTTGGGATATCCAATAATGAGGTACCATGTCGAATGCCTTTTTGTAATCTATCCATCCCATGGCAAGACCAATGTGTCTCCTCTTGCAATACCTCATTACCATCTTATCAATAAATTACTGGTCTTTTGTACCCCGGGACTTCTTTCGGCATCCTTTCTGTTCGTCCGGTATCAAGTTGTTTATGTGGAGGTGATGGTAGATTTTCTTAGACACTATGCTTGTTAACAGTTTCCACATTATGGACAGTCATGTGATAGGCCTATAGTTGGTAACATCATTAAACTCGATCCGGTCATTCATTACCAGAGCTGTGGTACCTTTTGTCAACCACTCCGGTACTTCACCCGACATCAAGCAGTCATTGAACATGGCTGTCAGTTTCGGGTGGAGGGATGTTATATGTTTAATCCAATATCCTTGCACACTATCTGGGCCTGGTGATTTCCAGTTGGTTAGATTTTTTGGCCTGCGGTTTAAGAGTTTCAACTGTGATACTCAAATCAGGTTGTTGGTGTGCTTGTTCACTAATCTCCTTTTGAACTGTCTCAATCCACACTGGCTGACTATTATGTTCAACATCCTGCTCCCATATTCCTCTCCAGAATGTCTTAGTTTGTTCCGCCTCAGGGATCAAGACGGTGCCTCTTTCTTTCCCTTCAAGCTGTCCAAACAACATCTTCTGGTTGTTGTCAAGCATGCGGTTCTGTCTATACTGACTGACTCTGCTCTCGTATCGCCTAATCTTTGCACTCTTTGCTACAATGCGTTGCTTCAGTCCTCTATGATAATATTTAGCTTTTTCGTTTTTAGTATTTTATTTTCAATCTATCTTTAGGGTCTATGTTTTGTAATGTCCCATTCAGTAGGGACTCAAGCTTTCCAATGTCTTTTCTCATTTCCTTGATTTGACCATTCAGTCGTTTCTTCCACCAAGGTTCTGATCTTTCTTGTTTGTTGTGTCCTCTCATTTTATGCCAAGTAATTTCCTCACCGCATTTGCGGTTGCTTTGAGGATATTGTTGCATTGGTGAAGGTACCTCGCCTCAAGGTATGGGATGACTTTGTTTACCTTAGCTGTTGTTTCTTTTACCTTTTTCCTGTCTACAAATCTTAGGTTCATAGGTTTCCCGCTATCATTGTTCATTTCATCTACCACTAAGTTCAGGATATCAACCGAATCTTGTCCTAGCCATCAGCATTCATTTCCTCAATGGCCGAATCTTTGTTCCAGATGTTATTTATTTCAGCATTCAGATCATTGTCTGCTTCGGATGATTCCTCGGGTCTCTCAACCTCTTCACCTTCATTTCCCACTGGCTCGTTTGACTGGCATACTCCTCTCTCCATTTCCAACTTAATCTCTCTGCTCAGTTCCTCCAGTTCCAACTCACTTATCCATCCATTAGTTCTTATTACCCGAGCATGTCCGGTCGATTTTTGTTCATCTAATTTAAATAGACCAATCTCATTCCAGATGTTATGCATCCGTTTCTTATAGCCTTTTCAATGGGGTTACTCTTCCGGTAACATTTCATGACAGTTCTATTCAATTCTTTCGTCCAGTTGGTTCTTGTCCCTTTCCTTCTTCTTCAACACCAGCAGCATTTGGATGACAGCCAGGTCCCTGCTGCTGGCCCAGGGAGCACCTGCTGGATGAGAGTCTTTCACATGACGTTCCAATATCCTTTTCACCGTTATTCGAACTGTTTAGGTTCGATATTTAAACACTCATATCGAGGAATGGTGAATGTATGGTTACATAACCACCGGCGATTTTAGCGTGGCACTATCACGCTGTAGACGAAAATAAATAAATAAACAAATAAATAAAAACACACAAAAATAAACATAAGTTTCATTGTAATGTTTGAATGTCTGACTTTTTTCTTTTTGTTTTTCAAGGCCACTACCATCGGTTACTAGTGTTGTTGTTGCTGCTGCTGCTGTTTTTGATTTTAGCTACGCTAAGCTCGTAGTCATAGCAACTAGGGAGGTAAGGGGTGTTACGTTCAAAACTTTTGAAATTTGTTTTTCTTTTGATGTTGCGTTTGTTTTTGTCTGTGTTCTATTCTGTAATTTTTCGACTTGTTGCTTATCATTATTATCCCGCCGAGGTTGACTTTGCTTTTCATCCTTACGGGGCCGATAAAATAAAGTACCAGTAATGCACTGGGTGATTGCTGGCCTTGTGCCTAATGTAGAAACAATTATTATTATATTTGCTGAGTTCAAATCTCGCCGAGGTTAACTTTACCTTTCATCCATACGGGGTCGATAAAATAAAGTACCAGCAATGCACTGGTTAATTGCTGGCCTTGTGCCAAACGTAGAAACAATTATTATTATTATTTGACATCGTTTAAACTAAACATTTTGAGAGAGATTAGAGATACAACGGCAATAATAATATCTTTTGGTAGCTATTGGTAGCTATCTCCTTTCTAGGCACTACCACTACCTTCCCTCTCCAGGAGGTAGTGAGGGAATAGTGGTGCTAGCGATGATAGAGTGGTGACGGTGGTGATGGGTTAGTTGCACTGTAATGATGGTGTTGTTGCTGTTGTTGGTTTGTTACTAGCTAAATTTTTGGGTAGTGGTGTTGGTGGTGAAATTATTTGGCTGATGTTTTCTTCCATTTGTGACCATTTGTAACCATTTTTTTTTTACTATAAAATTTCTTATACAAAATTAAATATTTGAGCCAATGCCAGAGTGTGATGTTATGTCACTTCCTGAGAGTAGGACTCGTGCCTTATGTCCCATTTGTAATAAGAATTATTCTATCACAATTGTTTTAAATATGTAAAAAATCAAAAATTTCCGGGAGTGATTCCACAACACTCTTTCCACCATTTGCGTATTCTTTCCTTGTGGCCAATAAAGAAATCATTATTATTATTATTATCAATCTGTTCGGACGCTTTTTGCTCGCTCCCAATAAGTCGCTTTATTTGCCTGTTAAAATTATTTGTTGTTAAATATTTCTTTTTGTGTAAGGGATATAAGCCCTTAGACTTTTCAATGTGAAGGGTGAAAGTATAATATTTGGGCCTTTTGGCCCAAATATTTGAACATTTTACTTTAAAAAAATTGTTTAAAAAAAAACATAGCTGAGCCACACCTCCCAGCAATATGTCTGCTGTCGTCTGAAAACGGCGGAAAGGTTGAGAGGAGGGTTGCAAAAATTGTTACAACAGACACCATCACAAACAACGTGAACATAGGTAACATTGAGAACACTAATTTTGAAAAAAATACCTCACCAACTACAACAATAACAGCGTCAACCAAAATATAGACAACAGAAAAAATGACAACAAATGCAACAACGATATTAACACCACTAACAAGAAAATAAACAACGACAACATCAAGAGCAACAATACAAATTGCACCGAAAACAACAACAACGGTGGCACCAAAAACACAACCAACAACAACAGTCATAACAGCAACAACACCAACAACACGGTTTGTAGCAGTAGCAACAGCACCAACAACAAGACCAGTAGCGGCAGCAATAATGATGCCGCGGAAAAAGGGGCCACTTCTTTCGCAGGTGTGGCCCGAAATATAGAAACAGTGCTAGTCACGGAGGAGGAGATGGCAGTTGCAAGAGCCATGGTGTCGAGAAACGACAATAGAGTTTCCCTGAAACCTCCACCCGATTTCTTCAAAGACCAGCAACTGCGCACGGTGACTTACGGAAAATGTCACATCAGGTGTAGAGAGCCACGGAGACTTAAATCTAATAGGCCTTGGTGTGCGTCTGGCCACGCAACACCCACATCACCCGAGGCAAAAAGTACGCCACAGTAGACGTACTTTTCCCCACCCCCAAGAGCAAAGTCTCAATCTTTGGAAACCCTAAAGAGTGAGGAGATAGTATTGGTGCCCTCCTACTGCGGGCAGAAAATTGTGAGTGTCAAAGTGACCCAGGTCCCACCCGACATGCGCATACCTTGGCTGGCCGCGTCTGTACTGGCTGGAGTCGAATAGAAGACCACCATACGGCAAATACAGAGAATGGGAAGAGAGAACTGGTGAGGAATAGGCATCCAAATGCTAATACAGACTGACCAGGAGAGCATCGAGGGCATCCCAGACATCATAGACCTCGAAGAAGGGCTCCAACTCCCTATAAGCGTAGAAGGAAGGCGCCCAAAGTGCTATCTCTGTGGGCAGAAGTGTCACCTCAGGGCCTTCTGCCTGCAGAAGACATCCAAGAAGAGACCCCCCCCCCTCTTCCGACGCCTGATCCGCTGCTACCAAGAGCAGGGCAGGAAACAGAGGCAGAAGACCCTTCCATTGTGAGTAGGATGGCAACGTCCGTGGCACCCATACCAAGGCCACGGTCAACTAAAACAGTTGCAGTAACTACGCCGGCGGAAAAATCGCCGGATCGGGCTCCACTACCACCACCAATAGCAGTGGAGCTCATGCCCCTTCCGAACGCCGTGGGGTTCGACATGGAGTGTGAGGCGGGAGGGAAGTGGCAAACGGTCTGCCACAAAAAAAACAAAAAAGAAAAAAAACCCTTAGCTTCATCCTCCAAAAGCGAAGGCACAGAGGGGAAAGGCTGCAAGAAGTCTTGCAACAACACCACCACCATCACTATCACCACCACAAGCATCACCACCAACAACAACCACACCACCACCAGCATCACGAAAAACACCAACATCGCAAACGCAATAATACACACACACCCAACACCAACAAGAAAACAGCAACAAAATCGCCCCTCTCCAAAAAAAGTAACAGCCATAAACATGGCTAATAAAGGAATCCTACAACACATAAAGCAGCACACAGGCATCACAAAAATAGCTACTACACCCCACCAACACTACTACTCCCGACAAACATAAGCGTCATTGAAATATCAATGGAACATTACAAACTTCAGAGGCTCGATTACCAAGAGGATATACACAGAAATCATCTTTGAAACACCCATGACCAACCAAAGGGACGGTTCTACTGTCCCTTCACCACAATATCAAGGTAAGTGATCCTTTCTCACTTACCCCGTTTCTCATCCAACATGGCCGTACTTAGAATAGGCAGTATAAATGTACGTGGCCTGGGGTCATGTTGGAAAAAGGGTCACCTGCTCAACGACCTCAAGTTACTAAACATAGATGTGTGGCCATCAGCGAGACCAGAATCTCCGAAGCACGAGCCTTCGCACCGATCTTCGGTGGCCAAGATGTATACGCATCTCCGAGCCGTCCAGGATTGGGGGAGGGGTTGCCGTGCTTTTTCGGAGAGGCTTGCATCTCGCCATACGGGCCATCTTCCTGGACCAGAAGATAAGTCGGTGGTGTTGGACGTGACCGGCAGCGAAGGCAAACCGTTCAGGCTAGTAGGCGTCTACGCCCCAACTGGAGCAGGATGGCCAAATTTCTTCAGACGTCTAGAGACCTTTCTTGGAACGTCCCGCTCTTTAATGTTAGTGGGCGACTGGAACGGTATCTGAGATGCACGCTGGGATTATGTTGGGCTAGTAGACAGCGCAGAAGGGTGTAAAAGCCTGAACAAGCTGCTCAGACGTTTTGAACTGTCTGACAGCTATAGACTGGATTATCCGAATGAAGCCAATGTGAACATGGGAAAACCGCATCGGGTCGTCCAGATCGTATTCAGATAGGGTATTTTGTAGGGAAACATATAAGACTAGTGTAGGTTGTCCACAATTTAAAGTAGTCGATTACACGGACCACAAATTTGTGATCTGTGAAGTTGACTTAGATAGACTCCAGAGGCAATTGCCTGGCTACTGGAAGCTGAACGCGTCGTTCCCAGCGCGCAAAGCTTACAGAGACCGGATTATCGAATTAGTTAGTTAAGCGTGCGTTGACGGGTGCGATTGTCAACAACAGGTGGTGGTTTACCCTGAAAAGGTCTATTAGAGTAGAATCGATAAGGTTTAGCAAAAGAGTAATGAAAGAGGGAAATCGAGTAGAGGGAGAGTTAGTTAGAAAGCTAGAAGAGGCGTTTAGGACAGGCATCGCAACCGACGTGCTTGCGGCGAGATTGGCACTCGACTAATTCTTCAACGCAAAGCATGAAGGCTGCGTTGTCAGAGCTAGAACGCGTGCTCTAAGATACGAGGGGACGAAAACCGTTCAATGGGCCCGGGTGGTGGTGTCGTGACGTGGAAACAAGTCCACAATTTGGTCTTTGCCTGATGAAAACGGGCGCATGTTGCTCGAACCCGAGCAGATGTGTGCGGCTTTTCAACAGCACTTTGCTCAATAGTTCGGGAGCGGAAGCGGGCCGGATCGGAGTATGGATTTCAGTGCTTATCTCGACGGACTGCCGCGGCTATCGACGACCAGAGCGCAGTGCTGCGAAAAGCCGATAACAGCAGGTGAAATACGGGGCGCGATGTCTGACTGCACGAGGTGTAAATCGCCAGGTTTGGTTGGTCTGCACTACCAGCTTTATGATTATATGCCAGGCTTGTTCGGCGACCTCTTGGCAGATGTCTACTCCAACTGGCAGCAGAACGGGAGCATTCCCAGTTTTGTGAGCCGGGGAGCGGTGGCGCTGCTGAGAAAAGACCCGAACAAGGGGGACGTTATAGACAACTTCAGGCCCATAACTCTGCTAAATGCAGAGTTTAAGATTTTGGCCAAGGTGTTAGTAAAGAGATTGGCGCTTGTCGTCGGTGATCTGGTGGGAGAGGCGCAGATATGCGCCATCCCGGACAGATCCATCCAGGACAATCTCTATCTCATGCGATACATCATAGAGAAGGTCGTTAAGGAACCTGGCACGGATGGGGTCCTGATCAACTTGGATCAATCTAAAGAATTCGATAAGGTAGACCATCAGTACCTGGCTGTGGTCCTCGAGGCGGCCGGCTTCGGGTCCGTTTTTAGGGCTGGATCGCTGAGATGCACAGTGACATCTGCTCGATTGTGAAGGTGAATGGTCTCAGCCTTTCAGCATCATGCGCTCGGTCTGCCTGGGTTGTCCCCCCTCGTCCCTCTTGTACGTATTGGCTCTCGAGCCCTTACTGCACAGACTGGAGGCGATGAGGGGCGTCCCACGCGAACTAGGATGCGGGAAATCCTAGTCGGCTTACGCTGACAATTTCACCGTGGTGGTGTCGAGCACCAGACACGGCAGATGCTTAGCACCGCTCTCAATTAATACCAAGTGGTGACAGGAGCAAAGATAAACCAGGAAAAGTCGGTGGGCTTGCAGCTCGTGACCTGGAGAGGCAAGTCCATGTTGTCCGACAACATCGTGGGACATTGGACGGACGGACAGGTTAAATTGCTCGGGGTCTGGTAGGGACCGGACCTCCAGATGGAGAAAAACTGGAGTGAGGTCACGAGGAATGTGGCCTCCCTCACCCAGAAATGGGCCGAGAGGAAGCTGTCCCTGAAAGGCCGGGTGGAGGTGGCGAATGCGTACATCGCATCCGTCATCTGCCAACGCCTCACCGTGGTCCCTTGCCCCGGCCCAACTCTCACCAAAATGGAGCGCCTCCTCTTCCGCTTTTTGTGGAAGGGACGCGCTCCCATTACGGACGATCCTATCTGCTGTCAAACCCGTTGCGTGGAGGACTGGGCATGCCATGGCTGATGATGCACAAACATGCGCTGAGGTTGCGTCATCTCTGCTGCTTCCTTGACGGTGAAGAGGTGTGGTCGCTGTTCGCCAGGCATGTTTTCCCACAGCTCGTCTCCTTGACGGAGCTGCAGTTCTGGGTCAGGAAAAGACCGAGGGATAGCGCCTCGAAACTGGAATGCCTCCAGGCGCTCACTGCCCTCTGCCAGCTGGGCACCTGTATGGGTGGAACATCCACCTCGACGTTCTGTAGAGGACTAGTGCAGGGGAACTGCGACGACGTTAGCGGAGAGATCCTGGGCGTCGAAGAAGAACAGCTGTTTGGTCTCTTCCGGAGAACTTTCAGCCCAGGGTCTATGGATATCTTCCAGAAATCCCTGGCCTGGCAGTGCTACCGAGGAACTTTGCCAGTTCGGGATATTTTTCTACAGACATGGAGGTGCCATCCGCCGAGCCTGTCCGAGATGCGCGCAGAGCGACGAAACCGTCGTGCACGCACTTGTCCAGTGACCGAGCATTGCTCACTTGTGGAGCTATGTCGAACAGTTGGTGTCGCGTGTAGGACTGATCCGGTTATCAACTAAGTCCATTGTGCAGATGGTCTCGCCGTCTTCTTCGAGGAGGAAGGGCAGGCGGTTTTCATCTGCCTGGTGGCCATTGCGAAAGAGATGGTGTGGTGGACAAGGTTGAAAGGGTTAAAGACAGCCAATCACTAATTAACTTTTTCAAGTTTCACTTGAAGAGGACAATCAGGGTGGAGAGGCAAGTGCTGCCTTCTAGCAAGTTTGTTGAAAGGTGGGTGAATGTAGCGAGAATGGTCAGCGTGAACGGTACCGCTCTGAATATGCGCCTGTAGTTTGAAAAATGGAAAAATTGAGAGAGGGCGCTTTCCCTGGTTGTCAGGGTGGCCGTGGTCTTTTGTGTGGTTTTCGCCACAAGTAACCCTCGGAGGTTTCCCCCCAATTGTGGAATTTTTGATTGTTTCAATTTTCATTTTTACTGTTTATATATATATATATATATTTCTATGTCTTTTTTTTTTCTTATATAAATAATAAAAATCTTTAAACGCACAAAACCCACGTCGTACCGTCCTGTACCGTCTTCTGCCGTCTGTAATGTTTTTCTTGATGTCAGCCCTTGTGGCCAATAAAGAAATCATTGTTGTTATTATTATTATTATTATTATTATTATTATTATTATTATTATTATTATTATTATTATTATTATTATTATTATTGGCGACCTACGTAGGAAATCGTATTATCGTGAGCTCCGCAAAGGTTTGTTGTTTTCAGTTGTTTAACATTGCCATTTATGGAGACATTTTATTGTCAACTGTATATAGCCCAAAATTTAAACTTTTATAATTATCAAATAAAAATTTTATTTGAAAAAATCATGGATGACTCAGATTCACACCTTCCTCACAAACTAACACCTCACATCGACACCACCATTGTAAATATTACTACGTTTGCCAACACTAACAATATAAGCAGTAGCGATATTTTAAATTTGTCTCAGGCAGACATTCATTTCCCGCCATTACCAATGACTGCAGGTGTTAAAGCCGCCACCCCCACCACCACCACAGCGACAACAGAAACAAAAGAAAAAATTAAATTAACTCGTGATATCGAAATGAATTCAACCAAAATGAACTCTTCCACACCGAACACCACTGACGCCACCAACACCACAACTGAAACTAAAATTAACAATAACAAAAATAACGATAACAACAACAGCAACAATGAAATTAAGAAAACCAGCCTGAGTTTTGCCAGAGTAGCAACACAGTGCGAAGCATTCCAGGTAACTCAGGAGGAAATAGAAGAAGCCAAAAAAATGGTAAAGAAAGATGAGTACAGGGTCAATCCCCCTCCCCCACCTAATAAAATGGAGCATCGGCGCTAATGCACCGTGTCTTATCGGACGATTAACATAAAATCGCGCCGAGTGGAACGGGCATCCGAGTCCCAAATCCAAAAAGCTTTGGGACATGTGTGGGCAAAAAATCCAACATCAGACGTGGGCAGAAATATGGAACCGTGGACGTGTTCTTTGAAACACCACAGGAGGCCAGAGAACACACCATGACCCCATTAAGAAGTGACGACTTCACACTCGTCCCAAGCTATTGTGGCCAGAGACTCGTGAAGATCAGGTTGACCCACGTTCCACCGGCCATCGAAATTCCCTGGCTAATAGCTGCCGTCCTCGCCGGCATCGAAGCCAACACCAAGATAATCGAAATAGCGAAAGAAAAGCAGGAGAACTGGTCCGGATCTGGGATGGAGCTCCTGATCCAAGCGGACCAAAAAAGCATTAAGGAGATCCCAGAGGTAATAGACCTCACTGACCGCAGCCACCTCACCGTAATCGTCGAGGGAAGAAGACCTAGGTGTGTCGTTTGTGGTGAAGGAACCCACCTAAGGGCTGGCTGCCCTCAGGCTAAAAGGTTGAGGCCACCTCTCTTACCCACCCCAGTGACTCAACCATCAACACCACCAGCAACAGAGATGGCAGCAACAACTGTAGCAGCAACAACAGAAGCAACTGTAACAGCAACAAACCCAGCAACAGTAGCAAAACCAACACCACCACCACCCAACGCACCAGAACTAGCACCAGTGCCTACACCATCCACCACGCCACAACCAAAACCAACGCCTGTGGAGGATTTTCCACTGCCCGGCCTATCACAACTGGAGACATATTGTGACGACGAGGAGTGAGAAACCGTATCAGGAAAAAAAAGAAAAAAAAAAAAGAAACCAAAAAAGCAAGAATTCTCTTCCATCCCCATCCAAAACAAAATACAGAGGGAAACAAATAAAGTATCAAACAAAAAAGTTAGGACAGATATGCCACCATCCACACCAGCATCACCAACCCCATCACGACAAACACCAACACCACCATCGCCATCATTAACCCCAACACCACCATCACCAACACCAGAAAAGTCACCAAAATGCCAAACAGAAACAAACCCACAACAAACGCAAACAAAACAAAACAACCAAAATGATACACACTACACAGCATTAAATTTGAACAACAACCAATTATTACACTACATCCAACACATCACCATCATCACAGAAAAAGACTACACAACACCCCAAAAGTTCACACCACCTCCACACATACAAATCACACGCATCACACAGAAAACGTACACGATACTAAAACAAAAATTCTGAAAAGTACTCTCCAGGAGGATTTATAAGGACATCCTTCTGGAGGAGGCCACAAGCAGTGAAAAGGATGGAGAAACCATCCTTCCTCTGCGAGAAGTAAGGTAAGTGGTCTTTCCCATCTTTTGCACTCCATTTCAACATGATCTCACTCAGAATAGGCAGCATAAATGCGCGTGGCTTGGGGTCGTCATGGAAGCAGGCCACCTGCTCAACAACCTCAGGTCACTAAACATAGATGTAGTGGCCATCAGCGAGACCAGATTCTCCGAAGCACGGGTCTTCGCACTGATCTTCGGAGGCTACGATGTGTACGCATCTCCCAGCCGTCCTGGATCGGGGGGGGGGGGAGTTGCTGTGATTTTTCGGAGATGTTTGGATCTCGCCATACGGGCCACCTTCCTGGACCCAGACGATAAGTTGGTGGTGCTGGACTTGACCAGCGGAGACGGGCAAGCTTTCTAGCTAGTGGCCGTCTATGCACCGACAGGAGCAGGACGGCCTGATTTCTTCCGGCGTCTAGAGACCTTTCTTGGAATAGTCCCGCTTTTTAGTGCGACTGGAACGGGAACTTAGATGCACGCTGGGACTGTGTGTGATTAGCGGATAGGGGAGGAGGGTGCAAGAGGCTCACCAACCTGCTCAGGCGTTTTGAACTGTCTGACAGATACCGATTGGATTTCCCGAATGTACCAATGTGGACTTGAACAAATCGCATAGGGTCATCCAGATCATATCTAGATAGAGTATTTTGTAGGGAAATAGATAGGTCTGTCATAGGTTGTCCACAATTCAAGATAGTCAGCTACACGGACCACAAATTCGTGATCTGTGTGCTTGACTTAGATAGGCTTCATAGACGAGGACCCGGCTACTGGAAGCTAAACGCGTCTTTACCAGCGCGCAAGGCCTACAGAGACCGGATTAGCGAACTAGTTAAGCGGGCGTTGACGGGGGCCATCGTCAACAACAAGTGGTGGTTTGCTCTGAAAAGAGCGATTGAATAATGTCCATTAGGTTTAGTAAGGATTTAGCAATAGAGACAAATAGAGCAGAGGGAGAACTAGTTAGCAAATTAAACGAGGCGCTTCGCAAAGGCATCGCGACCGACCTACTTGCGGCGAAATTGACCCTTGACGAATTCTTCAATGCAAAGCACGAAGGCTGCGTTGTCAGAGCTAGAGTGCATGCTCTCAGACAAGAGGGGACGAAAGCCGTTCAATGGGCCCGAGTGGCGGAGGCGCGACGTGGCAACAAACCACGATCCGGTCTTTGGTGGACCACGACGGGCGCATGCTACTCGATCCCGGGCAAATGTGTGAAGCTTTCCAGCGACACTTCGCCCAGCTGTTCGGGCGCAGCGGCGGGCCGGATCGAGGGATGGACTTTAGTGTCAACCTCGACGGAATGCCGCGGCTCTCGGCCACTGAAGCGGAGTGTTGCAAATAGCAGATAACAGCCGCTGAAGTACGGGAGGCAATGACAGGCTGCACAAGGGGTAAATCGCCTGGTTTGGATGGTCTGCCCTATGAACTTTACGTACAGATGCCAGACTTTTTCGGAGGCCTCTTGGCGGACATCTACTGCAACTGGCAACAGAATGGGAGAATTCCCAGCTCTGTGAGTCGAGGAGCTGTGGCGCTGCTGAGAAAGGATCCGAACAAGGGGGATAACATAGATAATTTCAGGCCCATAACTCTGCTAAACACAGGGTTCAAGATTTTGACCAAGGTGCTAGCAAAGAGGTTGGCGCTTGTCGTTGCTGGTCTGCTGGGATAGGCGCAGACGTGCGCCATTCCCGACAGATCCATCCACGACAAACTCCACCTCATGCGATACATCGTAGAGAGGGTAGCTAGGGAACCTTGCACGGATGGGTCCTTGGTCAATTTAGAGCAGTCGAAAGCTTTCGATAGGGTCGATCATCGTTACCTAGCGGCAATCATGAGGGCGGCTGGCTTTGGGCCCGTCTTCAGAGGCTGGATCGCTGCCATGCACAGCGACATCTGCTCTGTGGTGAGAGTGAACGGTCACCTTTCGGAACCGTTCAACATCATGCGCTCGGTCCGCCAAGGATGTCCCCTCTCGTCCCTCTTGTACGTATTGACTCTCGAGCCATTACTGCCCAAACTGGAGACGTTGAGGGTGGGGGGAACTAGGATGCGGAAGGTCCGTGTCAGCATATGCGGACGATGTCACCGTAGTGGTGTCGAACCCCAAACATATCGAGGCGATCGGCACTACACTAAGAGAATACGAAGCGGTGACAGGAGCAATGATCGACCAGGAAAAGTCAGTGGGCCTGCAGCTCGGCACCTGGAGAGGCAGGTCCATGCCGTCCAACAGCGTCGTCGGTCGCTGGACGGACGGTCCGGTTAAATTGCTCGGGGTCTGATTCGGTCCGGACCTCCAGACGGACAAAAACTGGGACGAGGTGACGAGCAGGGTGGCTTCTCTCTCCCAGAAATGGGCGGAGAGGAAGCTATCCCTGAAAGGTCGAGCGGAGGTGGCTAACGCGTACATCGCGTCCGTCATCTACTACCGCTTGACCGTCGTACCTTGTCCTAAGCCTCGCCTGACTGCGCTGGGGTGTTTGCTCTTTCGCTTTTTGTGGAAGGGACACTCTCCGATGGTCAGGCGGTCCATTTGCTTTCATAACCCGCTACGTGGAGGGCTGGGCATGCCGTGGTTGATGATGCGCAGACATGCGCTCAGGCTACGACATATCCACCTCTTCCTCGACGGTGAACAGGTGTGGTCGCCGTTTGCTAGACGCTTCTTTCCCCATTCGTCTCCTTGACGGAGCTGCAGTCCTGGGGTCAAGCGAAGACGGAGAGGGAGCGCTTGGAGACAGGAATGTCTTCAGGCGCTCACAGCCCTCGACCAATCGGGCAATGTGATCGGTGGAAACTCCACATTGGCGTTCTATAGAGGATTAGTGGAGGGGAAGAGCGATGCCGTACTTGGAGAAACTCTAGGCGTCGACGAAAATCAACTAGACAACCTCTTCGGAAGAACTTTCGGGCCAGGGCCTATGGACAACTTCCAGAAATCCGTGGCCTAGCAGTGCTACCGAGGAGCTTTGCCAGTTCGGGATAAACTCTATTGGCATGGAGGTGCCGTCAACCGGGCATATCCGAGATGCGCAGAGGGCGAAGAAACCGTCCTGCACGCACTCGTCCAGTGTCCGAGTATTGCTGACTTGTGGGTTTATGTCGAACACCTGCTGTCACGTGTAGGACGGATCCAGCTATCATCTGAGTCCATCGTGAGGATTGCCCCACCCTCTTCCTTTAGCCGGGAAGGGCATGCAATTTTTATGTCTGGTGGCCATGACGAAAGAGATAGTATGATGGACACGTTTGAAAGGGCTGAAGACGAGCACTTACCTCTTCGGTGATGCCCTGATAATCTTTATCAAATTTCATTTGAAAAGGAAAATCAGGGTAGAGAGGGGAGTGCTCTCTTCCCAGCATTTTGTTGAAAGATGGGTGAGAGAAGCAAGTATGGCCCGAGTGAATGGGCCTACGCTGAGTATGTGTCTGTAAATTAAAGGTGGAAAACTGGGAGAGGGCACTTGCCCTGGTGGTCAGGGTCACTGTGGCCTTTTAATAGGCTTTCTCCACAAATGTCCCTCCGAAGTCTCCCACCTATTGGGAAATTTTTCATTGTTATTTTTTTGTTACATCCTCTGTTTTTGTTTTTTTTACACGCAGAAATGCCCATTGTACCGTCCTGTATTGTCCTGCACTGTCCTTAATGTCTACTTTATGTAAACCCTTGTGGTTAATAAAGAAATCATTATTATTATTATTATTATTATTATTATTATTATTATTATTGGCGACCTACGTAGTAAATCGTATCATCGTGAGCTCCACAAAGGTTTGTTATTTCCGTTTGTTAAAAATTGCCATTTATGGAAAATTTTATTGTTAATCATGTATAAGAGCACATACATTGTTTTCCGAAAAGGACACCCAAAAAGATTGGGGCCTTGTGCCCCAAATTTAAACTTTTATTATTATCAAAAAATGTCTTTGAAAAAAAATGGCTAATTCACCTCTGCACCAAGCAGCTGAAAGCCTTTCTCACAAATTAACACCTCACACCGACACCACCATTGTAAATGTTACTACGTTTGCCAACACTAAAAAAAAAAATATAAGCACTAGCAATATTTTAAATTTGTCTCAGGCAGACATTCATTTCCCGCCATTACCAATGACTGTAGGTGTTAAAGCCTCCACCACCTCCACCACCACCACCACCACCACAGCGACAACAGAAACAAAAGAAAAAATTAAATTAACTCGTGATATCGAAATGAATTCAACCAAAATGAACTCTTCCACACCGAACACCACTGACGCCACCAACACCACAACTGAAACTAAAATTAACAATAACAAAAATAACGATAACAACAACAGCAACAATGAAATTAAGAAAACCAGCCTGAGTTTTGCCAGAGTAGCAACACAGTGCGAAGCATTCCAGGTAACTCAGGAGGAAATAGAAGAAGCCAAAAAAATGGTAAAGAAAGATGAGTACAGGGTCAATCCCCCTCCCCCACCTAATAAAATGGAGCATCGGCGCTAATGCACCGTGTCTTATCGGACGATTAACATAAAATCGCGCCGAGTGGAACGGGCATCCGAGTCCCAAATCCAAAAAGCTTTGGGACATGTGTGGGCAAAAAATCCAACATCAGACGTGGGCAGAAATATGGAACCGTGGACGTGTTCTTTGAAACACCACAGGAGGCCAGAGAACACACCATGACCCCATTAAGAAGTGACGACTTCACACTCGTCCCAAGCTATTGTGGCCAGAGACTCGTGAAGATCAGGTTGACCCACGTTCCACCGGCCATCGAAATTCCCTGGCTAATAGCTGCCGTCCTCGCCGGCATCGAAGCCAACACCAAGATAATCGAAATAGCGAAAGAAAAGCAGGAGAACTGGTCCGGATCTGGGATGGAGCTCCTGATCCAAGCGGACCAAAAAAGCATTAAGGAGATCCCAGAGGTAATAGACCTCACTGACCGCAGCCACCTCACCGTAATCGTCGAGGGAAGAAGACCTAGGTGTGTCGTTTGTGGTGAAGGAACCCACCTAAGGGCTGGCTGCCCTCAGGCTAAAAGGTTGAGGCCACCTCTCTTACCCACCCCAGTGACTCAACCATCAACACCACCAGCAACAGAGATGGCAGCAACAACTGTAGCAGCAACAACAGAAGCAACTGTAACAGCAACAAACCCAGCAACAGTAGCAAAACCAACACCACCACCACCCAACGCACCAGAACTAGCACCAGTGCCTACACCATCCACCACGCCACAACCAAAACCAACGCCTGTGGAGGATTTTCCACTGCCCGGCCTATCACAACTGGAGACATATTGTGACGACGAGGAGTGAGAAACCGTATCAGGAAAAAAAAGAAAAAAAAAAAAAGAAACCAAAAAAGCAAGAATTCTCTTCCATCCCCATCCAAAACAAAATACAGAGGGAAACAAATAAACTATCAAACAAAAAAGTTAGGACAGATATGCCACCATCCACACCAGCATCACCAACCCCATCACCACAAACACCAACACCACCATCGCCATCATTAACCCCAACACCACCATCACCAACACCAGAAAAGTCACCAAAATGCCAAACAGAAACAAACCCACAACAAACGCAAACAAAACAAAACAACCAAAATGATACACACTACACAGCATTAAATTTGAACAACAACCAATTATTACACTACATCCAACACATCACCATCATCACAGAAAAAGACTACACAACACCCCAAAAGTTCACACCACCTCCACACATACAAATCACACGCATCACACAGAAAACGTACACGATACTAAAAAAAAATTCTGAAAAGTACTCTCCAGGAGGATTTATAAGGACATCCTTCTGGAGGAGGCCACAAGCAGTGAAAAGGATGGAGAAACCATCCTTCCTCTGCGAGAAGTAAGGTAAGTGGTCTTTCCCATCTTTTGCACTCCATTTCAACATGATCTCACTCAGAATAGGCAGCATAAATGCGCGTGGCTTGGGGTCGTCATGGAAGCAGGCCACCTGCTCAACAACCTCAGGTCACTAAACATAGATGTAGTGGCCATCAGCGAGACCAGATTCTCCGAAGCACGGGTCTTCGCACTGATCTTCGGAGGCTACGATGTGTACGCATCTCCCAGCCGTCCTGGATCGAGGGGGGGGGGGAGTTGCTGTGATTTTTCGGAGAGGTTTGGATCTCGCCATACGGGCCACCTTCCTGGACCCAGACGATAAGTTGGTGGTGCTGGACTTGACCAGCGGAGACGGGCAAGCTTTCTAGCTAGTGGCCGTCTATGCACCGACAGGAGCAGGACGGCCTGATTTCTTCCGGCGTCTAGAGACCTTTCTTGGAATAGTCCCGCTTTTTAGTGCGACTGGAACGGGAACTTAGATGCACGCTGGGACTGTGTGTGATTAGCGGATAGGGGAGGAGGGTGCAAGAGGCTCACCAACCTGCTCAGGCGTTTTGAACTGTCTGACAGATACCGATTGGATTTCCCGAATGTACCAATGTGGACTTGAACAAATCGCATAGGGTCATCCAGATCATATCTAGATAGAGTATTTTGTAGGGAAATAGATAGGTCTGTCATAGGTTGTCCACAATTCAAGATAGTCAGCTACACGGACCACAAATTCGTGATCTGTGTGCTTGACTTAGATAGGCTTCATAGACGAGGACCCGGCTACTGGAAGCTAAACGCGTCTTTACCAGCGCGCAAGGCCTACAGAGACCGGATTAGCGAACTAGTTAAGCGGGCGTTGACGGGGGCCATCGTCAACAACAAGTGGTGGTTTGCTCTGAAAAGAGCGATTGAATAATGTCCATTAGGTTTAGTAAGGATTTAGCAATAGAGACAAATAGAGCAGAGGGAGAACTAGTTAGCAAATTAAACGAGGCGCTTCGCAAAGGCATCGCGACCGACCTACTTGCGGCGAAATTGACCCTTGACGAATTCTTCAATGCAAAGCACGAAGGCTGCGTTGTCAGAGCTAGAGTGCATGCTCTCAGACAAGAGGGGACGAAAGCCGTTCAATGGGCCCGAGTGGCGGAGGCGCGACGTGGCAACAAACCACGATCCGGTCTTTGGTGGACCACGACGGGCGCATGCTACTCGATCCCGGGCAAATGTGTGAAGCTTTCCAGCGACACTTCGCCCAGCTGTTCGGGCGCAGCGGCGGGCCGGATCGAGGGATGGACTTTAGTGTCAACCTCGACGGAATGCCGCGGCTCTCGGCCACTGAAGCGGAGTGTTGCAAATAGCAGATAACAGCCGCTGAAGTACGGGAGGCAATGACAGGCTGCACAAGGGGTAAATCGCCTGGTTTGGATGGTCTGCCCTATGAACTTTACGTACAGATGCCAGACTTTTTCGGAGGCCTCTTGGCGGACATCTACTGCAACTGGCAACAGAATGGGAGAATTCCCAGCTCTGTGAGTCGAGGAGCTGTGGCGCTGCTGAGAAAGGATCCGAACAAGGGGGATAACATAGATAATTTCAGGCCCATAACTCTGCTAAACACAGGGTTCAAGATTTTGACCAAGGTGCTAGCAAAGAGGTTGGCGCTTGTCGTTGCTGGTCTGCTGGGATAGGCGCAGACGTGCGCCATTCCCGACAGATCCATCCACGACAAACTCCACCTCATGCGATACATCGTAGAGAGGGTAGCTAGGGAACCTTGCACGGATGGGTCCTTGGTCAATTTAGAGCAGTCGAAAGCTTTCGATAGGGTCGATCATCGTTACCTAGCGGCAATCATGAGGGCGGCTGGCTTTGGGCCCGTCTTCAGAGGCTGGATCGCTGCCATGCACAGCGACATCTGCTCTGTGGTGAGAGTGAACGGTCACCTTTCGGAACCGTTCAACATCATGCGCTCGGTCCGCCAAGGATGTCCCCTCTCGTCCCTCTTGTACGTATTGACTCTCGAGCCATTACTGCCCAAACTGGAGACGTTGAGGGTGGGGGGAACTAGGATGCGGAAGGTCCGTGTCAGCATATGCGGACGATGTCACCGTAGTGGTGTCGAACCCCAAACATATCGAGGCGATCGGCACTACACTAAGAGAATACGAAGCGGTGACAGGAGCAATGATCGACCAGGAAAAGTCAGTGGGCCTGCAGCTCGGCACCTGGAGAGGCAGGTCCATGCCGTCCAACAGCGTCGTCGGTCGCTGGACGGACGGTCCGGTTAAATTGCTCGGGGTCTGATTCGGTCCGGACCTCCAGACGGACAAAAACTGGGACGAGGTGACGAGCAGGGTGGCTTCTCTCTCCCAGAAATGGGCGGAGACGAAGCTATCCCTGAAAGGTCGAGCGGAGGTGGCTAACGCGTACATCGCGTCCGTCATCTACTACCGCTTGACCGTCGTACCTTGTCCTAAGCCTCGCCTGACTGCGCTGGGGTGTTTGCGCTTTCGCTTTTTGTGGAAGGGACGCTCTCCGATGGTCAGGCGGTCCATTTGCTTTCATAACCCGCTACGTGGAGGGCTGGGCATGCCGTGGTTGATGATGCGCAGACATGCGCTCAGGCTACGACATATCCACCTCTTCCTCGACGGTGAACAGGTGTGGTCGCCGTTTGCTAGACGCTTCTTTCCCCATTCGTCTCCTTGACGGAGCTGCAGTCCTGGGGTCAAGCGAAGACGGAGAGTGAGCGCTTGGAGACAGGAATGTCTTCAGGCGCTCACAGCCCTCGACCAATCGGGCAATGTGATCGGTGGAAACTCCACATTGGCGTTCTATAGAGGATTAGTGGAGGGGAAGAGCGATGCCGTACTTGGAGAAACTCTAGGCGTCGACGAAAATCAACTAGACAACCTCTTCGGAAGAACTTTCGGGCCAGGGCCTATGGACAACTTCCAGAAATCCGTGGCCTGGCAGTGCTACCGAGGAGCTTTGCCAGTTCGGGATAAACTCTATTGGCATGGAGGTGCCGTCAACCGGGCATATCCGAGATGCGCAGAGGGCGAAGAAACCGTCCTGCACGCACTCGTCCAGTGTCCGAGTATTGCTGACTTGTGGGTTTATGTCGAACACCTGCTGTCACGTGTAGGACGGATCCAGCTATCATCTGAGTCCATCGTGAGGATTGCCCCACCCTCTTCCTTTAGCCGGGAAGGGCATGCAATTTTTATGTCTGGTGGCCATGACGAAAGAGATAGTATGATGGACACGTTTGAAAGGGCTGAAGACGAGCACTTACCTCTTCGGTGATGCCCTGATAATCTTTATCAAATTTCATTTGAAAAGGAAAATCAGGGTAGAGAGGGGAGTGCTCTCTTCCCAGCATTTTGTTGAAAGATGGGTGAGAGAAGCAAGTATGGCCCGAGTGAATGGGCCTACGCTGAGTATGTGTCTGTAAATTAAAGGTGGAAAACTGGGAGAGGGCACTTGCCCTGGTGGTCAGGGTCACTGTGGCCTTTTAATAGGCTTTCTCCACAAATGTCCCTCCGAAGTCTCCCACCTATTGGGAAATTTTTCATTGTTATTTTTTTGTTACATCCTCTGTTTTTGTTTTTTTTACACGCAGAAATGCCCATTGTACCGTCCTGTATTGTCCTGCACTGTCCTTAATGTCTACTTTATGTAAACCCTTGTGGTTAATAAAGAAATCATTATTATTATTATTATTATTATTATTATTATTATTATTATTGGCGACCTACGTAGTAAATCGTATCATCGTGAGCTCCACAAAGGTTTGTTATTTCCGTTTGTTAAAAATTGCCATTTATGGAAAATTTTATTGTTAATCATGTATAAGAGCACATACATTGTTTTCCGAAAAGGACACCCAAAAAGATTGGGGCCTTGTGCCCCAAATTTAAACTTTTATTATTATCAAAAAATGTCTTTGAAAAAAAATGGCTAATTCACCTCTGCACCAAGCAGCTGAAAGCCTTTCTCACAAATTAACACCTCACACCGACACCACCATTGTAAATGTTACTACGTTTGCCAACACTAAAAAAAAAAATATAAGCACTAGCAATATTTTAAATTTGTCTCAGGCAGACATTCATTTCCCGCCATTACCAATGACTGTAGGTGTTAAAGCCTCCACCACCTCCACCACCACCACCACCACCACCGCGACAACAGAAACAAAAGAAGAAAAAATAAATTAACTTGTGATGTCGAAATGAAATCAAGTAAAATGGACTCTTCCCCACCAAAGACGACTGACGTAACCACCACCACAACTGAAACTAAAATTAATATTAACACAAAAACGATAGCAACAACAACAACAATGACATTATAAAAACCCCCCTCAGTTACGCCAGAGTAGCAAATCAGTTCGAAGCATTTACGGTAACTCAGGAGGATTTAGAAAATGCCAAACAAATGGTAAAGAAAGCTGGTTACAGGGTCAGCCCCCCCCCCACCTAATAAAATGGAGCATCGGCGCCTATGCACCGTGTCGTATCGAACGATAAATGTAAAATCGCGCCGAGTGGAACGGACATCTGAGTCCCAAATCCAAAAAGCTTTGGGACATGTGTGGGCAAGAAAAATCCACATCAGACGTGGGCAGAAGTATGGAACCGTGGACGTGTTCTTTGAAACACCAGAGGAGGCTAGAGAACACTCCATGGCCCCATTAAGAAGTGACGACTTCACACTCGTCCCAAGCTATTGTGGCCAGAGACTCGTAAAGATCAGGGTGACCCACGTTCCACCGGCCATCGAAATTCCCTGGCTAATAGCGGCCGTCCTCGCCGGCATCGAAGCCAACACAAAAATAATAGCAATAGCAAAAGAAAAGCAGGAGAACTGGTCCGGATCTGGGATGGAGCTCCTGATCCAAGCGGACCAAAAAAGCATTGAGGAGATCCCAGAGGTAATAGACCTCACTGACGGCAGCCTCCTCACGGTAATTGTCGAGGGCAGAAGACCTAGGTGTGTCGTTTGTGGTGAAGGAACCCACCTAAGGGCTTTCTGCCCTCAGGCTAAAAGATTGAGGCCACCTCTCCTACCCACCCCAGTGACACAACCATCAACACCACCAGTAGCAGAGATGGCAGCAACAACTGTAGCAGCAACAACAGAAGCAACTATAACAGCAACAACCCCAGCAACAGTAGCAAAACCAACACCACCACCACCACCAGCAAAACCAACACCACCGCCACCCAACGCTTCAGAACTAGCACCAGCGCCTACACCATCCACCACGCCACAACCAAAACTAACGCCTGTGGAGGATTTTCCACTCCCCGGCCTATCACAGCTGGAGACAGATTGTGACGACGAGGAGTGGGAAACGATATCCGGGAAAAAAAATAAGAAACCAAAAAAGAAAAAATTCTCTTCCATCCCCCTCCAAAAACAAAATACAGAGGGAAACAAATAAACTAAGAAACAAAAAAGTTAGGACAGATATGCCACCATCCACACCAGCATCACCAACCCCATCAACCCAAACACCAACACCATCACCATCATTAACTCCAACACCACCATCACCTACACCACAAAAGTCACCAAAATGCGAAACAGAAACAAAACCACAACGAACGCAAACAAAACAAAACAACCAAAACGATACACACTACACAGCATTAAATTTGAACAACAAGCAATTATTACACTACATCCAACACAACACCAGCATCACAGAAAAAGACTACACAACAACCCCAAAATTCACACCACCTCCACACATACAAATCACTCGCATCACACAGAAAACGTACATGACACTAAAACAAAAATTCCCCAAAGACATCGGAGACTTCCGACAAGCACTCTCCAGGAGGATTTATAAGGACATCCTTCCTGAGGAGGCCACAAGCAGTGAAAAGGATGGAAAAACCGTCCTTCCCCTACGTGAAGTAAGGTAAGTGGTCTTTCCAATCTTTTCCACTCCTTTTCAACATGACCTCACTCAGAATAGGCAGCATAAATGCGCGTGGCTTGGGGTCGTCATGGAAGCAGGGCCACCTGCTCAACGACCTCAGGTCACTAAACATAGATGTAGTGGCCATCAGCGAGACCAGAATCTCCGAAGCACAGGCTTTCGCACCGATCTTCGGCGGCTACGATGTGTACGCATCTCCCAGCCGTCCGGGATCGGGGGGGAGGAGTTGCTGTGCTTTTTCGGAGAGGTTTGGATCTTGACATACGGGCCATCTTCCTGGACCCAGAAGGTAAGTTGGTGGTGCTGGACGTGACCAGCGGAGACGGGCAAGCTTTCAGGTTAGTGGCCGTCTATGCCCCGACAGGAGCAGGACGGCCTGATTTCTTCCGGCGTCTGGAGACCTTTTTTGGAACGTCCCGCTCTTTAGTGTTAGTGGGCGACTGGAACGGGATCTTAGATGCACGCTGGGATTGTGTGGGATTAGTGGATAGGGAAGGAGGGTGCAAGAGTCTCACCAACCTGCTCAGACGTTTTGAACTGTCTGACAGGTACCGAATGGATTTCCCGAATGTACCAATGTGGACTTGGACAAATCGCATAGGGTCATCCAGATCATATCTAGATAGAGTATTTTGTAGGGAAATAGATAGGTCTAGCATAGGCTGTCCACAATTCAAGATAGTCAGCTACACGGACCACAAATTCGTGATCTGTGTGCTTGACTTAGATAGGCTTCATAGACGAGGAGCCGGCTACTGGAAGCTAAACGCGTCCTTACCAGCGCGCAAGGCCTACAGAGACCGGATTAGCGAACTAGTTAAGCGGGCGTTGACGGGGGCCATCGTCAACAACAAGTGGTGGTTTGCTCTGAAAAGAGCAATTAGAATAGAGTCCATTAGGTTTAGTAAGACTTTAGCAATATAGAAAAATAGAGCAGAGGGAGAATTAGTTAGAAAATTAGATGAGGCGCTTAGCAAAGGCATCGCGACCGACGTACTTTCGGCGAAATTGGCCCTTGACGAATTCTTCAATGCAAAGCACGAAGGCTGCGTTGTCAGAGCTAGGGTGCGTGCTCTCAGACACGAGGAGACGAAAGCCGTTCAATGGGCCCGAGCGGCGGAGGCGCGTCGTGGCAACAAAGCCACGATCCGGTATTTGGTCTACCACGACGGGCGCATGCTACACGATCCAGGGCAAATGTGTGAAGCTTTTCAGCGACACTTCGCTCAACTGTTCGGGGGCAACGGCGGGTCGGATCGAGGGATGGACTTTAGTGTCTACCTCGACGGACTGCCGCGGCTTTCGGCCACTGAGGCGGAGTGTTTCGAAAAGCCGATAACAACCGCTGAAGTACGGGATGCAATGACTAGTTGCACAAGGGGTAAATCGCCTGGTTTGGATGGTCTGCCATCTACTGCCATCTACTGCCATCTACTGCAACTGGCAACAGAACGGGAGAATTCCCAGCTCTGTGAGCCGAGGAGCGGTGGCGCTGCTGAGAAAGGATCCGAACAAGGGGGATAACATAGATAATTTTAGGCCCATAACTCTGCTAAACACAGAGTTCAAGATTTTGGCCAAGGTGCTAGCAAAGAGGTTGGCGCTTGTCGTTGGTGGTCTGGTGGGAGAGGCACAGACATGCGCCATTCCTGACAGATCCATCCACGACAACCTCCACCTCATGCGATACATCGTAGAGAGGGTAGCTAGGGAACCTGGCACGGGTGGGTCATTGATCAATTTAGATCAGTCGAAAGCCTTCGATAGGGTCGACCATCGTTACCTAGAAGCAGTCCTGAGGGCGGCTGGCTTTGGGCCCATCTTCAGAGGCTGGATCGCTGCCATGCACAGCAACATCTGCTCTGTAGTGAGAGTGAACGGTAACCTTTCGGAACCGTTCAACATCATGCGCTCGGTCCGCCCAGGATGTCCCCTCTCGTCCCTATTGTACGTATTGACTCTCGAGCCATTACTGCACAAACTGGAGACGTTGAGGGGGATCCCGCGCGAACTAGGATGCGGAAGATCCGTGTCAGCATATGCCGACGATGTCACCGTAGTGGTGTCGAACGCCAAACACATGGAGGCGATCGGCACTACACTAAGAGAATACGAAGCGGTGACAGGAGCAATGATCAACCAGGAAAAGTCAGTGGGCCTGCAACTCGGAACCTGGAGAGGCAGGTCCATGCCGTCCAACAGCGTCGTCGGGCGCTGGACAGACGGACCAGTTAAATTGCTAGGGGTCTGGTTCGGTCCTGACCTCCAGACGGACAGAAACTGGGACGAGGTGACGAGCAGGGTGGCTTCTCTCACCCAGAAATGGGCCGAGAGGAAGCTATCCCTGAAAGGTCGAGCGGAGGTGGCTAACACGTACATCGCGTCCGTCATCTACTACCGCCTGACCGTCGTACCATGTCCTAAGCCCCGCCCGACTGCGCTGGAGCGTTTGCTCTTTCGCTTCTTGTGGAAGGGACGCGCTCCGATGGTCAGGCGGTTCATCTGCTGTCAACACCCGCTACGTGGAGGGCTGGGCATGCCGTGGCTGATGATGCGCAGACACGCGCTCAGGCTACGACATCTCCACCTCTTCCTCGACGGTGATCAGGTGTGGTCGCCGTTTGCTATACACTTTTTTCCCCAGCTCGTCTCCTTGACGGAGCTGCAGTCCTGGGTCAAGCGAAGACCGAGAGGGAGCGCTTGAAGACTGGAATGTCTTCAGGCGCTCACAGCCCTCGACCAATCGGGCAATGTGATCGGTGGAAACTCCACCTTGGCGTTCTATAGGGGATTAGTGGAGGGGAAGAGCGACGACGTACTTGGAGAAACTCTAGGCGTCGACGAAAATCAACTAGCTAATCTCTTCGGAAGGACTTTCGGGCCGGGGCCTATGGACAACTTCCAGAAATCCCTGGCCTGGCAGTGCTACCGGGGTGCTTTGCCAGTTCGGGATAAACTTTACAGGCATGGATGTGCCGTCATCCGGGCATGTCCGAGATGCGCACAGGGCGACGAAACCGTCCTGCACGCACTCGTCCAGTGTCCGAGCATTGCTGACTTGTGGGTTTATGTCGAACACCTGCTGTCACGTGTAGGACGGATCCAGCTATCAGCTGAGTCCATCGTGAGGATTGCCCCGCCCTCTTCCTTTAGCCGGGAAGGGCAGGCAGTTTTTATCTGTCTGGTGGCCATGGCGAAAGAGATAGTATGGTGGACACGTTTGAAAGGGCTGAAGACGAGCACTTACCTCTTCGGTGATGCCCTGATTAACTTTTTCAAATTTCATCTGAAAAGGAAAATCAGGGTAGAGAGGGAAGTGCTCTCTTCCCAGCATTTTGTTGAAAGATGGGTGAGAGAAGCAAGTATGGCCCGAGTGAATGGGCCTTCTCTGAGTATGTGTCTGTAAATTAAAGGTGGAACACTGGGAGAGGGCACTTGCCCTGGTGGTCAGGGCCACTGTGGTCTTTTAATGGGCTTTCTCCACAAATGTCCCTCGGAAGTCTCCCCCCTATTGGAGAATTTTTCTTTGTTATTTTATTTCATCTCTGTTTTTTTTACACGCAGAAATGCCCATTTGTACCGTACTGTATTGTCCTGTACTGTCCTTAATGTCTACTTTATGTAAACCCTTGTGGTTAATAAAGAAAACATTATTATTATTATTATTATTATTATTATTATTATTATTATTATTATTATTATTATTATTATTTTTATTGAAGCCATACCTACTAAAGGGAATAGTGAAGCAACGTGTTATTCCTAATCCTGGAATTATTATGCGATTTTGAAGTTTCCAAAATTCTCTACCAGAAACTTCAGTGATATTTCTGTGTTGTGCACTTCGTGTACATTCTTTACGGTATCTAATCTACATTTAGAATCTGGCCAAATGTGTTAGACTGTTTATGCTTAATTTTCATCTTACCTGGTTCAATAAATCTGATGAGTTTGCAATAATCGGATATAGTACAAAGGGCTGGGCTCATGTGTCACTCACATGGAAAATCTAAAACCCCTGAAATAATTGTTTCTACTTTTGGCACAAGGGCAGCAATTATCCATTACATTACTGGTACTTTATTTTATCGACCCCGTAAGGATGAAAGGCAAAACGTACCTAGGCGTAGATTGAACTAAAAAAACGTAAAGTAACGTAACTATATACCACAAATATGTTGATCGAGGCTCTAACAGTACTGCCAATGAAATAATAAAATGAAATCCCAAAGCATCGTAAATTTAATATATTGTTTTGATTCATGTATAGGTATTTGTATCTACAATTCAAATTTCATGTTTAAATCCCTGTACGTTTTCATTATTGCCATTGCTAGTCTTTTGCAACAGGTTATTATAGCGAGTATGTCGAATTTATATTTATTGATTTTTTTTATATCAATCGATATTTTTCCTTTTTTATATATATACTTTATTTTTAGGTCGAGTTCGTATTAAACAAATCCTTTAATTTTCTTACATCTGATATATTAAGAAACCATATCATCTATTTTCAAATAATAACCAAGTTACGACAACAATTTCCCTAACTGCCAGATTCAACTACAGTTTTCACAATTTCATCAAATCAACACCGATGCAAAATACTGTATCTTAAATTTTTCAATTGCTTTTCTAGTGGAGATTAAAAGGTCATTCTTTAAGCATATTATCGTATGAGAATTAGACTATATATATATATGTGTGTGTGTGTGTCTGTGTGTGTGTGTGTGTGTGTGTGTGTGTGTGTGTGTGTGTGTGTGTGTGTGTGTGTGTGTGTGTGTGTGTGTGTGCGTGTGTGTGTGTGTGGGCATATATATATATATACACATACATATGTGTGTGCATATAAATATATATATATATAAATATGTGTGTGTGTGTGTGTGTGTGTGCATAGAGGCATAGAGGCATAGAGAGACAGAGAGTGTGGGTTGGATGATGAGAATGACACAAAGATAATGAAAAAGTGTACTAGCCGCCGAAATATCATTAAACTTCATGTGATAACTTAATACAAGCGTGTTTCTATTTATTTTATTTTTTGCATTCATTTGTTTCTTCTTAGTTCGTTCTTAGTTTTAAATCCAATTTAATCTGTAAAATTCATGTCAAGAGGGGACAAATTCTTTTCCTCGACTTTTGTTTTGGTGTCAGTTTGTAGGCTTTTAATATCTTGGCAATAAGCTTAACATTTCTTTGAGGGATACTACAGCTACTACTACTACTACTACTACTACTACTACTACTACTACTACTACTACTACTAATAATAATAATAATAAAAATAATAATAATAATAATAATAATTATAATGATTTCTTTATTGGCCACAAAGGCTGACATCAAGAAAAACATTACAGACGGCACAGGACGGTACATGACGGAACGATGTGGGTTTTGTGCGTGTAAATATTTTTATTATTTATATAAGAAAAGAAAAAAAAGGACATAGAAACATATATATATATAAACAATAAAAATGAAAATTGAAACAATGAAAAATTCCCCAATAAGGGAGAAACCTCCGAGGGTTACTCGTGGAGAAAACCACACAAAAACCACGGCCACCTTGACCACCAGGGCAAGCGCCCTCTCTCAATTTTTCAATTTATCAAACTACAGACGTATATTCAGAGCGGTCCAGTTCACTCGAACCATTCTCGCTACATTCACCCACCTTTCAACAAACTTGTTAGAGGGCAGCACTTGCCTCTCCACCATGATTTTTCTCTTCAAGTGAAACTTGAAAAAGTTAATTGGGGATTCGCCGAAGAGGAAAGTGTCTGTCTTTATCCCTTTCCACCTTGTCCACTACACAATCGCTTTCACCATGGCCACCAGGCAGATGAAAACCGCCTGCCCTTCCTCCTCGAAGGAAGACGGCGAGACCATCTGCACAATGGACTCAGTCGATAACCGGATCAGTCCTACACGCGACAGCAACTGTTCGACATAGCTCCACAAGTGAGCAATGCTCGGGCACTGAACGAGTGCGTGCACGACGGTTTCGTCGCTCTGCGCGCATCTCGGACAGGCTCGGCTGACGGAACTTCCGTTCCTGTAGAGCTCTATCTCGAACCGGCAGCGCTCCCCGGTAGCACTGCTAGGCCATGGATTTTTTCGAAGTTATGCATAGGCCCTGGGCTGAAAGTTCTCCGGAAGTGAGTAAACAGCTGATCTTCTTCGAAGCCCAGGATCTCTCCGAGAATGTCGTCGCTCTTCCCCCCACTAGTCCTCTATAGAACGCCGACGTGGATGTTCCACCGATACTGGTGCCCAGCTGGCAGAGGGCAGTGTGCGCCTGGAGACATTCCAGTTTCCATGCGCTATCCCTCGGTCTTTTCTGACACAGGACTACATCTCCGTCAAGGTCAAGGAGACGAGCTGTGGGAAAACGTGCCTGGCGAACGGGCGACCACACCTGTTCACCGTCAAGGAAGCACCAGATATGTCGCAGCCTCAGCGCATGTTTGCGCATCATCAAGCATGGCATGCCCAGTCCTCCACGTAACGGGTGTTCACAGCAGATGGATCGTCTGACCATGGCAGCGCGTCCCTTCCACAAACAGAGGAAGTGGAGGCGCTCCATTTTGGTGAGAGTTGGGCTGGAGCAAAGGACGACAGTGAGGCGGTAGCAGATGACGGATGCGATGTACGCAGTCGCCACCGCCGCGCGGCCTTTCAGGGACAGCTTCCTCTCGGCCCATTTCTGGGTGAGGGAGGCCAACCTGCTCGTCACCTCGTTCCAGTTTTTCTCCATCTGGAGGTCCGGTTCGAACCAGACCCCGAGCAATTTAACCGGTCCGTCCGTGCAATGCCCCACGACGCTGTCGGACGGCATGGACTTGCCTCTCCAGGTGCCGAGCTGCAAGCCCACCGACTTTTCCTGGTTTATCTTTGCTCCTGTCACAGCTTCCTATTGCTTGAGAGCGGTGCCGAGCATCTGGACGTGTCTGGTGCTCGACACCACCACGATGAAGTCGTCAGCATAAGCCGACTCGGATTGCCCGCATCCTAGTTCGCGCCGGCCGCCCCTCATCGCCGCCAGTTTGTGCAGTAACGGCTCGAGAGCTAATACGTACAAGAGGGACGAGAGGTAACAAACCTGGCGGACTGAGCGCATTATGCTGAACGGCTGCGACAGGTGACCGTTCACACTCACAACTCATCAGATGTCGCTGTACATTGCTGCGATCCAACCCCTGAAATCGGGCCCGAAACCGGCTGCCTCGTGACCGCAGCCAGGTTGATCAGGGCCCCACCCATGCCAGGTTCCTTAACCACTCTCTTTATGATGTTTCGCATGAGGTGGAGGTTGTCGTGTATGGATCTGTCCAGAATGGCGCATGTCAGCGCCTCTCCCACCAGTCTCTTGACGACAAACGCCAACCTTGTTGCTAACACCTTGGCCAAAATCTTGAACTCTGCGTTTAGCTGGGTTATGTGCCTGAAATTATCGATAACATCCCCCTTGTTCGGGTCTTTTCTCAGCAGCGCAACTGCTCCCCGGCTCACAAAACTGGTAATGGTCCCGTTCTGCTGCCAGTTGCAGTAGACATCTGCCAAGAGATCACCGAACAAGTCTGGCATAAATGCATAAAGCTCGTAGGGCAGACAATACAAACCTGGCGATTTACCCCTTGTGCAGTGGCCATCGCTTCCCGTATTTCACCGGCTGTTATTGGCTTTTCGCAACACTGTGCTGAGGTCGTCGAGAGCCGAGGCAGTCCGTCGAGCTATGCACTGAAGTCCATGCTACGATCCGGGCCGCCGCTGCTCCCGAACAGTTCAGCAAAGTGCTGCTGAAAATCTTCACACATCCGCTCGGGTTCGAGCATCACGCACCCGTTTTGGTCAAAGACCGAATTGTGGCTTTGTTGCAACGTCGCGCCTCTGCCACCCGGGCCCATTGGACGGCTTTTGTCCCCTCGTGTTTCAGAGCACGCGCTCTAGATCTGACAACGCAGACTTCGTGTTTTGCCTTGAAGAATTGGTCGAATGCCAATCTGGCCGCAAGCACGTCGGTTGCGATGCCTTTCCTAAACCCCTCTTCTAGCTTTCTGACTAGCTCTCCCTCTACTCTATTTTCCTCTGTCACTACTCCTTTGCTAAAGCTAATCGACTCTACTTTAATTGCCCTTTTCATGGCGAACCACCACCTGCTGTTGACGATGGCTCCCGTCAACGCACGCTTAACTAATACGCTAATCCGGTCTCTGTAGGCCGCTGCGCGCCGGTAAAGACGCGTTCAGCTTCCAATAACCAGGCGCTTGTCTATGAAGTCTGTCTATGTCGATCTCACAGATCACAAATTTGTGGTCTGTGTAGTCGACTATTTTAAATATACTTATACTAGCCTTATCTAGTTCTCTGCAGAATACCCTATCGAGTTACGATCTGGATGACCCGATGCGGTTTGTCCATGTCCACATTGGCACATTCGGGTGATGCAGTCGATACCTGTCAGACAGTTCAAAACATCTGAGCAGGTTGGTGAGGCTCTTGCACACTCCTCCCCTATCCACTAGCCCCACATAATCCCAGCGTGCATCCAAGATACCGTTCGAGTCGCCCACTAACAATAAAGAGCGGGACATTCCAAGAAAGGTCTCTAGACGTCTGAAGTTATCTGGCCGCCCTGCCCCTGTTGGGGCGTAGACGGCTACTAGATTGAAAGCATTGCCTTCGCTGCCGGTCACGTCCAGCACCACCGACTTCCCTTCTGGGTCTAGGAAGATGGCCCGTATGGCGAGATCCAAGCCTCTCCGAAAAAGGACGGCAGACCCTCCCCCGATCCTGGACGGCTGGGAGATGCGTATACATCGTAGCCGCCGAAGATCGGTGCTAAGGCTTGTGCTTCGGAGATTCTGGTCTCACTGATGGCCACCACATCTATGTTTAGTGACCTGAGGTCGTTGAGCAGGTGACCCTGCTTCCAAGATGAACCCAGGCCACGTGCATTTATACTGCCTATTCTGAGTACGGCCATGTTGGATGAGAAATGGGGCAAGTGAGAAAGGGTCACTTACCTTGATCGTGTAGTGAAGGGACAGTAGAACCGTCCCTTTCGCTGATCATGGGTGTTTCCAAGAAGATGTCTGCATATCCTCTTGGTAACCGACCCTCTGAAGTCTCCAACTGTGTTCGGAAATTTTTGTTTTAAATGTTTGTACTGTTCTATTGAGATTTCAATGATGCTTATGTTTGTCGGGAGAGTTCTTGGTGTTGGTGGGGTGTCGTTGTTTTTTTTCTGTGATGTCTGTGTGCTGCTTTATATATTGTATGAGTTCGTTTTTGCCTTGTGTACTTTTTGTGGTGAGGGGTGATTTTTTTGCTGTTTTCTTCTTGTTGCTGTTTGATGTGTCTGTCTTGTGTTTGCGTTGTTGGTGTTTTTGCGTTGTTGGTGTTTTTGGTGATGCTGGTGGTGGTGTGGTTGTTGTTGTCAATGGTGCTTGTGGTGGTGTTGGAGCAAGTTTCCTTACTGCCTTTACCCATCTTTGTATGCCTTCGTTTTGGAGGGTGAATCTGAGGGTTTTTTTGTTTTTTGTTTTTTGTGGCAGACCGTTTGCCACTTTACTCCCGCCTCAAACTCCATGTCGGATTCTGTGGCGTCTGGGAGGTGTATGTGCTCCACGGCTGTTGGTGGTCGCAGTGGCGCTCTCTTTGGCAATTTTGTTGCTGGTGTAGCTACTTCAAATGTAGCTATTGGTGTTGCCGCCACTGATGATGATGCTTTAGTTGTCCGTGGCCTTGGTAAGGTTGCTACGGACATCCCCCCCCCTACTCACCGTGGAAGGGGCTTCTTCGTTTGTTGCCCGCCCTGCTCTTGGTAGCAGCGGACCAGGTATTGGAAGGAGAGGGGCCTTCTTCTTCGACGTCTTCTGCGGGCAAAAGGCCCTGAGGTGACCCTTCGACCCACAGAGATAGCATTTTGGCCGTCTTCCTTCTACACTTATAGGGAGTTTGAGTCCTTCCTCAATGTCTATAATATCGGGGATAGCGTCGATACATTCCTGGTCAGTTTGTATAAGCATTTGCATGCCTATACCTGACCAGTTCTCTCTGCCTATTTGTTCTACTTGCAGCATGGCCGTCCTGTTCTCGATTCCAGCAAGGACAGACGCGGCCAGCCAAGGTATGGGCACGTCGGGTGGGTCCTGGGTCACTTTGACCCTCACCATTTTCTTCCCGCAGTAGGAGGGCACCGAGACTATCTCCTCACTCTTTAGGGTTTCCAAAGTGTGAGACTTTGCTTCCTGGGGGGGGGGGGGCTAAAAGTACGTCTACTGTGGCGTACTTTCTGCCTCGGGTGATGTGGGTTTTGCGTGCCCAGACGCACCCAAGGCCTTTTAGATTTGAGCCTCCGTGGCTCTCTCCACCCGATGTGAGATTTTGCTTACGGTGCGGTAAGTCACCGTCCGTAGCTGCTGGTCCTTGAAAAAATCGGGTGGAGGTTTCAGGGAGACTCTATTGGCGCTTCTTGTCACCATGGCCCTTGCGACTGCCATCTCCTCCTCTGAGACTAACACAGTCTCGATATTTCGGGTGACACCTGCAAAAGAAGTGGTTCCTGTTTCAGCAGCACCACTATTTCTGCCGCTACTGGTCTTACTGGTGGTGCTGAGATCGCTATTACAGGCATCGATGTCATTGTTGTTGTTTTCGTTGGTACAGTTGTTGGTGTTGTTGTTGTTGTTTTCGTTGATACTGTTGCTGTTGTTACTGTTATTGTGGCTGTTGTTAATATTGTTGTTTTTGTTGATACTGTTCCTACTATTATTGTTGTTGTGGCTGTTGTTATTGTCATTGTTATTGTTGTTCTCGACCTTACCGCTGTTATTTTTGTTATTGTCGTTCTCGACTTTACCGCTGTTATTTTTGTTGTTGCCGTTGTTATTGATGGTGTTGTTGTTGGTGTTATTGTTGGTGTTGTTAGTGTTAGAAATATTTGTTAATTTTTAATCTGTAACAGTCTTCTTTTCTTTTGTAATATTTTCGTTTATATTTACATCCGCTGGAACACTGTCTTGTTGACATGCTGATAATCTTTATAAAATATATATAAAAAAGTGAAAACTATTAAATTTGCCATGTTATGCATTCTATGCACTTTGAGTATGAAAAATCCTATTATCCAGATATCTCACGTGTAAAATTAGATAACATTCTAAAATATTTTAATTCACTTCAGGAATCGTACAAACGGGCGATTTGTTTCAATGAATTCCAAATGCAAACTGATTCAAATCTCTATTTGAGAGGAAGATGTAACAGAAATAAAAGCGTTGACAACACCAATAGTAACAACGCCGAGCGTGGTTGTGTCACAATTTAATTTGCAGTGGAATTTTCGTTTTTATATTACATGCATATATATACAGAGCAATATACGTATGTTACACAAATACACTTATCAAATATACATACAGGCTTTCACGCATCCCCACATAAATCTGGATATTTTGAAAGTTACATATGCATATAAATATATATACATATATATATAACGAAAAGTTTATATGGTTCGTTGATTATTCAACGAATACAATTTTACAATAGATTAGAAGCACTCGACACTAATTTATCTGGAGTATTTAATATTATTCAATAAATGAAAAATATTCTAATAAACAAAATATATATTTTTTTATATATATTTCAAAGGTACACTGGTGTTTCAGTACGTTTTCATCCGATAAAATATATGAGAGATTGGATATGCGACATACCGCTAAGGTTTTGATTATTCAATTCCTGTAGTGGTACTACCACTAGGTAAGCTTTGATATACCTATGGAAGAACGTGGAAAGGTTATCACCATACTTTAGCATTAGAGGTAAGACCAGTCCACGAACAAGACGTCACTGTGTAGTGCCAAATGTCCTATCCGTCGCATGAAGTATAAGGAACACGTACTGCAATAACCTGGGTTTCAAAGAAGCCCAGCTTTTTAATATGTTCCCCCAAAATCTGAGAGGTCTATATGGTGTGCATATGTCGATGCTTTCTAGAGACATCTCAACATTCTACTGACCAAGATCCCGGATAAACCCACAGCACAATGTGAAGTGTAAATAATGGCGGCAGCAACAAACACCCTTTTGCATCAATGACTAACCAGAGAAGGCTGGCTATATAAAGTGTAGCCTCAATGGCGGTGACCCAACATTGCCTCAGCCTGTCGGCTGGAACACGTAATAGAATAGTAAAGTATGAGTAGCTTTACAGGACAAATTCCAAACGCAAAAACACAGATATTTAATGGTGTTGTACGTTTGTGGTCTGAGAGGAATCATTGATCATTTACTTTGCAAGTACTACCAGACTAGTGCCATCGTGGTTGACGTTCAGCTTAAAATCATCTAGGGTAGCCTTTGTAAGAAAATAGTAGGTGAGAAAGAACAATAAACACTGGATGTTCCAGAATATAAGGAATATTTAACGAGTCTCGGGCGATACTTGCCAAAGAGTACTATCACAAAACGTGTGGATAGAGGAAGCGAGATTTGTGTAACAGGAGAGATTTTGCAACGTGAATAAATAGCTAGTTATCGGGTACTATATGGTCCATTTATCATTCTAGTTTCACATTGCATCATACTTGAGGTTTAGATCCACAGAGATATTTTGAGCAATATATAATTGTTTGGCTAATTTTCTTCTTTTTATATTGCATGCTGAACAGTTTAGTTTGAAACATAAGACGTAGTGTAGCATCAGTATAGTTCGATATATATGAACAGTTAACCGGAGTGAAGTTTCCTTTGAGTCTCTAGACATGTGAAGTAGTCAATTGTATTCAATCTCTCTATCTACCCACCTAACTCTCTACTCCCCTATCTATCTATCGTTTCCTCTATCTCTATCCCTATGTCATCTTTCTCTCTATCTACTTACCTTCGAAACCGCCTCCCTACTTCTCTCTCTCTCACTCTCTCTCTCTCTCTCTCTCTCTATATATATATATATATATATATATATATATATATATATATACACACATATATATTAGAAAGTGAGGTTTTTTTTTTTTTTACAGAATGAAAAATAACCGAGGTGTCCTACACGATGGAAAGTATAAAGAAAAAAAGATGAAATCGAAAATGCAACTGGAGTCTTATTTTAAAAAAAAATATATATATTTATTTGGTTCCTTTACTGGTTTCGCAGTTCTTCTGCTTTTCAAAAGTAGAGTTGAGATGGAGGGTCTGTGGTTTTTCTCACATCTGGTTGGTCTTTGAATGTTACTTGTTTTATATGGAAAAAAAGTGGTTCGAAAAGCCAGGTTTTTAGAGAAGTAATTGGATTGGTTGGTCAATAATTATATAAACTTCGCGCCAGTTCGCGTTACAAAGTTCTTCAAACAAGGGGGGGGGGGGGGGGGGTCAGGTTGTTTTTTCATATATGAGTGTTTGAATTTCTTTTTACTTAAAACAAAGGGGCTCACGAAGGCTTTTTTTTAATAAACGTAATTTGATTGGTTATAAATGAAATATGGTTAATTCGCTGGGGTGTAAGAATTCAGATTTTCTATTGAAATAAAGATAGTAAAGATATGTATGGTTATTTGTGTGCTTGTGTGTGTGTGTGTGTGTATGTGTGTGTTTGAATATCTTTTTATTTTAAAAAAAGGGGCTCACGAAGGCTTTTTTTAATAAACGGAATTTGATTGGTTATAAATGAAATTATGGTTGTCACGTGAACAAGTTTTCATTAAATATCGCGCCCGTATTTGGAAATCTATTCTGTAGCCTTTTTAGAGAATTTTATCACAAGCAAAAGATAATGGTCAAGAGAAATGGGATGGGAGAATTGTTCTGGTTCAGTGAATATGGTTAGTTCGCTGGGGTGTCAGAATTCAGATTTTCTATTGAAATAAAGAAAGTAAAGTTATGTATGTTTATTTGTGTGCTTGTGTGTGTGTTTGTATTGGAAGATGATTCTATTAGTAGAAATGTGGGAGGGAGTTCTCTGTGTGTGTGTGGGAGTATGTTAAGATGGAGAGAATATATATATTTTGTGTGGGTGTATATATGTGTGTAGGAAAGTGATTCTATTAGTAGAAATCGGGGAGGGAGGTGTGTGTGTGTGGGGTGGGGGTTGTTATGTGTATGTATGGGTGTTATGTGTGTGTGGGAGTATGGTTAGCATGTTAAGATGAAGATAATATATATATATTGTGTGAGTGTGTGTGTAGGAAAATGATTCCTTTCTTAGGAATATTTTTGAATACTTATTCGTATTTGTTCTGTTGTATTATCAGCGCAAACGTATGTTAAGGTTTATTTAGTTCGGGTTTTATTTTCTAAAGTAGCAGGTGTTATGTGTATATGTGTCTGTTTGGATGGTTAGCATGTTATGGTGTTGACATAATGTATATTAAACCATATTTAATGCTGGTCCATATTTTTGAATAAACATATTTTCCTTATTTATTCGTATTTGTTCTGTTGTATTGTTAGCACAAAGGTAAAATGAGAAGACTTGGAATTTGGGTGTCTTATTACTTGCGCATATGTCTAGATGTGCGCTTAGTGGTATATGTCTCGTGGTTGGATCTCGTAATTGTTGGCGATGAACTGTCATTCTGTTTCTTAGTGTGAGTTTAGTTTGTCCTATATAATCTTCATTGCATCCTTTACATTTAATGGCATGAGGTAGATTTTTTGATGAGCAAGAGAAGTGATTTTTTACAGCAACATTTTGTCCTGTTTTAAATGTATACGTGTTGTCTTCAATTAGGTGGGTGCAGGTTCCACAATTAGAGCGACCACATTTTTTGACAGTTGGTTGTAGGTTTGTGGTAGGTAATTTAGCATTGGTGAGTAATGTTTTCAGTGATTTCGGTTGTCTTTTGCTCTTGATTATTTTGTGTGTTTCAAGGGCTTTTTCATTCTTGGGTCTTGTTTTAGTAGTGGCATGTTCATGTGAATAGTGTTGTAAGCTTCCGCATTTCTTGGCTTGTGTTGAGATATATGATAGAATATTGGATGTACCTTGAATTTGTTTCTGTTTTCGTAAATATATATATTTTTAAAAATAAGACTCCAGTTGCATTTTCGATTTAATCTTATTTTCTTTATATATATATATATATATATATATATATATATATATACAGAGAGTGGGAGAGAGGGAGTGTGTGTGAGAGAGATAGATAGATAGATAGATAGATAGATAGATAGAGAGAGAGAGAGTTGTAGATACAAGAATGTAATCATATTTTAATGGATATATGCCTGGTAATGCATAAAGAAATTATGAAGAAGATTGCTTTAATTGATTTAAATGAAAGTATAATTGAATACGTTGATGGCTGGAGTTACAAAAGGTGGAGATCTAGGAAACCTGAGATTCACGAAACTTTATATAGAATTTACATAGAATTTCGTGTTCAAGGAATTATCAACTCCAATATATTTCTAATATAAAACCCGTCAATTTTGAGGGGCAATATTCATATAGATATCTGAAGATTTCAATACATTTTTGGGGCCCAAAGTCGTTTTTGTAAACAAATATGTACGTCGTATGCTTTTGTGTGGACTGGAAAATATTCAGTGAATTTTAACTCATATATACTCAGAGTTTCATATTGTCACATTGTTGAGTTATGTGGTTGTGTTTTCTTTTTAGTATAACGTCTATGGACTCACAGGAACCTTCGTCGAGTGTAAGATAATATGAAAGCTGAACTCAATTTTTGATTGCATTTTCAATTAATATATACTTCTTGTATAGGAGGTTCTTTGTAACCAACGAAACCTTATATATATATATATATATATATACACCCATACATACATACATATATATACTCACACATACATCTCCCGCCATACACACGCATATATACATTATATATATATATATATATATATATATATATATATATATAATAACTAGAAATTGATTAACATATAAATAAACATGAATAATCACAGGAGATAATTTTTACAAGTGTGTAACCACACATAGCTAGTTAGGTAACTAAATAAAGTTGACCAGAACATCAAAAATAGATACATTTTAATATGATTAATCTTCCCTGTATATATTAATATTTCCTATATATATATATATAGGAAAAAGTATGACCCCGACGGCAGTGCTCAAGCCGTTTCGACGGCTATTTCTGGACTACTACCCTAAGTATTGAGTACACTGGTGCGTTATGCTCCATCTGGGTCCTTACCACATTTCTTTTGTTATATATATATATATATATAAAATAAAGTAAAATAAATAAGTCAAATGCTTAAAATTTAGATTCGTTTATTACTGCTATATATATTTTGATGACAGCCATCTTTGGCTGTGACCTCTTCAGGCAGTCCGAATTAGTGTGGTATAGAGAAGTACATATGTTGTTGAGGTGTATAATTTTGTCAATAATATGCCTAGTTCCTGGTTGGGTTGTTATTTCACTGAGGAACTGGTATCATATTACTCCGGAGTAACCAGACCAACATGCGCACCTCGTCGAGTGCTCCAATCTGCATACTGAGGTGTTGATATACAACCAACATATACTCAAAACCTCTCTCTCTCTCTCTCTCTCTCTCTCTCTCTCTCTCTCTCTCTCTATATATATATATATATATATATATATATATATATATATATATATATATAAGAATATATAAATATATGCAAATATATATAAATATATATAAATATATGCGAATATATGCAAATATATATATATAGAAGTATATATAAATATATGCAAATTGGGCTTCTCAGCCGTTAATATGCATAAGGTAAGTATATACGTTCAACAATCTGGCAGGAAGGTATACGTTGCTGACGATAGCTAATAAGCTTGAAACTAGTACAGCGTTCCTTTGTCAGTGTTGAACAAACGAGCAACGATGGTTGCTGGACACTACGGCTTAATACGGGATGTTTGTTTACAAACACACCGAGCATTATAATAAATGTTCGGTGAATCCATACGTACATATATATATGTGTGCATGTATGTATATATATATATACATACTACTGTACGTCTGTATACATATATGTATGTACATATACATACTTATATTTAAGTAACAACCGTACTAAGAGTGGGAAATGAAATTTCTTTCATTTTTTCCGTTTATAAATATTGTTATACTTGGGGAGGGTCATATTTGTGTAATATTGCCAGAATTAATAACAGAACACACTCACTGTTTGGTTGGTTTTCGCTTCTCGCTGTCTTTTAAATCAAAGTTTGATTTAGAACGTAGCACGATGGAAAGCATCCAGCAGATAGCTAATTCCATACTCCAGAGTATAACTGTAACTATCGACTTCCCTTCCAAACACCCTAACAATAGACTACCTGTATTAGACACAGAACTCTGGATTAACACTATAGACGAGAGAGCCCAAATTCTCCACTCACACTATGCTAAACCCATGGCCTCCAAATACCTGATACTCAAAAACTCAGCAATGTCCAGTAGTGCTAATTTTAATATTTGATCGCAGATTTGGTACGAGTGATGAGGAATGTGTCCCGCATGTGCGACCCAACAGAAATGGAAGGACACATCCAACACTTCATCAACCGCATGCAGTTCTCTGACTACAACCAAAGAGACTATACGAAGGAGCCATGGAAAAGTATAAGACCCTCATAGAACTGGACATGAAAGGAATTTGCCCATTATACAGGAGCAAATCATGGAATAGCTTAGATAGGGCTAGACATAAGATAGGGAAAGCCACCTCATGGTACGACAACCAGAGATACCAGAGTGTCATGTTTGTGGACGCCACCCCTGGAGGGAAATTAGCTAACCAGTGTAGAAAGGCCCCGAGAAAGACCCACTTCAAAATAAAGGTGGTAGAAAAGCCAGGAACCACCAAAAATCCCTGATCAGCAAAACCTACCCTTTTAAGAAAACCCACTGTACCAATAGGAATTGTATCATATGTAAGGTGAACCCCCGTATAAACTGTAAAACTAGAAACGTAGTCTATAGCATAAGATGTACAGAGGGTACTTGCAGAAACATGA
>OZ024740.1:344665911-344670911 GCA_964016885.1 Eledone cirrhosa
TTAGTGCTGGAGATCTCTATTGCACGGTGATGAGCCAATGCCATGATGTTATCTGAGTATAAGAATTTATGCTTATTTTGTGGAGGTCCTTACCATGATGCACGAATAGTTGAATATATTGATGAATGCAATCATTTCGTTAAGCTATTTTAAAAGGTTTGCCGAATTACGAATTCTAGTTATTCTCTATTTTTACACTACGCAAATTCCATATGAAAATACACTATCCAATAATTAATTTTTAAAGCAGCACTTTGTTGCTATTACCATTGTGATTTTAAGATAATTTTGTGGAGTGTCTGTGACAGGGCTGAGAAATTTACAGTCAGGTCCTGTGTATCGTGGCAGCAGTGGATTCGTACTTGTAGGATGAAAGCGGAGGATTTGAAATGTTCTTATATTATAATTAGTTCTATTATATTATATAAGTTCATGTATATGTCATCATCAGAGTTTTGCTTGTCTCCTATACTTTTGTATGATCAGCATAGCCACTGAGACATTCTCCTAGTTTCAACGTTTCAACTTCTTTAGATATATGGTTTCGTTTGCTGAAATTGTATAGCTTTTACATTTTAAGAATTGCGCAGTCACTTATCTGGTCTATCAACTATGCTGAGATCACGCAGTTTGTAGTATACTATTCGATTATCAACTCTGTTTAATGTATTCGCAAACTCGAGTTTTACAACATTCACTTTTCGATAGTTAAGCAGTAGTTTCTGCAGCTAGTTGTAATGCGGTTGAAGCAGCATCATAAAGCTTTCTGGAAGATGGCCAAGCTAGTTGTCAGTTAGCAAGTAATTTTCTCTTAGTAACGTGATCAGTTACACACTGTTTATTTCTTCCAAAACTTTGCTGAAGTATGAGATGAGAGACCTAGATCGGTAATCATTAGCATCTGCCTTTATATGATAAGACATATAAAGATTGCGGGTGTTTACTTCATGCATGAACGCGTAGAGAAGGAATCTACAGGGATTTTACTATAACCAGTCTCGGTTTTTAAAAGAATCGATAAGAGCCCATGCGAGATTACACCAATTTTATAAAAACCAAATCAAATTTATCGACACAAGTGATACTATATATTTACCGATTTATTCATTAATATATTTATTGTTGCTTACCGTCAAAACAATCACAGTAAAAAGGCTTGCTCAGTAGCTAGTTTACTAATGGTAAATAACAATAAGATTTGTTATGGCCGGTGATTTTGCCCGAATTATTGCAAGAGAATATATTTTATTATATCAATTCATACGTCAAGTAGTTATAACCTAGATAACAAATTAACTGTAGTAAATAAAAGCAAGAACGATTACTTTCCACAGTTTCCTTTTACTAAATAGCATTTACAAGCTTTCGGACAACTCGAGGTAATAGCAAAAGTCATTTGGCCAAAAGAGGCGTTCTACGTGATTTGATCGAAAACCATTTTGTTGCAAAGGATAAAGTTAAATAACATTCTGCTGACATATCGGGTTCCTAATGACACACAAACTCATCCATTATTACTCGCTGAAGATGAGATAGGGTACAAAAATATGTAATGTCTTACCACATGTAGTCCACATTGGTATGTTAATATATCAGTTAAAGTTAATTGTTGGTGGTGTTGAAGACGTCGCTGGTGATGATTATGATGATGTTTAATTCCAGATTAAATCTAATGGAGCAGACATGTGTTCTAGAGGGTTCCATCCATAACCATCCCATCTTCTCTTCAGTCATAGGTTGATTAAACAACTACTATAGCGACATTAACAAAATGTATAGGATATTTCGAACGATAGCTTAGGCTTCTAGTCAGTTGGTTTCATGCAGTTCTGGGTAAGCTATGTTGGTAGAGCTCTTTCTTGCCTGAATATTTCTTCTTGTCCTCAATTACAAGCACTAAACATACGAGCTTTGGCGAAGGAAAAATATGTAGTTTTGATATCCGTGTTTATCTTAAAGGAGAAGTAAGTATAAGTAAAATTAAATTTTGCCAAAATTAGGTCACAGACCCAAGTTACCGGAAGCTCGCCCAGCGCACACGACAAAATAAAGCATATATTTAATTCAATAATAATTTTCACAAAGTGGCAGAAGAAATATTTACAAACGAATACACACACATGCTTACACGCATTTGTGGATGGTCTCATATATTTACATAGAAATATATGTGCATACACGCACATAACACATTTCTGTCTCTCTCCGTGTCCCACCCTCCCTCGATTTATCTCTCTCTCTCTATCTCTCTATCTTTCTTTCTCTCTCTCACTATATATATATATATATATATATATATATATATACACACAAACACAACGCATACATACATACATACATACAGACACACACACATATATATACACATCTCTATGTATATATGCATGTATGTACGTGAGATATGAGTGTGATTGTGTGTATGTGTGTTTATAGTTTGGAAATAAAATAGTACGAGTTTTGATTGTCAGTGCACCAGTCAAATACAAGCAGTAGCTAGAGACATGATGGTGTTTAATGTTTACTGTGTAAATATCGACAGGACAGCACAAGGGTGGATCAGACATGTGTACTTGCTCGATGTCATTGCACCCCTGGACAGAATGAGTCCATTTATAAGTGAAAGCGATATGAAAATGTATAATATGATATCATATAGTGACAAGTATAGAAATGAAGCTCTTCGTGACCTACTTTAAATTCCCTTTTCTCGCTAGTGTTTTACTTGATAGTACTCTTAAGAAGCTGATTCTGCCGACTAATACAAGGAACTAAATTTATATCATGTAACATCAGAACGTAAACTATTAATTAATCATTATATCCATCTGAACTTAATGTACTTTAGATACATATGTGATGGTTGATAATGTTGTAATTTATAGAAACATTAGATCGCCCAATTAAATATTGTACTGTATTAGACGTTGCGTCTACATAAATTAGAGTGTTAGTGATTCATTGGTATCGATTTAAAGGCGTGATCGTGTATCTTCAAGGCTTATTCAAGAGTGTAAATATGCCTGTGGATCTCTAACGTATTTTCTGAGTACTTCTTGTGCTTTACGATTTGATTAACCATGATACTGCTATGATGAGCAGAGACAGCAAGTAATATTGGCTTTCAGTGAGATAGAGACGAAACACTTCCACATGAATCCCATACTGAAATAAATAAGTGGTGCGCCCATTACCTTGCCTAACGTAAGTTCAAAGTGGAGTTAACAAAGCAGCAACTCCAACATCAACACCATCGCGCATGGAAACCTGCCCCTAGCCCTTGTAACACAACTGGATATAAATAATCACAACCACCAGCACCGCCACCACCACCACATCACTACCACAAAAACGAGGATGGCGCATGCCGTCGGTTGCTTGGTGAGGGTAACACAACATACGCCATACTGGACAGATCCACCCAAAACAAATTCCACTTCATTCGATATCTGATCGGGTAGAGGGGGTTAAGGAACCTAACATGAACGAGACCCTGATCAATTGAGATCAATTGAAACCTTTCGAAAGAGTCGAACATTGCTAGCTCGCAGCAGTCCTCAAATAGCCGCTTCGGACACATTTTCTGGGTCCATAACGTTGCTGCCATTGCTGTTTATGTTGTTGTTGACGTTGTTGTTGCTGCTGCTGCCTTTTGTTGTTGGCGAGGATTGCGTTGTTTTTTATGTTTATGTTTGTGATCGTGATAGTGGTCGTGCTGGTGACGCTTTTGTCAACCTTTTGACGCCCTGCGAGCTGCTGTCTCGTGATATGAACTTCTCGCTGCTGTATGTGGAGGGGCTGGTGTTACTTGTATTCTTTTACTTTCTAATTTCAATTAGTGACAGAAATTAATATGCTTTATGTTCTAACATTTTCAACAAAATCATCAGTTGCTATTCAAGAGTAAATTGATATGATATCGTACCCTGAACATACGCTGTCTCCCATCAAACAGATATTACTCTTATATGATTTAAAATATAGAAATATACTGTTTTAAATTTTATTATAACCCTTATACTTTAACTTTAATATATAAAATAAGTTCTAAATAAATATATTGCTAAATGGTTGCTGAGTAATTGATACAGACAATGGAATCACCTTCATAATAGTGTCAAATAATAAATTAACATGATTTCCTTTAAATCATATTATGTACACATTAACAGAACGACAAATATGACACGTTGAGTGATAAACGTAGAACCAAGTATCCATTACTTCTCAGGTGACAACCTTCCTCGTTCTCTGTGTTCAGATAGTGAATAATGTTTAACACTCTATAGATAGTCATGTTATCGAATGAGAAAAGTAAAGTGAAAATGGGATTCGAAAAGAAAATGAGTAAGACTGAACCACAATCCACCGTTTTCATATACATAGATACATACATACATACATTAGCGAAAAGGAGAATATGTATGCAGAACTAATGAGAAATCTGCAGAATCTCCACTCTGATTATACCTTCATATTTATGACTGTGATTATTGGGGCACTGGGATATGTTAGTAACTGCCTCAATACAAATCTTGAGAAGCTGGGTTTCACAGAAACAGAAAGAACACAACTAGTTAGGATATTACAAGTACAATCCATTAATGGAACAGTAAAAATATGTAAAACTTTCAAAAGCCTTTGCATCTAATAACTGCATATATACATGCACACATACAATAACATCCATACCTGCAAGCACATGCATGCAGATATGCATACATATCTACCTAGTTGATGTGTAAATTCCAGTCTTGTAACTATGTTAGAAACCGACTCTATCCCTATTGGCAAAAATTTGAGAAATTATAAAACCAGAAAAATATACATATATATATATGTATACAGTGAAATTCTATTATAACGATTTCAGGGGTATAAAAAAAATTCATTGTCACGAAAATTTCTTAATAACGAGATCGACCTATCCCATCGAGCGTGTGGCTGGGGATTGAAACAAATTTCGTTATGCTAAAAAATTCGTTATAATGGTATTCGTTATA
>OZ024740.1:344675911-344705911 GCA_964016885.1 Eledone cirrhosa
ACCTTCGGACTTGAGATGCTCTATACCTTGAATATTTTTACAGTCTTACAGCTGATTGAACTGCAGAGCAGCCTTAAATAAATAGATGAATGTACTGCCCTATATCTAGGAAAAAAACTTAACAACCTCTGCTGTAACCAATTCAAAGCTTTAACATATTTTAACACGCTTTCTGGAAAAAAAAAAGACACGGGTAAATATATAATATTGAATGTCCGAAAACATACGCAAGCTTTCCATGTTTAAATTTACCTTGCTTTGAATCATCTATCATATCTCAGCATTTGTATTATAATATTAATCAATTTATTGTCATTTTATATTATGTATATTTCCCGAAGAGCTCCGGTTATATATAGCATATATAATGGAGTACATAATTAACTTGTAATATCCATTTCTCTCCATAAATAGAGGCGATATTCTCGCCGCATGGAAACGTCAGTAGCTATGTATAAATAAGTAATAATGATACTATCATGGGCTTTCTTAAATTTTTAATTAAAAATACTCTGCTACCAGAACAGGCCTTGTCCTTTATTTATCCAGTTTTCTTTCTGCTCCAGAAGAACAGAGTGCTATAGAATATAAGGAAATGATCACATTTTACCAATAAAAATAGTGACGTTTTACACTATATTATATTATATTATATTATATAATATTATATTATATTATATTATATTATATTATATTATATTATATTATATTATATTATATTATGTTATATTATATTATATTATATTATATTATATTATATTATATTATATTATATTATATTATATTATATTATATTATATTATATTATATTATATTATATTATATTATATTATATTATATTATATTATATTATATTATATTATATTATATAAGGGCTGTGAATTGGCAGTATCGGTAGAGGGTCGGACATGCTTTCCAGCATAGTTATGTCCCTTTACGATCTGAGTTCAAATACCGCCGAGGTTAACTTTGCCTTTCATCCTTACGAGGTCGATAAAATAAAGTACCAGTAATGTACTGTTAAGTTGCTGGCCTTGTACCAAAAGAAGAAACAATGATATACATATATATATATATGTATATATATATATATATATGTGTGAATGTGTGTGTTTGTGCATATATACATACATGCATACATCCCTCTATATGGATGGTTGTGTGTATATGATATATAGTACGTACACTCAATGTTTGTCAAGTTTCACCCATCAATGGAAAAATAACTGGAGGTTATTCTCTTAAACAATCATATGTTTTACGCACGCGGCGAAACTATTACACAAAGATACAGATACAAATAGTCATTTAAGAACATTTTAATACAAATAAAAAAAATAAGTGTTTATTTGTTTATGATAGAATCGCTTATGGTTATCTTTGCATACAAATTGGCATAAGTATGTTTAGTTTTATCATTGGGCTATACAACATTATTTCAATGCATTATTCACTATATATATATATATATATATATATATAGGCTCGTGGCTAATAATTGAATAAAACCGTTTCTAGTATGTCGCTAAAATTACCCTGAAATCCATGATTCTCAACAGTACAAATATCACTTCATAAAAAAGATTCTTACTTCTGGTATTTATATAAATAAAAGAAATAGTATAAACAAGAATAAGTAATATCCTTTAAGACGTAAACTATATATATATGATAGAACTGTTTACTTAGTTACCAAATGATGATTTCTATACAAAATGAATAAACATGAGACTATTTATTTTTTTTTAAGATCAGTTTCAGTGTTTCACGTAATTATATATTTAGGTTAATTTCCTAGTTGTTAACGACCACGACCAGCATCATCTGTTATAATTGAGTACACCTTTAAGCTAAATAAAAGGAAATACAGACACAAACAAACACAAACGTGCAACACCCGAAACACACATATGTGTTAGTGTGTGTCTTAAGCTGATATTTGCACTTTCTTGTCATACGCACACACGCACACACACACTTCTATATATATTTATACAAACACGCACACAGATATATATATATATATGTATATTCAAAAACAAACACACATATATAAAAGGAATAGAGTAACTAATGCACCGTTGGGAATAAAATAATGCTCAACTTTGCCATAAGTTCGGAATCCACGAATGCAATACAGTAATGAAGATGGATTAAAAAGTAAACAATGTACATAGTATAATGTTCACATATTTATCCTTTAAGGAAACCTCATTAGAGTAAACCTTAATGTATCATAGATTGATTATCACTATGATAATTATATATATATATATATATATATATATATATATATATATAATGTAAATAAACATAGACTTATGAATATATAAACATACATACTCTTATATATGTAGAAATTATATCTCTGCAACCAAGATTGAGACGGCGTGTATATAAATATACATGATTATATTATATACACATTTAATCAGGCCATATATATATCAGGGCGGTAGATTGGGAGTATCGGTAGAGGGTCGGACGCCATGCTTTTATGATCTGAGTTCAAATCCAGCCGAGGTTAGCTTTGCCTTTCATCCTTACGGGGTGGATAAAATGAAGCACCAGTTACGCGCTGGGGTCGATTCAATAGACTTTCCCCTCCCCAAAAATTGCTGGCCTTGTGCCTATATAAGAAACCATTATATAAATCATTAGACGTGTCCGTCTAATGTCAACTCTTTTAATCCTTTTTGCATACACGCACGTATTCAATATATGTATATATATATGTATATATATGTATATATATATATATATATATATGCAAAAAGGATTATAAAGAGTTGACATTACGTAGAGGAGCAAACATCTAAATCTACCATTATCAAGCAGACAAAGACCTCAATACAGTATATTATAAGATATTTGCCGTAAAAAATATCTAAATATTTATAGGTGAATATAAAAACTAGTTGCAAAACGCCGTAAATGTTTTTTTTTCAATTCTTCTTCACGTATCTCGATTCCCCTCTCTCTTTCCTTTTCTGTTATGCTTATGTTTAATATTCTTTTGAGACTATGGCTTGGAAATGAAAAATAAAATTGAATGAAAGCAAGAAATGTGTTATGCTATTAATACAACAAAACTTCAAAATTATATAGACGTTAGCCGTTCATAAAATGGATAGAAACACAAGGGATTAAAATGTACAAATATCACTTTAAAAGAGTTGTACATCTCTGTGGTTTTGTGGGAATTGGGAAATGCTATATGTCCAATGGAAAAACTAAAACGATATGATTTTTTACCGTGGTATGCAGAAATATAGTACAGTAAATATTCAATACCATGAAACTTTATATTAAACACGTCCACAATAATGAAAATTAATGAACAGATGTGTCATTTGTATAACCTTTAGAACGGTGGCGATTTTTCATTTTGTCGAATGCCGACTAAAGTGCATTAAAATTTTAAGTATAGTCCTCCCTGATTTCGATTTTAAATCATGCCCGTGTTCATTTTATCTGTATATTCCTCTAGGGTTTATAAAGTAGAGCAAATCTATACATTTCTACTACGATCAATAATGTTGATACTTTTATTGATGTCGTAGAAAACGAAAGAGTAGAATGACAGATAATTTGTAGTGTGTTGCAATTATATAATTCTTCTATTTGAGTATCGCGGTTAATTTGTCAAAATACATATCAGTAATACGATTGGGAACACTGCTATCAACCGAATATTTTAGAAAAGAAAATATATTTCAATGACAACATCAAAGTGCGACTAAGGTATTTTGTTCTGGTCAAATGTTCTTGCAAGAAATAAATGAACAGGGTGTTTCATACTCCACTTGGGAATATTGGTTAGTGCAGGGCCAAGATGTAAACAAATTGGGGAAAGAAGGAATTACAAGAGTGTTGAAGTACTCGGGGGTGTCGTGAGACGAAACGAGCCTGCTTTGATGATTATGTACCGCTGCGGAAGCTGTAGAGAAAACAGAAAAGGAGATTATGGGTCCCTACTCTTGTTGCCTGTTGGAATGCGACATTATGTCATTTAGAGGGATGGTTATTTTGTAATGTCTATGATTCCCGTGTGCATTGATTCCCACATTTCATATTTGGGAACAGTACTCTACTGTGGAGTCATCGTGGACTCTATAGTGGGTTAGTAATTTGTCTGGGCGGCGAAGAAGAATATTTTGTGGCTCTGAAGGGAATTAGGCGTATATATGATGCAGCATTTTCTATGTTGAGGATGTGTAGTAGCTAATTGAGATCATAGGTGATGGTAAGTTTTTGAAGATTTTACTTACTTATTGTTTTCTGTTTCACCTGATTTTGTTAATATAGCTTTCTTTCGTCTCTCTTATTTCTGATTCTATTGTTTAGGGTAAGGTAATTATTGTCCATGACCAAATGGTAAGATCATTCAGACCCGTGACCAAATGCAATTGGAAGGTGAGCACATTGCCTTTTGGTAAAGTTAAGAAATATCTCTTCTTTAAATTAATATGGTTTTATTTGAGAAACACCCAACTGTTATTTTTAGCAAATCATTTGCTGCTTCATTCTTTATTTTAATAATCTGAAATCCATCGCTTTGTCCTTATCCTCATATTCTGCGCATTGTGTGTATAGAGGTGCAATGATATATCCCTTCAAATTATTAGCGATATCACCAAAGAGAATGTATTATAAATGGCATCTATCTTCAGACTCACTTCCCTAATAATATACCTCTGTTCCTCATTTCAAATGAGTGTAATATCTATTTAATATAAAAGGAAAATATACAGTATATTTTTAGCCAAGAAGGTATTATTAAAGTTGCTCAATTTGTTACATAATATCATTTATCTGATAAATTCGGAATGATGAAAATCAAAATATATTCGGGAATTAGTGATTTCAAAACGAATTTTAATAAAATTAACTTGTTTTGACACAGATATATTTTAGCAAAGCATAAACAATACATTATTCACGTGTATATTATTTAGAATCGCGTGTAGAATATACCGTGTATTAATTTTAATCAATCTGTGTAGGAAAGAGAAATTTATTCGAGAGTATTTGAAACTAGAACAATAAGGAGTCAAACAGAAAAAGAGAAAATACTGAATTACTTTGTCCTGTACACTTGTGTATTTCATATACCATAAACAAATATGTGAAATCCTATTTGATGCAATTAATAGCAAATAAATTTAAAACATAAATTTACAATTCTGCTTCAAGGAAGATAAAAAAAGACAGCGAAAATGATGATTGAAAATATAGACAAAAATATCAATTCTACATAAAAATACAATGAATGTAGGCTTGGGGTAAAATTTCATAATCAAAACATCGGCAACGTTATTAAGATTCTAAATACCTTTCATTTAAAAGTATCAATTAAAAAGAAATTCACATCAGATTTATTTGTATTTAAAAAAAAGAAAACATTGTTTTCTTTTTAACTTATTTTACCATCTTCGGTTTCTTTTCAAACACTTTAGGCGGCGAATAGGCTGAGTCATAAGATTCATGGAAATAGTGTTTTGGGGTAATGTTTCCGACCCTAAAATCCCCTGGGTTCAATTTTGGTTTTCATCCGTTCGTTTTTTAGAAATAAACTATCATTTCTGCAAAGGAAATTGGCAGAATTATTAAAGAATCGAAATGGTGAATCGCGCTATCTGTTCTGTTTCTGTACGTTCTAAGTTCAAAACTGCTCCATACCACCAGAATAGGGGCTGTCCTCCAGAGATAGTACCAGTAGTGGAAAGACCAATAAAAATGCAATTCCTTTGGTGTGGTCTGCAAAAATTCGGCTTCTTTCCTTTCCTTTTGTTATAAGAAAAAAACAGCTGAATATTGGAGCATGTTCATTATTTAGCCGGTGAACTGTAAATTGCCTGTTGGATATTTATGGTAGTAATTAATTCGTTACTAGAAACATGTGATCAGGAAATCGGTTTTAAAGCGAAGCAATTTCGGCGAGATTCATTGTTTACATAGTTTGGTATGGATTCTAATATATTAGAAGTAACAATAGGAGAAATGAAATAAATGATGTGTGCATAGATGTTTCTTTACATCAAGGTTGTATATAATGATGAATATCCTGTATGTAAAGGGCTCTTCAACATATTTAGAAATTAAGGCTTGATCTATCATTGTATAAAAAGCCATCTTAAGTGGTAAACTGAAACTGGATGCATATTATGGCATTTGAATACATTATATATTACAAGAATATATATTTCATTATATAAGGGCTCAAAATCCAGTGTTCGCATATACATACTTGAGTGGCTCTAAAAGTTGCAAGAGACGTAGAAGTTCAATATACTGTGGGGAATTTGACCCTGAGATGTATACTTTCATAAATACACCTGCTCCATGACAATAAAAATCTTGCTTAATTAAAAGTCAAAAGGCAATAACTTGTGATGCCAAAAGGAACCAAAGGAAGTTCGTGAAAAACCATTGAGGCACATTTAAATGTTCATCGTTAACTCATGTACATAGCTTCATCGCCATTTATGTTGATATTTCTATATCATATCAAAGGTTAATTAGCTTTGTATATAAGGGTTTCATCCGTGAAGTATGTTAAAGCGAATTGTACTAGTTTAACAAAAACAATCATGTTCACATCAATGAATCCCCAAGAAGGAACACACGAAGAAAATGAATGTGTATGTTTAGTTTTCAATATGGTTATAAGATCCTGCAATAGATTACGTTGTCTTGCGGAAGAATTTCACTGCGAAAATACAATAAATGTTATTTCAACAGGTTTCGACTGGACGGAAATTCACTACAGAAATAAGCAGTTACTCTACATTGTTCATAGAAATAAGGTAAACTAAATATACTTTCATAATGAGAATAAAGAAAAGAGCACGTACCACCTCCTATATCACACACACACACACACACACACACACACACACACACGCACATATATATATATATATATAGTGAGAGAGAGAGATAATGAAAGAGAATGAGATATAGAAGAAGAGGTTTTTCATGTGCAAAGAAAAGGGGATATAAAACAGTCAATATATTAGTCGATTCATGTTAAGCTACAGAGTGAATTTTAAAATGCTGTGTAAGATCAACAGAAAGCCTTCCTCAGAAGGGCTTTCTGTTGGCGTGGCATAACTTTATATATATATACATATATATATATATATATATATATATATATATATATATATATATATATATATACACACGTACCTATATAATTACATACAGCCGCACACTCACACACACATATATATGTATAGTGTGTTTGTGCGTGTAGGTAGCCTTAACAAATACCTGAAACTATTTCATCCGATGCTTTAATGTGATGGCCGAAAGTAGTTTAATTTGCCTAATCAATAAATACTCTTCACAAAATATATTCTCTGAAAGTGGTATTGTGGTTCGGTAAGTACGTCTTAGATTATACTCCGTTGTGGAGATCAAATTCGATCGAAATATGTTCGGAGATGTCAGTGTACCTACCAAATATTAGATTCTCTCAACATGAATGTATTAATTTAATGTTTACTCAATTTAAATTTCGGAGCTCTTATTTCTTGTCAAGAAAAGTGATTAAACCTAATCATTTATATCTTTCAATACGAGTGTAATTTCAAGAGCTTAAACATTTGATGGGCAAACTCTAACAAGATTTGTCAACATATAAATAGCGATACGATGAAAACCTACCGAAGGAAATTGTATTTCCTTGGTATATTTACATATTTTCCCTGAAACATTATAACGAAACAATGGGGATTTCTGAAATGTTGCTCGATTGTGATATTTTGTGACGTTTGCACAAAATGTAGTGTTTTGAATCTTAGATAATGTGAACATTTTATTACTAAAATTGGTATAAATTTCAAACAAAAATGTAGCCAAGACAATACACATTGTAACAGAGAACTCACCGAATGAAACTTTAAAAAAATGTATTTTCGAAGAGCCACTTTGTTGATATCGAGATTTTAAAAACAAAGAAAATGGTTGATATAGAAATTTTAAAAACAAAGAAAAAAGTATTCTAATGAAAATTAAATTAATTCTATAATTAAAAGTAGATATATCTCGTGCTGTTTACATTATAGCGTCGTAGCAACTCTTTAGAAAGAGCATGTTCTATCGATGTGCCCTCGTCCACCTCTCCCGCAGAGGTGCAAAACGTTCATAGAAAATTGCATTATATGTCTACTAGTTATACACAAAATTTTTAGCTCTGGTTGATACAGATCTACCATATGACAAGTCAGTTAGCTTGCGTCAGAAATATATACGCCCTTGGTTTTCATTCAGTAAAATCGATACCGCGAAAATAATCGATGGAAATATTCCACATTCGTTTAACACATCATTTATACATCTAGCTCAGTTATCTCCCTTCAGTTTACATTATTTATTTTACTTTTAACCATTCATCTTCTGCGCCTGATTGCACATTCATCTTGAAATCTTCGGCAAGTAATATTCAGTGCATTGCACACCTCGCAATCATGTCTTTATAATTGGCAGGATTTCACACCTTCGATACTGTTAATCTATGTATCTATACATATATATGTGCATTTCAAGATGAATGTGCAAATATATATATATGTATATATATACACACACAAACATGTATATATATATATGTCTCTGTGGGTGTATGTTTATATATATATATATATATATATATATATATATATATGGTGATTGCTTCATCTTTGTAGATGATTGCCGTCTCCCTATTCAACCCCATCAACTATCACCAACACCAAACATCCGTCCATGGACTCTAAGGTGGCTTTTAATTGCAGCATTAGATTTGCACGGTCTGCACCAAATGTGACAGACAAAAGATGTGCCCTCTATTGGATTTATTGTGTCAGTTTGTGGGATGTCATTCTTATGTATGCTCATATACCCTCATATACCTTTTAAGACCAGATATCGATTTGCAGTTCTTTTTGCACACCACACATCTTGTCTCACCTAGCATTGGAGGTATAGAATTTCATACAGTTCGCTTTATATGAGATTTTAAATGAGTGATGTACCCATATTTAGAGAGCAGTAAACGACCACACACCTCGCATATCCAGCTCCCTATGTTCTTATTAAGGTTCATAATGTGGCGTTTTCGAAGCTGACGTGTACGTTTTTTATGATCAAGATACCTGTCTTCAAACATTCGGCAGCAACCCTTCACATGTTCTCTCCATTTACCCATCTTTAAAGCGAACACCTCCCAGTTCTGAACTTTAACTTTAAATCTTTCATGCAATCTATTACTAGATTTGTGCTGATGGTGTTTCCCAGTGTGCAATTAACTGTAAAATAGTTGTTTTGGTACTTTTTTCCCCATTTATGCACACAACATGGCCTAACCAACACATTTGAGAGGATATGATGGTAGATTCAATGTTCCTGCAACCAGCATCTATAAGGATTTGTGTGTCAGGTATTATTTTGCTATTTGATGATTAAGATTCGTCTTAAACACTTTTAATTAAAGTGTTCAATCAAATTAAGGTTTCTACGATGTACTGTCCACGTTTCAGAATAGTATAACAGAGCACTCAGAATGCAGGCCTTGTATACACTAATCTTCGTCTTGATATTGATGCTATGATCTGCCCACACTCTTTTTTCAAGTTTTCCGAAGGCTACAGATGCCTTCTGACTGCACAGGTGTATTTTTACATGATAAAGCTCAACCCAGGTAAACAAATGTGTCAACTACACCCAACCTAGTTCCATGATTTATTATATTTGGCTATATATATGCTTCCCATGGAGATGGAGTGAACATTATATTGGTATTTTTTAGATTAATTTTCATGCCAAAGGCACATCAAGTGGCTTAAAAATAATCCATGATGTATTGCATGTCATATTGAGAGTGAGTCAGATGACACCATCGTCTGCATACAGGAGTTGTCTAATTAATATTTGGAACACATTGGATTTGAAATTGAACCTTCTTAGGTCAAGGATCCTTCCTGTATATCTAACTTGCAATAGAACACCCTGTGCACAGTCCTGGAATGCATGAATCAGCATCACAGCAAAACATTGAAAACAGTGTGGAAGCCGGGATATTTCCCTGCTTCACGCCATTATCAAGTGGGATTTCATTAGGAAATTCTCCATTCAAGTCAACCGAGCCTTCATATTTCTGAGCAGGCGGACGAACATATCAAAACACTTTGGTGGGCACCCTATTTTACATAATACACACACACACACACACACACACACACACACACATATATATATATATATATAGCAAGTAGTATCCTAGCAGAGAGAAACACCGAATAAACCTTTAGTTTACCGCACCACAATTTAACTGTCTGGACTTAATGAATCGAATAATGATTGTTTCTACTTTTGGCACAAGGCCAGCAATTACTCAGTACATTACTGGTACTTTATTTTATCGACCCTGTAAGGATGAAAGGCAAAGTTAACCTCGGCGGGACTTGAACTCAGACCGTAAAAATGAATCGAATAATAATTGTTTCTACTTTTGGCACGAGGCCAGCAATTATACCAGTGTATTACTGGTACTTTATTTTATCGAGCCCGGAAGGATGAAAGGCAAAGTTAACATCTGCGGTATTTGAACTCAGATCATACAGGGATGTAACTCTATGCGTCAAAGCATGGCGTCCGACCCTCTACCGATACTGCCAATCCACCGCCTTTGTGGAATGAATTGAATAATAATAATAATAGATTACATTAATATATATTAATCTTTAAAAGAGGAACACTGCGCGAATAGGGTGTGCCTATTAACCTTTGAGAGTTAGTGAATGAGAAAACATATAACGCAATAGAATGCCTGTGTTCCATCTTTCAAATGGTTGCTGTGTACGACAAATATCCCTACGAAATATTATTCCAAGCGTATGAAATTCTACATAACAAGGATTTTCAAACTGAGAAATGGAGAATCCAGTTTGACGCTGAATACATGTATCGTAACATGATAAGCTACCCAGAACTTTTACAAACTACTCTGAACTAATTTACTAAGTACATGTCAGGTTTAAATCATCAACATTTTAGGTCTGTTTTCGATCGGAGTGCTCTGAACCAAAAATCACATTTGCCTCACAATGACACAGCGTATAACCTATATTTTGGATATTTCCGTTCAGCATTTCCTAAAGTTACTTTTTCCAATCATTCATCTTCGGTGTCAAAATGACTAAATTTCCTCACTATCTCATTCTGGCTGCTACCATCATTTTCTGAAGCTTTCAATTGTGTCTTTTTTTGTTTATATATCTTTTATCCATGCCCATATCTCTTTCAGTCTAGTCGCCGTAATACATATTGGCTTCTGTTATTCGAATTCACAAAGCTTATTTTCTTTGCTAGATTGAAAAAGAAAAAAAAAAACTCGATTAAATATCTTTTAACGACAAACTGTAAAGAACCTTTGGGGATTTATTTCTCTCTTTCTCTACTTTTCTTTCTATCAGAATTTGACTCCATTACATATATTCTTCATTTCCATTTTCCTTCTTATTTCAGTCAGTTGACTGTGGCCATGCTATCGCACTACCTTGTCTGAGTAGATCATATTGATCTCAGTACGTAATTATTCACGTTTGGTAATTGGATTTTCAGTCTCATGTTTTTCTGGACCCGCTAAATTATGGAACGTAAACCCCAAGAGACACTAATGTAAATGGAAACTACATAAGCTTCTATCTATCTATCTATCTATCTATCTATCTATCTATCTATCTATCTCTATATATATATATATATATATATATATATATATATATATATATATATATATATATATATATATATATATATATATATATATATATATATATATAACTATCTATCTATTATATGTCGGGATTTTAGTTTTCCCCTAACAAATTCCACTCACAAGACATGAGTGTACGTGAGTGTATTTATGTAAATATATGGTCAACCATAGAATAAAGGTGTCACAAATTGTGCGGTTTGCACCTAGTTAAGAAGTATGTTAAGTAGCCGCACGAAATCACGAAAGACAGACGCCAATATGTTGCACCCATTGAAGCCTTCTCAAAGGAAACCTTAACGGAGGGTTATGCCCCTCGGTAAATTGCTTTGGCGCCACTATGTTTCAGGTAGATCACTTAGATCTGCTTTCGACTCTTAAGGTATGCGCTCTTGGTAACTATACTGACGATAGAAAAGTAACACCGCAATCAAGAATCTGTTTCATGTTCTCTTCAGCAAGGACAATGATCAGCCAGGAAATGACACGCGCTAACAAAAACACACTCTAACAAAATTATTGAGCGTCAGGAAAGAAACAATTACCTGAGTCAAAATCAGTTGGTGACATAGAATAGATATGAGCAATATCGCATAGTTCCATGCGTATATCATGATAATAGTATCAATGTGTAAATTACTGGGAAGATGGATTCTGAGGTCTTTCAGAACAAAAGAAAGAACCATGTTGTTACTGTGGGGGAATTATCTCCACAACAACGTAGAATGTTGGCCTCTGCAATGGTCACTGCATAATGTCAAATTAACTGCAAAAATTGAAGCAATGATATGAAGCTATATCACGAATGAACCGCCTTCTATTTAATACGCCTTCAAAAAAGTGAAATATATATGTGGTGCATGTAGATCTTTTCAAGACATATCTCAATATGAGTCTAAAGCGCGGCAACAAACACAAATGACGAAGGTAGCGACTAAGTCCCTCTTGGAGAAGGGTCGCTCTGAATGTTTGCCACCATATATATATTGGACCTATTGTTGCAGGTATTGAGGTGTTACGCAAGTTTGCAAAAATGTGATGTGGCCACTTTCGTATCGGCTATCATTGGACATGATGAAGCAATCATCATCATATATATATATATCTTGAAATTTATTTCAACATTTTTTAAAATTTACTTTCCCTTGATTTTATATATATATATATTTCACTAAGTATATTCGTGTAAGTGTCGGACTAAATCGGCTTTTGAGGTATAATTTATATTTCTAGTCTAGTACATGTTTCGAAATTTGCGTAATTATATAGTAAATTATATCTTTCAGAATACCTAACTAGTAATTGGACATCGGAAGGATAACGCAGAAAACTGACTATGATTTTGGCTCAGAATGAATCTGACAATTTACAGTTGATAATATATAAATTAACACTGTGAAATATATCTTCGTCAAAATAAACGTCGCATATTCAATACAATTTCTTCCTTATTGTAGATCTTCTTCTTCAGACGAAGACTGTATAAATCAATACTTATACTAACTGTCATCAAAAAGGATGAAATGAATAAAAGCAAGAAGAAGGTTGGGCTGCGCAAAATACATGTTGGGAGAGGAAGTCGATAACATGTAAAAATAACAGTGACAAGTAATGTGATTATTTATTTGACTCTTAAAAAAATATTTGGTGTTAAATGGAGGAAAGACGTTTTTTTTAGAAAATTGATCTAAAGATTAGCAGAGCGTAAAAAGAAAAACATATATATTTTTAATTAACTTCATGGTCCTTCTTGCATCCATAAGAAAGTGTATTTAGGCTCGCGTAAGAGCAATATGATACCAAAACTATTTAATTCTCTTTTGAGGAGAATGGGTATAATTTTTCATTCTACGAGTTATATTTCAGTGCCTACGAGGGGGTACAATGAACCAACCATACAAGTTATCTAGATGTTAGCATATTTTTATCCTGGTTATTAGAAATCATTAATAAACTATAGGGAACATTTTCATATTACATCCCTCGATTTGCAAATTGATATAAGAGGGTACACATGATTCTATTGTTCTCAGTTATTGTTTTGCTTCATGTAGGAATCCCATTTGATTGGCAAAAGATTGGATTAAAAACACCCGGTGGAAACGGAATTATACCATGAAGGTGTCTGGCAACAGAAGTTCGACCATACTAGCCGAAACCTATCAAAGTCATCAATGTTACACACACACACGCCCCCCCCCCCCCCCACGCAACCCACACTCACACACACGCACACAGACACACACACACACACACACACACACACACACACACACACACACACACACACACACACATGTATATTTATATATATATATATATATATATATATATATATATATATATATACACACATATATATATATATAGAGAGAGAGATATTATATAGTTAAATAAAGAAGCATCATTGGAGACAGAAATATATGTCTGTCTATAGGGACAGAATATGAAGGTCGTGGTGTTATTTGAGGGTTGTGTGTGTGTGTTTGCAAAATCATACATAGACAAAAACGTTCATCATTTTACATTCAGGCAGGATTTGTATAAATAGTCAGACAAAAAGTAGCGTACTTCTGTTCTTTCAAGATTTAACGGGTCTTATCGGAAGCTTCTAGCATCCCGGCAGGATTATTATAAAATACAGAGAAATATGACGATTCTTGTGTACGTTTGGACGTATAAATATATATACAAATATGTATACAAATATATATATATATATATATATATATATATATATATATATATATATATATATATATATATATATATAAACATATATATATATATGTATATGTATATATATATATATATATATATGTATATATATATATATATATATATATATATATACATAGATATATATATATATGTATATGTATATATATATATGTATATATATATATATATAGATATATATATACATATATATATATATATACATATATTTACATATATAAATATATATATATATATATATATATATATATATATATATATATATATATATATATATATATACATATATATATATATATATATATATATATATATATATATATATATATATATATATATATATATATATATATATATATATATAAAACCTTAAGGATTTATACTGCCCCTTTCCATTCTTAACAATGGTCAATTTCAACCTGGTTATAAAACCTTACTCATTCATATGTATGTTTTTTTTGTATTCTTCAATAAACAAAACTCATTATTTCTGAAGACGGTGGGTAGTGAAGACGTATGTATTTTTTTCTCACTATGATATTTTGTAATATGTTTTACATAGATCAATAATTGAATAAACATACAGAGAACTACCCCCCAGAAACGATCGTAAAATAATCTGTTTTACTATGTTTTACAGTTTTGTGTTTAATTTCATTGTTTTAATATTTCTTTTTTGACTCTGTACCCAATTGAATTATATCGTTGATAAAAATATTTGTATTTTAAACTTTGCTTCACGACATCTTCTACATACGGATTACATTGAGTTCTTTATACGGTTTAGACCCTACCATTGATTGGTAGATTTATCTGTGTTATGTCTCTATATATATATATATATATACGGTTTGTTTTCTTTATGATTTTTTTCCGTAAGGTAATCGCCGGAGAGACGGTTCTATTTGTAAAGAGACGGTTCTATTTGTAAATCTTTACTTTATTGTCTAATTCAATATACGTATTTACACGTTCCATCTGAAGAAAATGTATAAAGTTTTTATTGTATAACTATCTTTGAATCTTTGAAATACGAATACCGAATTAGACAAATAAAATGGAGATGTATGAATAGAACCATCTCTCCTATTATATATATATATATATATATATATATATATATATATATATATACACAGTTCAAGAGTAAACAATCTTAAAGAGAGAGATTGAGATAGTAGAGGAGATATGAGAGGAAAGATTGGTGAGTTAGTTAGAAGCCAAAGCGTAAAGGCATGTGCTCAATATGCAATATGCAGTGGAAAGCAACCCACCATTCTCATCTAATCTAGCCACTAATATCCCCAATCGCTTCTTCTCTATCTATCCAAACACTTCCCCCCTAACCATAGATATTACAGACTCTTTAATAAAAACAACATTAAAATCCCATTCTCCACTACACCTAACCTAGCTAGCCACATCGCGTTCAGTAGCCATCATAAGCTAAGACACTATAATTCCCACACCACGGCACCACCACCCCTATCAAATACACCACGCCACTACACCAATAATTACTCTAGTAGCACACCTCCCCCATCTAATCCTTCTAGCACGGACCAACTGCTTAGGTTAAATAACCCTACTCTCACTAACCGCAGAAGCAACTACAACTGCCGCTACCCCAATGCATGCCCATTAAATGGACACTGCCTGACACCCAACATAGTCTATAGGTGCACAGTTGAGACTGCTTCGAATACCAGCTCTTACATCGGGTCTACCTCTAACCGTTTTAAGGTACGCTATAACGCGTACTCTTTTTCCTTCCGAGACCCTAACAACAGATGTTCGTCATCGCTAGCTAGGCTCATTAAAAACCTTAAATTAAACAAAGTTCAACACTCACTAAAATGGGATATCGTAGCTAGGGCACAACCGTTCAATGGACGAAGGAAATCTTGTGATATCTGTGTTACGGAAGCGTATTACATAACTCTATCAAGACCTCTACCAATTAACGATAGAACTGAGGTAACCATTAGCTGTCAACATCGAAGTGCTAATTCCTTCGCCAATAGAGTTTTTGACCCAACTTAGCCATGTAGCCCCATCTCTAATTGTAGCTAATAAGTTAAATTGCTATGAACAACTCGATAATTATAAGTTACCTCCCCTACATTGTCTCTCAATTAAATAATTTAAATACTAGCACTTACCTATAAAATACACACAATCTCTAATCTCTCGAGAAGTTACTTCCCCTGAAACCACCCTCCAATTAGTAAGGTAAATATGCCCTTTGGCAGCCATCTTGTTACCCATAGGCAGATTTCACACAATGCAGCCTCGACAGATGAGTACTACTTGATTATGGCTGACAGCTGATGAAACAAAAGCACTATAGTAAAAACTAATATATGGAACATTATATTATGTAACATTATTTTAATTTATATTCCTTTGAGTTCCGATGAGCCACTCTGTTTTTTTAAATATGTTAATTATTTTCAACTGAACCAGATCAATTATGATACATAGTCATCTGATCCAGAAATATTATACGGAGTAGCGAAACAATTGTAAACGGGCATTATTATTATTAATATTATTATTACTATTATTTTCTACATTCCTTACATCAAACTAAATATGTTGACAATCTTTTAATAATGTCTTCCTTGTGAAATTTGTGGTCTTGTTTTGCTTAACTAATGAATATATATATATATATATATATATATATATATATATATATATATATATATATATATATATATATATATATATATATATATATATATATATTATATATATATATATGTATATATATATATATATATATATATATATATATATATATATATATATATATATATATATATATATATATTATATATATATATATGTATATATATATATATACAATATTAATAAATGGAAACTATATTTATAAAACCATATTTATTTCATTATATATATTTCAAGGATACCAAGTTAAATCATGGTATGCCTTCATCAGACAAAATCAAATATATAACAGTTTTACAAATAGATATTGACGTACCTTTCAAAAAGGTGACCGTTGTTTTTGGAGGCCACCCGGATAGTGATTTGTTTACTTTAGTAAGTCATAGTGTTAAGAGTAAGTAAACAGATGGAGAGATAGTGAAAAACGTGGAGAAAAAGAGAAAGGGAAAGATAAAGAAAAAGAAGAAAGCAAAAAGAAAAGAGAACAGAGGAAAAATAACGGGGAGATACCAAAACAACAGACAGAGAAAGAACTCAAGAGAGAGATATGTAGAGATAGAGAGAGGGGGGAGAGAACGAAGACCTTAAGTTATGTCATATTAAGTTGAGTTAACAATTGAATAAATAAAATTAGAAATAATAATATTCATGAATGGAATATAGATATATAATATGAGAAATTACACATTGTTTAATTATGATTATATATTTAGTTTAAAAATTGAGATCAATATATTAAAAATTGGAATTTAAACATTATAAAATATATATTGCTAGAGAGATTATCTATCGTATATCACATATATATAGGCAAAGGTACATAACTATATATATATACTCACTCAGAAAATACACATTATATCTACTCCCGCACATAATGTATACATACAAAGCATAAGTGATTTTTTTATTTATTGCTATACACTCCTTGTGTTATTAATTTAAAAAATTTAGCATATATATATATAAATATATAGGATTAACTTTTCTGCATTTATGGCTGTTAAATTATTCATATCTGCAATCAAAAGCTGCATGTGTAAGCCTGTACACTCACACCCATAATTCTTAGCTATACATGAATAGATATGTGTGTGCATCTTCAATTGGTATACACGCGTCACTCACGCATATATACAGACAGATATATAATCACAAAAAAAACATATAACACATGTATATGTATGTCAACACGCACATATAGATACATAAGCCGTATATAGACACAAATATACATCAATATATAACATAGTACAATTGAGTATATAAAATACAAAAGGATTATATTTTGGAAATATAATTATATCAATATAACTTAAAAGGCAAACGAATTCTCCAAATATCAAAATACTAAAATATCCCCAAATATTATAGAATATTTCAAGTTAAAATAATATGTTTAATATAATTAGCATAGAAATTTATCTTACGTATATTTTAATCAAGACATTGAAAGGACAAACTTTTGAAAATTATGAGAAGCTATCAGAATAAAAAATAAATCTAATAAAAATTATGAGAAGCTATCAGAATAAAAACAAATCTAATCAAAAATAAAAAATGAAATGAATCTAATACAAAAAAATGAATCTAATAAAAAAATAAATAAAATGAATCTAATAAAAAAATAAAAATAAAATATTATAACTTAAAAAACAAGGATTCTACAGATATCAATATATTAAAAAATATTAAAAAATATTAGAAAATTTAAAAAAAATTAAAAAAATAAAAAATAAAAAAAATTTAAAAATTAAAAAAAATTTAAAATGTTTTTTAAAAAATGTTAAAAAGTTTTGAAAAATTTAAAAAAATTTAAAAAAATTTTAAAATATTTTTTAAAATTTAAAATTTTTTTAAAAATTTAAAATTTTTTTTAAAAAATTTTAAAAAATTTTAAAAAATTTTAAAAAAATTTTAAAAATTAAAAATAATCTTAAAAAATCCTTATCTCTACATATCTCTCTCTTGAGTTCTTTCTCTGTCTGATGTTTTGATATCTCCCCGTTATTATTCCTCTGTTCTCTTTTCTTTTTGCTTTCTTCTTTTTCTTTATCTATCTTTCCCTTTCTCTTTTTCTCCACGTTTTTCTATATCTCTCCATCTTTTTACTTACTCTTAACACTATGACTTACTAAAGTAAACAAACCACTATCCGGATGGCCTCCAAAAACAACGGTCACCTTTTCCTTTGTAAAACTGTTATATATTGTATTTTGTCTGATGAATGCATACCATGATTTAACTTGGTATCCTTGAAATATATATAATGAAATAAATATGGTTTTATAAATATAGTTTCCATTTATTAATATTGTATATCTACTCCAAATATTTGTCGAGTGCTTTATATCAGTTATAATAATATTTGCTTGTTGTATCCCAACAATTTAAATAGAACTTTTGCATATATATATATATATATATATATATTATATATATATATATATATGTATATATATATATATATATATATATATATATATATATATATATATATATATATATATATATATATATATATATATATATATATATATATATATATATATATATATATGTATATATTTATGTATATATATATATTCATAGTTATTTTTACATATATATATATATATGTGTGTGTATATAAAGTCATTGTTTAAATATTTTGTGCATTTTTTTATTACATTGAATCGTTTTTTCTGGTTTTTGCTCTTAACATACGTTAAGCTGTTGACTATCGTCGAATATCATATCACCAATCATCACGCTTTGAGCATTTTTACCATAACACCGACATTCTCCATAATTTCCATAGTCACAGGATGACAATGATAAAGTGGACGAAATAGTCAACTCCATGGTGTTTGTCCCCTCAGAATATTCCCTCTCTCTCACTTTCTATCACATATCTCCATCTTATACACACTATTTCTCCTTCATTGTGCTTATTTGTCTGTTTCTCTCTCACTCTCACGCCTTAAACATAATGCTCTTGTATATAAGTTAAAATTTCCACGAGGCTTTAAGTATCGCATTTCACTGAAAACCATAATCAATATACACAGAATTACATAACCAGAACACATCATAGATATGCTATATTTTCTGTAGTAGGATCAGTAAAGAAGGTGGGAGTTGATGTATATACGTATTCAATGCATTGTGTATTTCATATGCATTTCTCGTAAATTCGATTTAACAGCATACAATATATTCGATTCTAAAGTATACGTACGAAATATTTATTCAAAACAATACGTACGTCTTCCCAATGACTTTATTCTTAAGCAAGTCCTTCCCATATTCGTCATTGTCTTTATGATTTTGTAAATACAAACATTAGAAAGTGAAAACATCCCATTTTCTATGTGCATGTTTTATTTTTATGTGTAGTGATATTCTTAATATGTTAATAACAAAGACATGCACAAACGCACACACACTCACACACACACTCTCTCTCTCACACACACACTCACACTCACACACACACACGCACACAGATATATATATATATACATACATACATATGTATATAGTAGTGTGTATATATACTTAATATAGACTATCCAGGTAATATATACGTAATATAGACTATCTAGGTAAAACTTGAACCATTAAGGTCTGATTCCTGGATATGTCAATATTTATAAAACAAACTTTGTATTTTATTCGATGAAAGGGTACCAACATTTTGGGACTCATGAAATATATATAACAGAATAAATATGGTTTTATAAAATATAGTTTCCATTTATATATATATATATAGTAATAATAATAAATTTGAAGACTAAAATCCAAAGAGGGTTCGATAAGAATAAATATATATCAAATGTATAAGAACCGTAGAGCAAATATTTATTAAAATAACAGATTAAAGTTTAAGCAAAGAATCGCTGCTTTCACCTTTAACGGGATTTTCTGAAACTAATCTGTTATTTTAATATATATATATATAATGAGTAATTGGAGAATCAAAAGATTCAACTGAAAATTCAGAGACGAGCTCGTTTACCATGGATCTCACAAAATAAATAAATTTCTCTTCTAGTGGTCATTTTGGAAATGGCGCTATAGTGAAAAGAAGATGTTTCATTGTTGGTGAATATAAGGAATTTTACCATAGGGCATCGACTGTAAACACATTTGATGTTTGACTGATATCTTTGTTCTTCAGGTGAAGTTTGGTGTGATACGTCTGTGAGTATATGTTCTGATTTCACAAGTAACTGTCCTAGATGCATCAGTGATGAAACATATTTGTTATTATTAGTGTTTAAATCAGAGCTGATGCAGCTCTTTACAAATTTAGTTGAGTTAACGGACAACAGATTCAAGGTGTAAAGTTGCATGAATGAAAACAAAATGTGGTGGTATAGAGTTGGTGGTAAATTCGTCAATCTGTGTTTGTAATCAGAAGTCGGTCACAATTATTGCTTTTCTGTGTTGTTATAAATAAAATTTCGTCATTTACGAAAGTTTCTACGCTCATTTTATTCATATTTTTGTAGGTTTACCGAGAAAATCTGTACATTGAGGCGCCAACCTAGAAATGCATGTGTTATGGCTAGATAAGTTTGCCATAATTGATATATTGAATGGATTGTCAAAGGTTAGGTGTGAGTTAGTGAGAAAGTAGCGTATGTCGGAAGACAGTTTCAGTGAAATAGTTATACAAAGGATGAAAGGAATAACATCTAAAAACAGAAAAAGGAATTAGTTGAAAACTGCAATAGAAAGTTTTCAATAAGAGAGAGAAATAAAGAGAGTAAATGAGAGAGATAGTGAGAGAAACTAAGGGTGTATAAGTATGTGTATGTATGTGAGAAAAAGAACGATAGAGAGTGTTAGAGAGGCAGACAGGGTGGTGTATGTGTGTTAAAGGAAGTGTACCATTTTAATGTTTATAGGAAATGCGTTCCGACATCTATATGTGTTAATAAACTAATCAAAATAATTTTATCAAAATGAAAAAAACATAAAGAATAAACATTCTCATACTTAGTGACTGAAATTGGGTGTGATATGTGCAAGAACCATAAACTATTTGGGATAAGGAAATTTCCTTGGATAAGTTTTTTTTTGTTTACTATGAATACAACTCTTATGATTTTCGTTCGTCTACAGGAAGTGCGGTATGTAAATGTAAGTCTGGAATGACTATTAGAGGATGTAATTATATTATAAACAATGAAAATATGTTTTCTGTTACAATATTGAAATGCTAATCATTTGTATATAATTAATCTATCCAAACATGTTACAATTAAGTAAGAATATATGTTGTATGTAACGATGTAAGTAAAGTATTTAAGGTTAATAATTACACAGAATTTCAATTTAAGAATATATAAAATCTGAACGCGGATATCTATTGAGAGCATGAAATATACATATAGAAATATACATATAGTTACGTCCATATGTGCATACATTTATATATATATATATATATATATATATATATATATATATATATATATATATGTGTGTGTGTTTGTGTGTGTGAGTGTGTGTGTGTGTCTGTTTGTATGTGTGTGTGTGTGTATGTATGTATATATATATATATATATATATATAGGAAAATGTTTAACCCCCGACGGCAGAGCTATTACCACGCTAAAAATTCTAATTTAGTCCAGAAATAGCCGTCGAGACGGCTTGAGCTCTGCCGTCTGGGTTAAACATTTTCCTATTTCACACTCTACTACCCTAAATATAGAGTACTCTGGTGCGTTATGGTCCATCTGGTTCCTTACCACAATTCCTTCGTTATATATATATATATATATATATATATGTGTGTGTGAATGAAGTAATTCCGTCGGAAAAGTCCAGGAAAAAAGCGTGCTCTATATAGGTAACAGAGCTTAATAGTTATGTAATAAACAACATAAGGCGATTATTTCATTTACCAGTGGTTTCTTAAAAGCAAACAAATTTTGCTTTCAATATTGAAAGCAAAATTTGTTTGCTTTTAAGAAACCACTGGTAAATGAAATAATCGCCTTATGTTGTTTATTACATAACTATATATATATATATATATATATATATATATATATATATATATATATATATATAGAGAGAGAGAGAGAGAGAGAGAGAGAGAGAGAGAGAGAGAGAGAGTTGGAGAAGGAGTGAGAGAGAGAGCGAGAGGGGAGAGTGAGAGAGGAATATAGAGATGTGGGTACAAAGGAGGGAAAAAGCAATCTACGCAAATTGTCAACGTTCAGGTTTATAATAATAGTTTGACATATTTCCTCAATACAAGTGATTTTATTGATTTAAGAAATTTTGAAATTTGAAATGCATGTTTCCGAATTTAAATAATCATAAATATTGTAATAGGTTACCAGAAATAATAGTTGAGAAAATCGAGCAAACTATTCATGGAAAATAGTGTACAGAAGCATTTACGAGGAATTGAACCCATCCTCTCTCGAGTGCCGAGCAATTGCTTCAACTAAGAAACGCTTCTGTCAATTTCTCTATACCTCCAGTGATACTGTGCCCGATGTTCTCAATTATTAACTATACAGCTTTATACATATATTCAAACGTATGTGTGTGGGTGTGCATGTGAAGTGTGTAGATATGTATGTGTATGAGTGTGTGTGTTTGCGTGTAGTTCCAGGGAATTTATGTTAAATCCGCTCGATGATTCCTCACATCACCTTAAAGAAATTAGAGCATATACCCATTTCTCATACAAAATCTTCTGGTTTTGAATTAGGTAAAACAAAATACCTTCCCTCTCCAAATCATTTCCACATTCTTATTTTACAATGGTGTTCAATGCATCAATTATCATACTCCTTTGATATTGAGATGCTAAGCATCAGCTCGATATGCAAATCTGGCTGATCAGTGGATCTGCTAATATGCAGATCTGACTAATCAGCCAGTTTGCTAATATGCAAATCAGGCCGATCAGTCACTGTGTATTTCTGAAAATAGCATATATTTTCACTAGTTCTGACAGTTTGGCAGGTGAACAGTGAGTTGTACTGATGAAGGGTGATACCCAGAAACATTAATGTCTGCAGTCCTGTTCGCATGCCAACATAAGAGCAATAATGAAGTGTTCATTCTACTGACATGGCTATAAAATTGAGGCTTGTTTGCATAATTGCAAACGAATCGAATGTTACTATTAATATTCGAAAAGCTCAGATTACATTTATTGTATTCAGCCATGTAGAGCGAAATTTTCTTTATATATATATATATATATATATATATATATATATATATATATATATATATGTGTGTGTGTGTGTGTGTGTGTAAATAAAGTAATTCCGTCGGAAAGGTACAGGAAAAAAGAGTGCTCTATGTACGTTACAGAGCTTATTAGTTATGTAATAAACAACATAAGATAATTATTTCAGTTACCAGTGGTTTCTTGAAAGCAAAAAAATCTACTTTCAGTCGCTAGAATGAAAAAAAAAGTGGTGTTTTTATTAAATGTGGATTTGAAAAACGTTTTTCAAATCCACATTTAATAAAAACACCATTTTGTTTTCATTCTGACGGCTGAAAGCAAATTTATTTGCTTTCAAGAAACCACCGGTAAATGAATTAATTATCTTATGTTGTTTATTACATAAATATATATATATATATATATATATATATAAATCTTACTTTCTTGTTATTAGACAGAAAATCCTGATTTTAGTTACCAATAATAAAAGAAGCATCAAGTGTGCGAACGTCCATTCACGTAAGTGTCATCTAGAACTATTCTGTTCAATGTGTCCTGGTGTGATTTAAAATGACAAAGTGTTATTTGAGGGAGATTTTTTAAATACTTCTTTCATTTTGTGGGATCATGAATTCTTGGGTAATATTGACACAGTTATTTATTGGAAATGTAAGGAAGAAATATTAGTTTCGCACCAGCGAAATGGTATAAGGCTTCAATAGATTTTCAAAAACATTAAACTATAAATGTTTAATATTTTTGTCACTTAAATAGTATGTCAATCATCTATATTTAATAATGATCAGAGTGAGGTTAATTTTGCTGCCACGCTACGGAGTTAAGGTGGAAGTAGAAAGCTATGAAACGACAAATAGTCAGTGAATTATACCAGACGTAAAATGTTAGTGAATGGAATAATGGTGTGTTTTTCACACTGTTCTAATTGGCACACATGTATAAGGCAATAAATATAAGATAGGGTTGGGTGTAAACGGTGAGATGTCTGTTGTTTTAAGGAATAGGAGCGACTATAATATATTGAAATTAAACCTTAAATCTTTGTGTAAACTCTGGATTTACCATACTTGTTTACATAAAAGAAGTTCCGTATATAAGATTTGCATACAATTATAATGCTAATTGTATGCAAATCTTTCAATTGACTACTAGGTGGATAATCCGTGGATATATATATGAAATACCGAATCAGAAACGGTGAAATACATCGGCTGATTAGCATCGCACAAGTGCGGCCATTTGTTCGCATTACTCTTATTATTCAATATAACCTATTTTTACATTTATATATGTGTTATGTTAGAGCGAGAATTCAAATTTAATTTTGCATTTACTTTTCGGCTAGGCCAACCATAAAATCTCTCGGTATTCAAATGAGGCTACTCAGCCGATGCATACGTTAACAAATACTATATATTTTCAACAGTTCAATCGTGTTGTGGAGAGGTATACAGTCCTCATGAAGGGAAAGGGCCCAGAATATGTTGATTTTTCTTCGATGCTTCGATTTTACTGTTGAGCAAACGGATGATGATAGTCATCAAATAGAAAGCATAGCATAAGTGAAGCCGTTTGCTCGCAAACGAATCAATTATTATTATTATTATTCGATATTATTCGATAAGGGCGGTGGATTGGCAGTATCGGTAGAGGGTCGGACGCCATGCTTTCCAGCATAGTTACGTCCCTTTACGATCTGAGTTCAAATCCCGCCGAGGTTGACTTTGCCTTTCATCCTTACGGAGTCGATAAAATAAAGTACCAGTAATGCACTGGGTAATTGCTGGCCTTGTGCCTAAAGTAGAAACAATTATTATTATTCGATATTTACGCACGCACACGTATTTCTTCCTTTTAGTTTCTCGTCTTCAACACTGTTGCTCCCGATCCATTAGAAACTTTTCATAGATGACGGAAGTAACATTTCACATCAGTATGTTGAACTTTACCTAATGAATTATGTGTAACGTTACATTTCATACTTTCTTTATATATAAGAAGTTGAGAGTCGACGATCGCATAAAACCTCCCACACTAATATAACTCTGTAACGCCCAGATTTACACACGTTCACTCTCTCTATATATTTTATATTTATCTATCTCTAATTCATACCTAAACACTTTGTGTCATACCATACTAAATAACGTGTATGTAAACAATTTATATTTTCTTTTCTTGCTATTTTTTATTTTTCTGTTTTTTATTGTTGTTTTGTTCTTAAGGTAAACTCGTACCAGTACTTAATATAAACATTTAAAATCCTTTTGATATGCATTTATACACACCTATTTTATATTTTTTCTAATCGCTGGCACCACTTCGAAGATTACTGAGATTGCCTCTAATGTTGGCCTTAATAATGATCCGTGACATCGGCACTGACATTTAGCAAAATGTTGGGTCATGGAGTATACTTTGATAAGTGTAATATGTTAGCAGCAGAATTTGGAGTATTTTTAAAGAAGCTATAATACCATAATGACTTCTGTTATGATACGACATAAACAAAAATTTCATTTACACTTATATAAATTAATCCCGTAGTCGTATATTGCTTTTGTATACAACAACTGGCCGAGAAAATAAGATATATTTTGAGTACAATATTTTGAATTATGTTTTACATCAACTAGAGTGTATGAGTGGAATATTTCTAGCCATATTTAGATTAAGATAACGTAAAGCTAAACATATTCCTGGAGAAAATCCACCAAGAAATTGCGGATAAACCGTCAACACCCGTGTATAACTCTGGAAATGGAGTGGCATTTTATTAACCTCGAAATAAAGGATAGATAAAAAAAGAAAAAAAAAATGGAGCCATGATGCCCAAACTATGACTGGGGTATGAAGCATGTTGTGAAAGCCATCATCTTGTAGTGCTATTAAGTTGGACATAATCTGCGGCAGTACAGGCAGAGGCCTCTCAAAGTTATCCAGGATATCTATATCTATCTATCTATCTATCTATCTCTCTATATCTATCTATCTATCAATATTTATCTATCTCTCTCTATATATATATATATATTTAGGAAAATGTTTAACCCCGACGGCAGAGTTCAAGCCGTTTCGACGTCCAGAAATAGCTGTCGAAACGGCTTGAGCTCTGCCGTCGGGGTTAAACATTTTCCTATTACCCACCCTACTACCCTAAGTATTGAGTACTCTGGTGCTTTATGGTCCATCTAGTTCCTTACCACACCTCCTTCGTTATATATATATATATATATGAAAATAGGGGGGAAAAGACGATTATTAGGAAGAAAAATATATTTTTTATTTTTATTTTTATCTCTTTTTTCTAGGTTAGAAATTGTTTAAAACAAAATATTTTACTTTGTGTGAAGTGTTAAGGTATTAGTTAATTTATTTATTAATTAATAATAGCATTTATTTATTTATTCATTTATTTATATATTTAATAATTGTCTATTGACTATATTTATATATATATATAGGAACGAGTAGGGGGTCCTACTCGTTCCTATTACCCACTCTACTACCCTAAGTATTGAGTACTTTGGTGCGTTATTGTCCACCTAGTTCCTTACCACATTTCCTTCGTTATATATATATATATATATATATATATACATACATACATGATGGCTGCCCCCTCGTTATCGAGTATGGTCATTGCGCGATATACCATTATTAATAATATATACTTACATGCATAAATATATATATACATACTTAGATTTAAATATGGGTGTGTGTGTCTGTACATGTATATACTTTTGCGTGCATGTTTGTATGTTGTCCTTTTGCTTTTATTATTTTATATATGTATATAGCCCCAATGATTACCGGTTCAACTCTAAAGATATATTCAGGATAGTGAGACTGTAGATTCCTCATTGTTTCTGTATAAATGTTCTATTTTTCTACTACTGCGCATGCATTCTTTTCTCTGTCCCACATAACCATGACTGGTAGGCTACATTGGCATTTTATTGGGGTACATTCCAGCAGTATACTTTCATAATATCTATGCGTATGCCGTCCACCTAACTTTAACTTTTATATATACTTTCAGGACTGTCGTTTCTACGGATTGTATTTTATAATGTGTTTACTACTATATCATGTATCACAAGTAGATAGTATAGTGATTACAACTTAGCACAGCTGCTTATGTTGTGGGTGACATCTCGACTTTTATTTCATATGTAGTGTCATATCCAGATCTTTTCCCTGCGTCACTATCTTTTTCGTGCATCAGGTATTTTGTTGTTATTTCCTGTCCTTCGATTGCAAATGTGAGTGCCCATAGACCAATTGTTTGTGCCTATATTCGACTTTGTGTGTCGATATTACTCTCAATTATAAACATTCTGGCATCTTAGCCATGCATTAATTTTGCTGATACGCATACAGCTTTTAATCCATTGTTTCATTGAGGTATTGCTGTACAAATTCCCTGGGTGTGAGCCTTTGATTATTATAAAGTAAGTGGTTAACTTTGCCTTTCATCCTTATGGGGTCGATGAAATAAAGTACCAGTAATGTACTGGGATAATTGCTCGCCTTGTGCGAAAAGTAGAAACAATTATAAAGTGAGTGATTTTCAAGGAGCTCCATTTCAGCTCATTTGGTATTATCGCCACATATATGCAGAGTATTTATTTAAATTGGTGTCTACGCTTGATGGTTCGTAGATGTTGTAAGGGTGAGATAATTTGACACTCAAATGCTGTTTCGATTGATATTATGCCTCTGCACCCATGTTTCGGTTCCCAACGGAGGGTTCTGTTTGTATTTTGTCATTTCATAACAATTAACGTGTCGATATTGTGTTCGTAATTCCAAGAAAAATGCAATTTATAATTTCATGTAGAGGCAGTCTATGTCACTGTTGGTGCCGAGATGTCCGGTGCCGATTAGAACTTTTCTGATTTTAACATCAATGGCTCGGGTCCCATGTAGCGTCCAATCAAGTGGTCCGGATGTTGGTATCAGCACAAGGAAAGATATTATGCGATACTGATTTAGTGTGCGCAGAGAGTTGAACACCATTTAGTTTTATTCGGGTGTTATAATACCCGGATACTCGATTTTTGTTACACATTTCCATTATAATAAGCATTTTCCTCTATCCTTAATTATCTGTAGCCGTCCTCGTCAGATTTACAATTATATATGAATAATTATCATTTGCAGATATACATTGCTATATCTCTTGAAAACGTCGTAACACGGTCAAGTTTTTTGTCATGGCATTTATGTCCTTGGCATACATTTTCAGGTCATCCAAAGAAGGTAATTGTTAGGTTAGTGTTTCTGGCCTCCTATGAACCAATTACGTATTCTTCATCTTTCCTCAGCACGAAGGACACGGGGCTTACTGACAGAATGACTAGCATACCAGAGCGATAGTCTCCCTTGAAATATCACAAAGCGATATTCTATTTTTTTTTTCAGTGAAAATATAGACTTTCTTCTCTAAATTCGGGATAGTGACCCAATAGGAAAATAGGGTATCTATGGAGCTGATTACGGTATGTGGGACTTGCGTGAGTCGAAAAGCCCTTAGACTTCAGGAGTTGGGATCATAATCAGATTTTTTCTTATAGTCCAG